>CM021106.1:364310409-364356062 GCA_007115665.2 Sequoiadendron giganteum | reverse complement strand
TAGTGAAATCCATACCAAAGAACCAATCACAAGGTGCAACAAGACCCTACATCCATGATATTTGGCTCGATGATAAATGAGTAGACATGATGCCTCCATCATGATCCAAATCTTACAAATTTGGAGCTAGGAATGCGTCCAAAAAATGTGTAGTAATCAAATTTTTTTGACAGGATGGGAGTCCATGTCGAAATTGGATTTCTTGCACCATGTTCATCAAATTCAGCTAGCGCTATGAATTGCTAGAAATAGTCAAGATTTTTGTGCAAAATCATGTAGATTAGGAAAGAAGAATACCTGAACCTAGAACCAGGCTCAAATCCCCTCAGCTATCGGCTCACCCCATGAATTCTGACTTTCATGAAGTCCATTAGCAAAGGCATGACATTCTTCTTCAGCATGAAGTTGAGACTCATTTGGAAGTCGAAGACTTCCTTATTTGTATCAAATCCACACAACAATGCTAAAATAGAGTAGATGGAGGCGAAACTAGACTTTAAAGCACCCAGACTAATTGGGAAGCTAGGAGGTGCAAAAACATCTAACGGTTGAGCAGTCTCAGTGTTAAAAAATAGTTGCACCATCTGTAGAATCTTCCAGTAACCTTACAGTCTAGAAATGTTAGAATCTTGAACATTCTAAAGAGAGAGAAAAGGAATGCATAGCATATCTTGCAGGGCCTGGGGATAGATTACCACTCTCAAATTGGGGCCACTTATGATTCCAGCCTGAGGGTTGAAACATCTTTCAAATGCTACCACAATCTCCAAACAATGATGCACTAGAGGAACCATGTACTGGGGAAGCCCATAGTTCCACAAATTTATGTGAAAAGGGTCTATAATCTTCTTCATTTTCTTACATGCAACTTCCCTTAGGCTTTTGGGGTTCTGAGATAATTCAGGATCTCGAACATTGTCCCAATCTTTTGATATCAAGGTTTGGTTTCTAGGATAAATCATACCTACTATTTTCAAGTCTACTGGCTTGGTAAAGGGCCAAGATGGATTTGTTGGAATACCTGGGGTAGCATAAGAATCGTGGGCATATATATTTATGCAAGGTGCAAGCATTCTTCGCTCATCAGTAATCTTCATGCCCACGACTTGTGTTGAACTACCTACAATTTCAGCCATTTCCTTGTATTCTCCAGAGACTTTGTAAAATCTACAATTTAACTTTTAAAAATGATTCTCTTCTTTGCAAATGATTTGGACGGTTACACACTTTGTTAGTTTTACACAATAAATTCCCTCCGCATGCTCAACCTATTTTTTTATTTTCATGAAAATTGGCTTAGCAAGTGTATGTGCCAACCTTTCACATTAGTTACTCCATGCACCACCAGCCTTTTTCGTGCATGCGAAGAGATTGCCAACTTGCTAAAAGACTCTTCACATTTAACAGACATGACATCACATAAGGTGGCACTTGATTTTTCTTGGAAAGAACTGAATCAGCCTTTCCATATCTTTCATGACCCTTTACATTTACTGATTACTTGATCATACTCGAGAGCATCAACCAACAGCCTCATCTAAAAATATTTTCCTTTATTTAATCAAGATAGTAACATTATATGTTAACAAATGGCTCATTCTCATCTTCATTTCAAAAAATCGAACAGAGCAAGTTGCAACCGCACCTGATTACTTACATCATTTCGCACGCTGCAACACTAATTATCAGGGCTCCTCAACATCATTTTCTTCTGACGTAATCATACCTTGCCTCATCAGGAGAACCCCGACCATCTATAAATAGGAACCTTGGCAACCTTGCTAATCCACAATTATATTCAACCTTCATAGTGATTAGGCCCTAGTATATCTTTAGCAATTTATCATTTAGCTAGAGTAGCAATAGATTATTGAAATGCCAATTAGACTAGTCTGCAAGAAGACTCAAGCTATATTTTTAGAAAAGGTTAGGTGTAGGTGCTTAAGATGCATAATAGGTGTTAAAAACATGTTATATGTGAAGGCTATCAAATGAGTAATAGGAAAGGATTGTGTACAGCATGAGGACCAGTATAGAGTAAACACCAGCATCTATTCTCACTTCGTCGCTACTCTACTGGACATTGGCGTCTCCAGCTGACCAAGCTGGTTTTTCCCCAATGTTACCTTGGGGCATTGGAGAACATGGTGCAAGCTATTGAATTTGATCATAGGGTCCCATCCATTTGCAACCTACGCCGGTTTCTCGAGCAAGGAGGGACATCGTTGCAAGGCTCGCATCAGCTGCCACTTCCTCAGGAGAATGCATAATATTGAACCCTTCCAAAGTGTGCAATGGTATGAGAACTTTGAGAGGATGGTGTTTCCCTACCTTATGCCACCTGCTGCTACTATTTTTGGTCCTTCCAATTCCTAAAGAATTAAGAAAAGTATATTCCCATTTTTTTTTTGTGTTTGCCAACCTATGCCATACCATCAGCGAATATATATATATATATATTTTAAAATATGGCCAAGGGCCTCACTGAACAATATGTATATAAAATGTAAATTCTCCCAGAAGTAATATAATATGCAATTTTTCCATATCCTAGCTCTTTCTTCATTTTATTTTATTTTTTACAATACTGTGGTTGTTATTCAAAAGCTTTGAGAAAAAACCCCAAACTAATAAAGCATGAAAAATATTTGCATATTTACAAATTTACTGCATAAGTTGAATTAACTGAATTTTTTAAGGTTTATTCCATTAACTAGAATACCCAAAGCATCACCTTCCATGGTCTCTAACTCAAAAGAGTTATATTGTTTGCACTGGATGATCCTGAACGACCCTTCCTAGAGACTGTCGAACTTGCCATGTTGGTCGGTATTTTCTCCACGCTCATTGAGTTTGAGCACCAAGTCTCCACATTGTAGCCCCTAGTCAGATGTATTCTTATCAAACCACCTCTTTACCACTTGTTGGCGGTTGTTCATTTCCTCAAGAGCATGCTCTCTTTTCTCTTGAACCTCAAGTAACTCAGAAAACCGTACGTCCATAGCTCCGTTTTGCTAAATTTCAAGAGATTTGACCAGTTGAATGGCAGGGATTTTCATAGAAATAGACAACAACGCCTCCTTCTCATACACCATCTCATAAGGAGATGTCTTCAATATCTGCTTGGGTGTGATACGGTCTACCCATAGTGTTGTTCAGAGGTTTTTATGCCACTCCCTCTGGTGTTCTGAGGCCTATTCTTTAAATCAACTTGATAAGGTTTTTTTTCGTAGATTCAGTGAGGCCATTCCCCCTGTGGGTAATAATTAGAAGAGTTTTTTAAGAAGACTCCACATTTTAATGAAAATTGGCTCATTTTAGAACTGAGAAAAGCTTTAGCATTGTCATAAATAATCATCTTTGGCAGGCCGAATGTGGCTACGAGTTCTTCCAAGAAGTTAACAATTTATGCTTTCGTTGTATTTTTCAATGGCACAGCCTCTCCCCATATGGTGAAGTAGTCAGTTGTTTTCAAGATCCACCTGTTTCCAGCCAATGAAAAAGGATTAATCAGGCCAATGAAGTTAAGACCCCATTGAGAAAAATGCTCCTCCACTACTATGGGTTTCAGTGGCATAGCAACATTTTTCCTTTTTCCAACAAAAAACTGACTCGCTGCAAGACTTTACCAATGAAAATGAGTCATTAAATAATGTTAGCCAGAAATAACCAGCACATATGATTTGATTGTAGTGGTTCTTGCTGAAAAATTCCCTCTGGCCGAGCCACTGTGATATTGATCCAATATCCTTTTTGCTTGCTACCCATTTACACATCTTAACAAGATACCATTGAAATTTATTTTGAAAAGAATTCCCTCCAAGAGAACATAACTATTATTTTTCAATTGATAAAAATGTCTCTTAAATGAAGGGAGATTGGTTGGATACCTTCTTGTTTGTATAAATTTTATCTTGGACTCTAGCCAATCATCCTCAAAGCTTTCCTCATTCAGCATCATGGGTTCTAAGACTTCAAACTCAGCAATTGGTTTATCGTTTTCAGCTAAGTACTTGCACAGTCCATTTCCTTTGACAGTATTAACTGGCTAAAGTTCAATGTCATACTCCAGGATCTTAGTTATCTAGTTAGTCCTTTTCTCAATAATTTCTCCTTCCATAATGTATTCCCGCACAATAGGATGTGGCACACAAAAATCACCTTGTTGCATGATATAATGTGTCAGAACTTCTTTAGCCCCTTTACGATAGCAAAAGCCTGCTTCTCTACAAATTTATATTTCACCTCATATTCCTTCAGGGTGTGTGAATAGAAGGAAATAGGTGATTCCCTTTTATCTTCATTATCCTTCTGCATTAGCACAGTGGCAATACTATTGCTACCACCAAAGACATACATAGTAAAATCCTTTGAAAAATCCGGATTAATCAATACAAGAGAAAAAGAGATAACCTCTTTTATTAGCTCAAAATATTTTCTGGCTTCCACCATCCATTTGAAAATCTGATCCTTTTTCAGCATCAAGGTAATAGGCCGAACAATCCCTACAAAGTCCACACTGAATCGACTGATGAAATTGACCTTACCCAAAAAATATTGCACTCCTTTTTTGTTCACGGGTAGAGGGAGTTCCCTGATTACATTAACTCTTTCTCGATCAATAGCAATACCTTCCTTTGACACAACATATCCCAATAGATTCCCTTGAGGGACCCTAAACACACATTTCTTCGGGTTTAGAGAAATCTCAAACTCCTGGCATTTCTGGAAGACAAGCTCGAGATGATCAAAGTGATCATCGACAGATTTAGAAAACATTGTCAAGTCATCTAGATAGATAAGGATAATCTTATGTATTAAATCTTAGAAGGCAATATCCATAGCTCATTGAAAAGTGGCTCCAGAATTTGAATGTTTGAAGGGAATTTAAGCATATTCATATGTTCCCCACTTTGTAGTGAACGTTGTTTTTTTTTTGGTCTTCCTCCTTCACACGAATCTGATTATAGCCAGAGAAACCATTTCCAGCATTGAAATTATTTCAGAACCAACAACCGTTTGTAGAATTACCTCCATGGAAGGTAGGGGGTAATGTTCCTTCAAGGACACCCTATTCAAGTCTCGAAAGTCCACACACAACCGTATATCGCCATTCTTCTTCTGGACCAACACCAAGTTTGACACCCAAGTGCTATGATTGATTGGAAACACTATCCAAGATGCAATCAATTTATTTAACTCCTATGACATGAGTGACTCAATCTTTGGATTCACTGGCCTCTACCTCTGATGAACTGGCTTTGCTCCTTCCAGTAGCTCAACTATGTGCTGGATAATCCTGGGATCATATCCCTTAAGATCATCATATGACCAGGCTACCATGCTCGGATACTCCTCGTAAAAGTGCTTTAGCCTGTCTCTATTCTTCTGGGAGACTCCTTTTCCAACCTTGAGCTTTTTATCTTCTTCGATATGCAAATCGGTATAGTCACCTTTGTCAGCTACAAGCTTCCTTTTATCTTTCCTTGCATCATTAGAATAAAAAAAACTCTCCAGAGTAACTAGGCCCATAGGGAGTTTATTGGTTTTTAGTTGGATTACTTGATCTCCATAGGCTTTGGTGATCTTTGGTTGCAATTGGTCAGAAAATTTTCCAGATAGCTAGAGAAATGATGCAATACGAGCATCAATATCAAACACTTTCCATTCTTGATCATTATTCGAGATAGCAGGCTGCAAAATTACTCGCACTACATGTTTATTTTTTAACATCTCGAAAGCTGGCTCAAACTAAGCTTCGACGGTTGCCATTCGGTCAGCTTTAGAGTTTTGCTCTCTCGGTATAGCCTGAATGTTGAATGAGTCAAAGCCTTCAATGAGATCCCAGACCTGTTATGCCTTGCATAACCACCCCATCTTTTGCCTTGGTCAAAATGGGTCCCTCATTTTTTTTTTTGTCTTTGGTTGTTTTTCAAACAAAGTTTGGAGTCTTTCTTTTCCAACACTTTGTTTTTCTTTGGTTTGTTCTGTTAGAGTCGGAACCGAAACTGAATCATGTTTTGAAACTTGTTTCAGAGATCGATTTTGATCCTTGTCCTGACAGTCTTTTTTTTTCCTTTTTAGTTTTGTCTTTATTGGAGCCGAAGCCGGAGTTGAAGTTAAGCCTGAACTTAGTTCAAGTTTAAAATTTGATTCTCTTTCTGCCTCCGCCTCCGCTTTTTGGTCTTTCGTTTAGACTTAGGTTTTTGTGTTGGTTTTTCTCGTTTCAGTCTTTATGTTTTATTTTTTTGGCTTGTTCACTTTCTTATTTCTTGGCAGAAGCAGATCTAGAATAGGAACCAAGTTGGAAAATTGGACAAGTTTATAAATCATTTCCCACTCCGATTCCACTCTCGTCATTTTTGATGTTTGACTTTATTGGAGTCGCACAACAATAATGTGCCAGTTCCCTCTACAGTTCCGACTCTACTTTGCCACATTGATGGCATTAATTACAAGAGATTTGCACGTAGGAAACTACTATTTTTTACCTTAATTAGGGATTAACTGGTAGTTATCATCATTGTTTAAAATATCAAGAGTGAACCAGAGTTGCAGTGGAGCACTTGTGCGTGTGATTCGATCAAAAGGGAGACAATTACTTGTGGAATTTCTTCAACGGACTAACCTATTTATTTGTGTTTGAGGTGGGGTTTTTTGTTCTTCTCTTTTGTTTTATTTCACGTTTTCCATTTTTGTTCAATCATTGGTTTCATGCGAATTCATGATTCTTGGTTCTTTTGTGAGTTCATGTGATTTGTTTTTATTCTTTTTTTTGGTTTTCTTATTTTTGTTTTTCTTTCTTGGTGTTTTGTTTCTCGTTTGTTTGTTTTTGACACGATCATTTTCACATTTTAATTGTGACCATATCGTGATGCCCTAGTTTTTTAATGCATAGATTAATTGCAATTTTTACTCTAGTAAGGTTTGGTAAATTATGGTTTTACTTAGGAAACCTGTTTCGAATTGAATCTGATTAGTTTGAATGGGGTTAAATTTGTGCCCTAATTAGTTGAAATTGAGGGTTTATGATTTAGGGTTTTGATGCATTCTTGTTTTAAATATGATGCCCTAATTATTACGGTTGCCTCTCGGTCATATGGGAATGGGCTTGTATAGGCTATTCTCTAGCCCCTTTCATTTTGATATGACCTAGTCCTTAAAATCATGATGTTATTTATCATTCGGTTAAAATCTCTTATGACGTCATAATTATTTTTAAGAGGAAGCGGGATCGGAATCGATTTATACTTTGAACCATGTTTTGTAGAAAGTATCGATTCCATATTCATCGCGTCTCCAAATTCGCTTACAATAAGAAGCAGGCTCTCAAAATAACGGTAACTCAGGCGGAAGTGGAACCAAAACTGAATATAAAATTGGAAAATCTTCATGGAACCAAATCATTTTTAGTTCTGATTCTGGTTACCGTTCCAACTCCGACTCCGGTCCCGCCTTGTTATTACTATAATCTCAATAACTTTTTTGGCTCTGATCCTGGCAGTGTTTTAAAAGAGACTATTTAGAATGTTTTCTTCCTGGTTTCATCTCTGGTATATATATGAAGGGTAAGGTCTTACGGTATATTTTGTTATATTTGTTCAAGGATTTAATTTAAGGTTTTGTTGTAGGAAGGTAAAGGATGTCAGGAATATCAAGAGAGGCTTCCCAAAGGAATCGGCTTGCAAAAACTTCAAAGGAAACAACTAAGCCTAAGAAGATTAAGCCAGAGCAGCTACCTTATACCTTGAGGTATAACCATAGGGGTCTTGTTGTCACTGCAAGCAAAGTGGAATCAGATTGGGCTGATATAACTGATACCAATTTAGGCCTATTCAATTTTGAGGATTTATACTCAAATACTTTCACTGAGGATGTAACAGAGAGAACTGGAAGAATAGTTGAGTCTAGCTTGGCTCACATCACTGTATTTCCTCTATCTATCCAATGCCCAGAATTGATTGTGACAATAGCAGGAGCTTACAATCCGGCCACCAGACAATGTATGGATTCACAAGACAATGTGATTATAGATCTAACTCCTCAGATGTTCCAGTTAATGTTTAGTGTCCCTGATCTGAAGAACCTTGCATAGCTGAATGAGGTAGATGCTTTAGGGATATATAGCAAGCACAAGGAGGCCAACAAAACCCACTTGAACAAGAAGTGGTTAAGGGCGGAGAAGAAGTCTTTGACAAAGCTCTTAGATCAACCAAAGAGGGCAGAATTTTACAAGGACGTAACGGACCTTATAATGATGTTGTCTAGGGTCTTTGGGAAGAGGGATGCATTTCATTTCAAGGAATGGATGTTTCCTTTCATTCAGACAATTTTTGATGGCAAGCAACAGTTTGATTGGCCTATGATTGTCTCGAATACCATTCATGACCAGCTAACCAAAATAAAGGAAACCAAGAGATTTTTCATGACCTCTTATGTTATTTATGTAGTAGCCAGAGGAGACATCTTTCCAGAGTTGAACAGAGTGGGAATATTGGGAGAGGTTGATGGACGAAAGAGAGTATGGGATCGTTATGACCAGCTATCCCTATAGGTTTCTGAAACACAATTTAGAAGAGTTAATGATGCATTCTTATATGTAGTAATTAACCAACTTAATGGAGATGAAAGATACAGATTGAGCCAAGAGGCCATGGCCTTTATCATAGAATGGGGATGTTGGTATATCCAATACCCCAAGTTCACTTATTTCAAGTTGGCAGAATTTGAGGGTCATCCACACTTGCTTCCAAGATGTTGCAGCAATAGGATGATTTTGATGGAGTTTGTCTACCAAGCTTTAGGGGCCAATGCCTAATTTGGAATAAAGCACAAACCAAGTTGTCACAAGTTCCCCATGCAATTGGGTGAATACATCTACCCACACCTTATGGGAGGTAAGGTGGTTTGCAATGAATTGATACACTTGAAGTTGGGTTTGTTTACTTCCCGAAAGCACTTTGATCCTAAGAAGAAGATGAATTCTTTTCTGGCTTCAGTCTTTGACAAACATTTCAACCTACTAGAGGACTTCTGGAGTGATCTTAAAGATGAATATAACCTCAGGAAAAGGAATTATGAGAGGTTTCCTATCTCACTCATGGTATAATTTGGGGTCAAAGATGATATTCCTGATACATTAGTAGATGATGGAATAGTGTTAGATCCATCCTATGAAGCATTGAACATTGGTACCAAAAGTTTGGATCTAGTAGATTGGGATGGTGAGGACACCATCGACATTAAGCAAATAGGGAGACCAGTCTTGGATAGGAGTATCCACTAGGTTGTTCTAAGAGCCAAAAATTCTAGGGGTCCAGCTCCTAAGAAAGGAAAGGGATATAAGATAATTAAGAGGAAATTTCCTCCCAAGGAGCCTTCGAAAGTTTTCCCTCCTGATATTGAAGAGATTGAGTTGGAAGCCCCGACTCAAGATTTACTTGGAGTACAAGAGGAGGATGCCCAAATAGGACCTGTAGCTTCAACACCAACAATAGGTGAGTCATCTGCTCAAGTCCCTCTTATAGAGCAAAAAAGTAAAAAAATGCTTAAGGGGACTCTTCACGGTATTGCTGAAACATTAAAGGGAAAAGGAGTAGATCTAGAGATCCATGATGTTGAAATGGAATCTGATGAGACCTTGTCAGAGAAGGATGCACAAGAAAATATGCCTCTAGAAGAGGAAATTGAACATGTGCTAACAGAGGAGGATCAATGGGAATTGTTTGAGGAAGCAAAGAAAGCTTCGGATGCTCAAGCACATGCAAAAGAAATGGAGAAGAAAAAGGCAATATATGCTAAGGCACAAGATGATGCATTACTTCAACAACAACAGATGGAAGCCAAGCGAAGAGCTTATGAAGTGCAGAAACAACAAAGGCAAAAGGAGTAGGAGCTCAAGACCAAAGAAGAGAATGACAAGCTTGAGATGGTGTAGAAGATTCATGAGCTTGAAGAGGAAAAGGCTAAACAGAGGATAGAAAGAGAAGCCCTTGTGGCTAAATTGAAACTAGTTGAGGAAGCCTATAAAAATAAGGAAGAGGTAGAACGTACACAAAAAGAGAAAGATGCTGAGGAGCTGGTCAAGAAGCTACAAAAGGAAAAGGAAGCCTCAGACAGACTTAAAGTGTTGGAAGTGGAGAGAAACAAGTTGCTTGAGGAGAAAAGGTTAGAAGAGGAAAAACTGAAGAAGGAACAGGAAGACAAGAGGGTGCAAGATTAGAATGATAAAGAAGAAGCTGAAAATCTTGCATGAGAAAATGTAGAGCAAGAACAACAAAATGTACAAGAGGTTGATTCTCAACCTAAGGTTAATATGCTACAACCCTCTACTACTACTTCTTCTTCTTCAACTGTAATGGCAACTACTCCAAGTGCTCCCACTTGGTTAAAACTTGATCTTCAAAAGAGGCCAGTAGCACCTTCACAACCTCTTAATTGGGATGATATGATGAAGGAAATTGAAAAAGAAAGACCCAAGAAGAAGGCCAAAGTTCTACATTCCACTAGACTCACTGAAGGAGGAGAAATTTTTGCTGGATGTGCAATACCAGTGGTGGACAAGGATCTAGGAGATATGCAGCTAACTGATTACCAGTTGAGCTCGGTCAATTTGGGAATACCCACAAGAAATAAAAAAATGAACTTGATTGATGTGGTAGCATCATCCACCAAATCAAGGATGTTAAAGGATAAACAAAGAAAGGATGAGCTTAAGGTTCAATTGGATCAATTAAAAACATTCTTGAAGAATTTTTCTACTCTGAGGTCACAACAAATTACCACCATTGAGACACCGGTTTTGCTTAGCAAGAGAGAGGTGGATGATTTGGTGCAGATAAGAAGCAAGGTTGAGATGATGAATAGATGGACCGATAAGCTCAATCAGGAAGTAGGTGAGATGCTAGGAAAGCATTTTGAGATTCACAATATGACATTGGAGTTAATAGAAGAGATAAATCAACATGCTAAGGCATTGGGAGAACAAGAGGAGGAGTATAGAGGGTATACCCAGAGGCTAAAAGAGATCAATAAGTTGTCAAAATCCACTCTCCTAGAGCAGTCAATCCTTGAAGAGGACAATACAAATTTCTTGGAAAAGACCTCTAGCATAATCTGGTTTAGATCTAACTTTTTGTACAAGCATAAGAATGAAGTTCAAGATTCTAGCAAGGATCTAAATGAGCAGCTTGATGAGCTAGAAGCGGTTATTGCTATTATAGTAAATATTGATATACCGGTGAAGGAAGGCCTGCCTTTAGATAAATTAAAAGAGAAATGGGATGATAGGCTTAAAGAGGTTATACAAAAGGGAGATGAGGGAGAGGATCTGATGTTGGATTGATTGATGGATGTTAGAGAAGAGGTAAAGGCTGCTAGAAGGGAGTTGACAAAGTTAAAAGATATGAGAGAGTTCGTTGCTGCTGAAATAAAGAGGATCAAGTTTGAAGACAGTTGGATTGATGGATCAGATTTGGATATGCTTCAACAAGTCTTCTCTAGTTATGATGAGTACACTTCAGAGCAAACTCTGCATGCATGACTGGAAGTTCTATGGGTGCATGGCTTTCTTTTCTCTTCTCTCTTCTTCTCTCCAATTTACTAGATGATCAATATGGGAACTAGAGATCAATTGATCTGAGTTTCCAAGAAAAATTAGGTTCCTAAAAAGGTGGATCTCGACTTAAGATAGAGAGGAATTCATATTTTTGTACATCTATAAATACCCATGGGGTGTCATATTGTAAGGGTCAGCTGATAAAAATAGAATTGGCCACCTGATAGTAGGAGATAGAATTTTATAGCTTTATAGAGATACTTTGTTATTTTAGTTACAGTTGAATACAAATACAGGTTTTTTTTACACAATATGGTGTTGATTGAGTTTATTGGATGAGGTTAATGAATCATAGTCTATCTGTATGCTAGTGATTGTGCTAAAGAATAAGTGTTTCTTATGTGATGAAAATCATTAGAAGGAACCAGATTTAAGGATTATTTCATTAAATTATCTATGGATTGAATTATTGAATGTCTGTTGATTTATGATTTTAGCAACGAATGAGAGTTTTTTTCTTTTCTTTTGAATCTTTGATGTGTGATTGTGATGGTTAAATTAAGCACCATAGATGCATGCAATAGTATGGATTGTTCTATAACTTGCATCCTGTAATGGTTTTCTTGATCTATTGGAAGAACATTTGTTGCTGAAGATATATGTCTGGATATTAGATAAGTTTTATTCATGTTTCACTGATGTACACCCTGATCTATCTTTTTCTTTTATTTAAAACCCCCTTTTCGTTAAGAATAGTTCAATGAATAATTCATAGCCTGCATTCCTTATTACCAGTAAAGGCCCCATGAATATTACAGTTGGATGGACCAATTGAGTGACACCAGACAGTTGAGAACCAACTACCAGGACCTTGGGAGTTAGGCTACTATATGTTGTCTTTATTTTTTAGGAGAAATAAAGTAGAAATATTATGGTTAACGTTGTTTGTGTCATTTTCACCATCAACAAGACCCTATGCTGATATGATTGCATACAAACATTATTTGCAGCAGATAGCCCTCAGATTTGGTTGACCACCAATTCTGAATCTTTGAACACCCTTATTTGCTTTGCGCCCATTTGCTCTGACAAGCTCAAACCATGGATAATACCTTCATATTCTACATCATTGTTTGAGCATGCGAACTGGAAGTGATAAGACCTCAAGGTCTTATCCTCAGACAAAGATATCAAACATATTCCTACACCAGCTCCTACTCTGCATCTTGCTCCATCAAAGTGCAAGGTCCATAACTTCGAGGATGCTTCGCCTCCAGACTCTTTAGTAACTCTGGGCATAATCTGACCCTCTTCATGTATGACATATGTTCCAAGCCCAGTTGCATGATAATTTCCAAAAGGGTCCGTGTCTATAAATTCATTCAAAAGAGCTTCTTCATTCTCCATCTGAGAGCTACTTGCTACTTCTTCTTCGAGAAATTCAACATTGAACATCTCTTCTCGGGTGATCGAGGTATGTGTTGCTTCAAAGTTGATCATGCCCTCATTAGTGACATGTCCGAAATGCAAATTTTCCGACAATAGTTTCATCTTAGCTCCATGCTTGGTTCTTAAGATCAGGTGTGACTAGTCTAGTGCTAGGTAGCCTCCAACATTTGCAGTGAATTCTCGGGACAAACATATCCCAAATAGAGGAGGGACATCAATGAGTATAGTGTCTTGGTTCATAGTAATGTTGGGACAAGAAAACAATGTCATAGGAAGTCCTTTGATTACCTCGATGGTTTCAACCTTATTCTCATTGAGTTTCATGACTCCTCTATTAAGAGGTTCATATTTGATCCCCAGAGCATTAGCTACTTGCTTAGGCATGACAGTGGTGCTAGAACCAGATTCAATCATACAATTATGCAATAACTTGTTACCAATGATAAGTGTTAGAAA
Source organism: Sequoiadendron giganteum (assembly GCA_007115665.2). Classification (NCBI taxonomy): domain Eukaryota; kingdom Viridiplantae; phylum Streptophyta; class Pinopsida; order Cupressales; family Cupressaceae; genus Sequoiadendron; species Sequoiadendron giganteum. Next base: position 364,342,600 of record CM021106.1, on the reverse strand, counting down.
GAAAGGCTTGGGTTTAGGCTTACTCTCTTTTCCGACCTTGAGCTTTTCTTTCAGTTGATTTGTTAGCAATTTATCCAGGTCTGGCTTAGATGTCTTATCTTTTATGGGTTGTTTCGGTATCTTCACATCTTCTTCTCTCGACAATTGTTTCTATAATAGCAGATTTTTCTTTGGAATATCTAGGATATCCCACAAAGAAACATTAGCAGAGGATTTCTTTAGCTGCTCCACCACATTAAATGGTGTTCGTGACTGATGAGTTATAGTAGCCTACTCTTTCTGCTTCGCAATTGGTACATCTGATTGTTTGGCAACTATCGGGTGACCATAGGAGCCTTTGCATTCACAAGAGGTGAATTCGTAGGACCAAGAACAACTGCCTTAGGATGCTACGAAATTGATAGCGTACTTGTTGATGGATTGGGCATTAAATTGGGTGACTCTTTAGTCTACAAAGGCGTGAATTCTCTGGTGAGTCTTCGCTTTGAACACATTTTGTAGTCTGATTGCACCTGAGGCACTTGAGTTATTAGAATGTCATTCGGGAATGATGACTCTTCTCCTTCCATCCATGAAAAGAGTGCTTGGTCCAGAGCTATTTCTATCTCCTGCTCTATAGACATTCCTGGCATTTGAGCAGTGAGGACTGCATTATCCAATTGCATTATCCATTTGCTGAGAGGCATATGTCTGGCCTCCAAAATTAGGTATGTTGCCTTGTCTACGTTTCTCTACTATCTCTTGTTGAAAATTCCCTCACAAAAAATTTTGGGGCATGTGTGCATCATTACAAGGGAATAACCATGAATTAGTATCTTCAGCAAGGTTATTTTGTCCTGCTACTAGCTCCTTGCTTGAACTAGGATAGACAGTCTGCATCGGTATAGTCACAGGAACAACTTGGTTATTCTGTTGGGCTTGGATAGTGTTGCGTGATCTATCATACCACTCATTTGACTGGAAAGGAGCTTTCCTGACTTGTTAGTTTCTGTAAGCTGCATTCTGGTAGCTATACTGTTGCTGCTTCATACTAGTCAATTCATTTGTCATGGTTCACATCTTCTCCTTCATCTTGTTCAATTCAGCCACTAGGGGGTTAGGCACTGGAGCTACACTTGGTGTTGTTCTTGGGTACACGTACATAGACTGGGGAGGAGTTGTAGGAGCATTGGTTGAAGCTACCTCAGCTTCCACAATGTTGAATTCTGGGAACAATGGCATGATGGCTCTTGGCACCAACTTTCTAGCAACAATAAGATTATTCTTCGTAGTGACGCCAAGACTGTAAGCATTAGGTAGATTATTTCCAACGAGAGCCTGTAGCATCATGGAAATATCAACATTTATAGACTTCAAATAGAACATGAACGCTAGATCTGGAGGTGGTCGACTACCAATAGGAACTCTCTGCCAAGTAGAATGAAACCGAGCATTAAAATTGCCCAGAGCTTCATGACGAGCTTGCTTTATATGAGCTAGTTGGTGATATAGCGAAGACTTGTCATCAACATTTGAAAAATGTTCATAAAAAGGATCTCCAAGATCGTCTGAAGTAGCAACTGAATTAGCTAGAAGATTACGATACCAGTTCAACACCTTGCCTTGGAAAGAGGCAGCGAGCAATCTTAAAGCCACATTTTCGTTAGAAACACCATGCACCAGATATACATAAGCTGCATCCTATAAGTGCTCCATCAGAGTCTTTGATTCATCCCCAGAAAACTTAGGGACATCCTTTAAAGTAGAAGTTAGAATTGGAGACCATACTGAAGGAGGCACAGGCACTACCAAAGGACTACCAGAATCCCACACTACATAATTTATAGCGGCCATTGGCGCAGGAGATAGAGGAGAAAGAGGAGGCGAAGTATTATCCTGTCAACCTCGCGCCTGAACTAAAACCAACGGTGGTACAAGTAGGCCAGGGATTCTTGCAGTTTGAGACCTAGTGATCGGCCTATGGCTCATACACTCCTATATCAGGAGAACATGCTAGTTTGCATCCCACCGGGCATGCCAAAAAAAGAACTGTTGATGCAAAATTTTGCAGGGGTAGTAGTCTTATGGGAAACTTAGCTACTGTGGACTTGTGCACTTAGCTAAGTGACCTCCGGATTTTATCGAAGCTAGCTCTTCTTTTTTATGGGGGGGAGGTAAAGGGTTAAAAGGATAACATGTAATAATCAACCTAAACTTAAGGCGATGTTCCAAATCATAAGAGAAATAACTAAGCACAATGTTGAAGCAAAGGCTCGAATAGTAACTGTTGTTTATCAAATAGATGCTTCGGAAACACTTCAAACATAAGAAAATCAATTCATTGCATAGCATAACCAATACAATATAGGCCAATGCAAAAGAGTAACAACATGATCTACATTTTATTAAGTTGTATGACATTACAAAAGCTGAAAATAGACATTCATATACTTCAAGAAATGAAAGCACAGTCTTAATATCATATCAAATGCATGAAAACTAGAGAGGTTGAATTGATTGGCACAATCTGAAAACTCAAGTTTAATAGAAAATATTACAAAATGCTAATTCTTAGTGATCGGAAAATTTTAATCTATCTAACAACAACCACTACAAAGAGAAAGAGGTTGCTTAAATAATTCAGCCTAGCGCCTGAAAACCCCTATGAGAAAGATGCTTTTGCAAAACATTGACGCTCCAAATTCCCTCAAGTCGAAACTTAACCAAAAGATCATCCAATCATGTGCCAAAAAGCATGTCCTTTGAGAAAATAGGGCCATGTAGCAACAACAAAGAACACGTGAAAGTAGAGAAGAACACGCAGCAACAGAGGAGAACCAACACACAAGCGGAAAATCCCAGATAACGGGCACACAGGAAAATGCCATGCGTCGAACACATGGAGCATGGCAAAAAGGAGGGACATCCCTACAAAAATCTCTGAAGGGAAGCCAAGTGGAGGACGCTGAGCAAAAGCAACTGTAGAGTGGGCCCGACTCAGAAAGTAACGAGAGAAGGCCACATGTTGAACGCATGGAACTCGGCAAAGGAAAAGCGATACGACACATCAAGAATCTTCGATAGGAGGCCACATGGAGGACATCGAGAAGCTATAAGTGATAACGAAGAAGGTGAAGCCACGAAAAGAAAAGATAACTGTGAAGGCGCATCGGTTCGTGAATAAATGTTCACAAGACCCAAAGGGAAAAATAGACTAACACTTCCAATTACCTATTACTCAACTAATCATATTCTTCTAAGATCTATAATTATCATTGTGTTGAGTTAGAATGGTCTATTTCCCTCTCACAATATCTCTTATCTCTATTTATCAATTGGGAATATGTTTATTTTTTAATTCCACTTGGGCTATAATATGGAAGGCTAGCCCATTTAAGATGAGTTAGAATTTATGGAAAGTAAAAAATTGAGAATCTTTAATGATAGGGACATCCCATTTCAATGAGTTATTTTGTAGTGAATGAAATGAAATAGATTGTCTCTAAGAGGGCCTTCTAGCACATGTAATAGGTCTAAAAAGATATTGTTAAAAGAGGAAACAATTAGATTAGTGAAATGTTTTTATTAAAATGACAAAAATCTTGAGATATTGTTATTTCTACTGGTGATTGTCTCTTTGAAAAAGTTAAGAGAACGCTAACCATACAAAATTAATATTAATAATTATATATTAAAAAATCAATTACAAAAATGAAATATAAAAAACTCTTAGAAATGCAATGCAATGAGGGGTTTCAATTTTGACTAGGGGATGGTAAATTTTGGAGAAGGAAGAGTTGAATGCACAAGACAACTGAGAAGGGGATGAATTAGTTGTACCTTAAAAATTCAAAACCCTCACAAATATTCAAATCCAAATCAATTATGTAATACCCCTCCGTTTTGCTTCTTGTTCGGTTTGCTTTATGCTATGTTTGGATGCAGCTACTTTGATACTGGATACATTTTGTTATGATGTTTTGATTGCTACTATTGAGCGACAATTATTATTGTGTGATGAGGTTATCTGATTATTGTTTCACATGCATAATGGATTAATGATGTTAGTAGAGTTAGCATGAGATATTATTATTATGTGATTATTGATTATGATGTAATGTCAGTCCTTGATGAGTGGATTGGTGAAGAGGACGGTTTCGCATCACTCACTTGCGAGCGCCCTGTGAATCCATGATTTCTTCTTCACGGTGTGTATTATATGCTGGATATACTATATTATGTTGTTTACTTGGTTTCAGGTTGCAAGTACATGACATCGACTCCACCTAGTCTCACAGGTTTGAGCGTGTCGATCCAACGGTTAAGTTGAAAGGGAGATAGTAGCTAGGTAACATGTGTTAGGTCTACACCCTAGCCTTAGTGTGTCATCAGTTTTGTTTATTGAGTCATGTTTTACCTTATTTAATGTTATTTGATTTGAAAGGTGCTTGCTTATTAAATGAATTTTTAGAATAATTGCATTGGAAAAAGTAGTGGTTATTTTAATATTAAATTAATATTATGCTTTGATGATATTTTAAGTTGATAATGAAATTTAATTTAATACCCCTCCATTTTGCTTCTTGTTCGGTTTGCTTTATGCTATGTTTGGATGCAACTACTTTGATACTGGATACATTTTGTTATGATGTTTTGATCACTACTATTGAGCGACAATTATTATTGTGTGATGAGGTTATCTGATTATTGTTCCACATGCATAATGGATTAATGATGTTAGTAGAGTTAGCATGAGATATTATTATTATGTGATTATTGATGATGATGTAATGTCAGTCCTTGATGAGTGGATTGGTGAAGAGGACGGTTTTGCATCACTCGCTTGCGAGCACCCTACGAATCTGTGATTTCTTCTTCACGATGTGTATTATATGCTGGATATACTGTATTATGTTGTTTACTTGGTTTCAGGTTGCAGGTACATGACATCGACTCTACCTGGTCTCACAGGTTTGAGCGTGTCGATCCAACAGTTAAGTTGAAAGGGAGATAGTAGCTAGGTAACATGTGTCAGATCTACGCCCTAGCCTTAGTGTGTCGTCAGTCTTGTTTATTGAGTCATGTTTTACCTTATTTAATGTTATTTGATTTGAAAGGTGCTTGCTTATTAAATGAATTTTGAGAATAATTGCATTGGAAAAAGTAGTTATTTTAATATTAAATTAATATTATGCTTTGATGATATTTTAAGTTGATAATGAAATTTAATTTAGTTAAATTTTAATTTATTTAATTAATTAAATTTTAATCTAAAAAGGGATTGAACTTAGTTATTAAATAATTAAAATTAATTAATTAATTTTATTGGATTAAATTAAATCAAATCAAAAGAAATTTAAAGATATTTGCAAATTACATTTAGAAATTGAAAGGAAATTGAAATTGTATTTTAAATTCAATTTGGGTTTCCGAAAAGAGAAAAAGAAAATAAATATCTAATTCTCTACTTTGTATGCAAAAGGGAATTAGGGTTGTATGAGATATTTTTGGTTTTATGTGGAATGCATGTTTTCAATTTTGGGGAGAAAAAGTTTTGGAAAGAATTCATCTTTCAGAGCATTGAAGATTTTTGGAAAATTTGCACAAGAGGGGTTTGAATCAGTTTTGGATTTTGGGATTGGATTCATTGCACGTATAAGGAAATTCTTGGAGGAGGCTTGTATCAAGGAAATTCATCTTCTTCTGTAGCTTCAGATTCTAGGTTTTGTACTTGTTTGTTCAATTCAATTTCAATTTAATGGTTTGGGGAAAATTTGTTAAATTTATCTATAGGGCTTTATCCAGTAAAAAAAATTCGTAGATTCATTGTTGAAATTCAATATTTGTTCATGCTTTAAACAATTAGGTTTTAGTATGAAGATTTTACTCTTTGAGAATATACAGATCTATTCTTCGAAAACTCAAACACTCGTAGAAAACCTTCCTTGAAAATTAAACAAAATTAAGATCTATTCAAGGTTCTTTTGTTTAAATTATTTATATATCTGAAAGAATAGATTGAAGGGAATCAAAATTACATCTTTTGAATTTTGGAAAGACATTCTAGAAAATTTAATTAATTTTCATATTACTGGTTTTTTTTTAATATTTTTCTCAATTTTACCAGTAATTTCTGTCTGTAAAAATATATATATATTACATGTATTAAATTTTGGAACATTAATACACATAGTATATATATACATATATAATATGAGGTTAAAGTTGTAATGTTTATTTTTGCTTTTGTAAAATTCGCCATCCGTACGGCGTTTTCGTGAAACGAACCTGTCAAAAATTCGTTGAAATTTATTTATGGTGTTTCTGGAAATTGTTATTTTGTAAATTAAAAAAAAAAAATTTATAAAAAAAATTAATAATAAATTATTATTAGTGGGGGAGGTTCAGACCCCCCACCCTTTCCATTGGTTTGGGGGACGTGTCGCCCATGGGGCAATGTGCCCACCATATGGGGGGACGCACTGTCCATGGATTGCGGCCTCCCCAGTACTATCGGCCGCTGTATGTGAGTACAGTCGGCACAAACAACTGTCCGCAGGTACCGGTGGTACCGTCCGTCGGACTATGTACCGTCCGATCCTGCCTTGGTTACTTTTTGATTTTTTTAATTTAATTTTTTTTTTACTTTATTTTTATTTTATTTTTATGTTTTTTATTTGTTATTTGATTTCGGATTTTAATTTAGATTTATATTAAGTTCTTTTATTGTAATTTATTTGTTTAGAAAAAGATTTATACATATATTAATTGTAAATAGGAAATAATTAATATTAATATATTGTATTTTAGGAATTAGTATAGTCTGTTGAGATTTTAAATAAATTAATTTTCAGAATGGTAATATTGTAAAAGAGAGGTTTATTAGGAGTGTTAAGTACAGATTTTATTTGTTTATTTAAGTAGTTTTTGAATTTCAAACATATTATGAGAAATATTTATATATTCTTTAATATTCTATTAGGCACTTTAGTGCATACAAGTAGTTAGGCACTGGGTTAATGAAATGCCTTTTATGCATTGTTATTATGTTGTGTTAAATATTTATTTAAAAGAGGGATTTATTTGTTTAATGAATATTTGAATGGTTATTAGTTTAATTTTCTACGAGATGTATTAAATAGGGAATGGATTTAAGATATCCGAAATTAGTGTATTTCCTTGCCTTTGCCTATTATTTGTTATCTTTTCCTTATATTCGTAATTGGGGAAAAAGGGTTAAATGATTATTTGAGTTAACCTGTTATCGTGCTTTGACTTTGACATTGTTTCTATTGAATGAGTATGGATTTAAGAAATCCAAATGTTAGATTTGATTAATGACTTGGATGCCTGTTGTAGCTATGGCGTCAAGTTGTATTGTGGGTTTTGGGATTCAGTGTTAGTCCAAAATTGTAAGTCTTCCAGAAGAATTTAGAGGATGAGGGTTGTTGAATCTTTATGCCATCCAGTTGTTTTCCCTTGGGTAGTGCATGGCATCTTTTCAGTTTTTACCCGGTTTCCACAAACGGGGATGTTTTGTACCTCCTAGGAAAGGAGTGGACTACGTGTGTTTGTTGCCTCCAAGATTTTTGGAGTGAATTGTATTATTTGTTTTCTCCTTGTGTAGGAGTGGTTTTGATGCCTAGGTAGTGTGCACTTGTGATTCCCTCGGTGATTAGTTTGGTTGTGTGTTGTCCATTAGAAGAGTGGCTTTTGTTAGGGGCCGGAGCCCAAAGAGGTAAACCGGGTAACCTTCAGAAGTTATTTAAACAAGTGATAATTAAAGTAATGTACTTAGAAGATTAGGACTAACTTCTCACTAATCAAGATAATTTTACCTCACTCACAGACACAAGGGCTTGTTTAGACTTGGGGTGAGTGGGAAGGCTTGGAATGGCAAGATCAACTATCTTGTCCTTACGAGAGGTAGTTGATTCTGCATGAGTGAGTATGAGGGTCGAGATTCGGTTGAGGTCACCAGGATTACCTGTGCCGAAGCCTATGAAGGATGCCCAGAGGAGATCTCATGACTACTATGCGATGACACTCTATCTAGGACAATTATTGTTTATTGTTATATGTGTATTGTTCTTTGAACATACTTGATCTATTTTATGTCTAGAAGCAATGTGATCTATGTTAGTGATGTGAATGTTGTACTTATGTTGTATTGGTGTTGAGCATTTATTTGATTATGTTAGTATGAGTCAGTACGAGTCTGCCTTTGGTTAGTGGTAGTAGATTCTTTGTCCATGTTACGTTGTTACTATCTCCTAGCATGGGGGGTGGGCCTTCGAGTACCACTTGGTTGGGTGGAGCATGCATTAAAATCATTGGGTCCCCATTGATCTCCAGTTCATGGAGGCGAGACATCCAGTTGGACAACTCGCGGATCTTGTTATTCATTTTTAGCACTGTTGTAATTCAAATTGTAATGAAGTTGTTTATACCCCTCTTGTATTTATGAGGTGGATGTATGTATTTGTAACACTTATGTATTTATGACTCATTCTAGGAATGAGGGTTGTAATCAGTTAATCATGTGATGGATATATGTTGTGGATATTATAATCCTATCTTCGTATTTATTTATGTTGAATGAATGCTTACTACTTGAGTTATTTAATGCAATGAATTCTACATGATGTATGTTAATGGGGATTTAAGTAATCTTGGTTATGTAACCTTAGGGGTTGTTGTCAATTCTAGATGAACATGTTTGTTAATTCACTTTAATAAAAAAAAAAATTAGTACGCTTTTATAGTGAATTGAAACTTCCTCTAGGGTTGCGTGGTGGGGCATTACAAATTCAATTAACCCTTAATCTGTTAGAATGATTTATCATGAAATAAAATAATAGAAATAGAACCAAATCAACACCATACACAAAGAAACACTAGATTTACATGGAAAACCCAAGAAGGGAAGAAACCTAGTGAAGATTAGCTCACAATATAAATTAATATCAACACCAAATACAATAGGGCTTACTGTCTTGAAGAAAAAAAGGCTCACTGCCAAAATAGAAAAGAAGATAGAGAAGAATGTTACAGTAAGAAATCCATCTTAATGCAACAAAAAAAATCACCACAACATCACCAACACCTTTGTAGTCTTACTATAGAATTATAGACACCTTTTTCTCATTCCATCTAGTAATTTAACACATGAAAAATCACACTAAACAACACAAATTCACACCTTACAACTCTGAAATTCACATCATTCACATTATACTCATCTATTTTCACTTCCCTCAACAACTCAACACTTATTTATACCATCTTCAACCTTGAAAACATTCTCCAAAGTCAAAAATACACCTCAATCATGCAAATCCAAATTAGGTCGACAGCAAAAAATTCCCACGGTGGAGAGGAATGAAGGTGAACCATAACACACCTTAGCTAGGACCTAAGTCTACTCATATACGCTTTTCCATGATTCCACAAACACCGAAGGTTATTCAAACACTATTAACACTTAGTTACATGCATCCTCAAATCCAAAATATAACTCATGGAAACCACATAACACTTGAACACAATCTAGAATATTCCATAAACACCCTGAAATTTGACAAATTCCTTCAAAATAACTTTCACTTGAAGAATGCACACACCCAATACACTCAAACAACTCTACCATACACTACAACTCAAGAAACTGACTTCTCAAGCACCAAAAGTTAAAAAACTTACACTAAAGAAAAACACAAACATTATAAGAACACTTATAGTCTTGAAAGACCTGAAACCATCCTCTGAAGAAATGTGGAGCAAAAACAATTTTCCCAAACACCTCTGCAATACACAATTCACATGTCGGTAAACAAAACTTCCTCTACACAATGATCTAACATGCCAAATTTTGAATGTAACACCTATGAACACCTATGATCAACATATTTCAACTACACAAGAAAATCCTCAATACATAAGAAATGTGGAGTCAAACTAGAACACTACTATGCAACAAAAAACACCAGTGCAACACACTATTTCCTCTTTTTATTCAAATTTTCTCAAAATCGCTTGGAAACCAATCACCACAGATACGTCCTCAACATCTTCATCACTTATTTATACACACCAAGACAACTACATCATATAAACCCAACCATACATCCATAGATAGAAGCTTGTCAAAGAAACACTAGAGGTTGACACTAGTGGCTTACTAATGACAACATAATAAAACTAATCAAAGCATCATCAAAGACACCAACTCAACACCAACTACACATCCTTGCAACACACTCCTTCTCATATAGTTGAAACCAATGACAACACCAAATCTTATTGACATCAATGACAACACCAACTAAACATACTTACAACAATCTCCTCCTTTGTCATTTATGGAAAAAAATGATGTGAAATACATAAAAAACAAACACAACAACCTTGATCATTAGTTCTCTTGCTCTATACATTATTTTCTATTTTCTCCCCCTTACACAACTAACTCATTACTTTCTCTCCCCCTTTGATAACTAAAACTTTTCTCTTTCATATTTTTCTCTCCCCCTTTGTAGTGTTTCCTTTTCACATGACTCTCTCCCCCTTTGACATAAATGGAAAAGGGAAAAATATTTGAATCACTCATTCTCCCCCTTTGACAATAATCATATTTTTCACCACTACTCTACAACTTCCTTTCCTTTACTACTCTGCATACAACCCCTTAGGAGCACACACCAAACTGCATCAATCAACAACCACAACATAATTCCAACACTCACTTAACTAATAATGCCACTACCTACTCCCCTTGAGAGGTAGCCACCAATAGCAGTTGAGACCAAAGAATGAATCTTGATATCCACTAGAATAACGTGTCTTATACATCTAGTTCAAACGAGGGGCAATAACCCCCAACTTATCCCGAAGATACTCAAAAGTATCCTTTGGAAGATCCTTAGTAAATATATCAACAACTTGATCCTTTGTAGGCACATATTGATGAAGGGTACTCCCCTTACAATATAAAACTCATAAAAACAACAGAGAATGGAAAAAACAAAATGCAAGAAGGAAAGAAAATATTTTCGTTTATCACTAAAATGAAAATAAAATTACAATATTATATTTTCCATCACAGGGGCTTTATGATTACATAAATCTGCAAATTTGCAAATCAGCACCACCATCTACATTGCTCTCCCCCTCTTGTACCCCCCTTTCACATCCTTTATTTGGAATGTGTAACTACCGTAGAATCTTTTGGAAAGTGTAACTTTCTCAAGAAGACATTTTGAAATTTTATTAGTTTGGTAGTACAACTTCACGGGATCATAAATTTTGATCCAACCGTTAGATTTTCTATTATAATACCTTTTCAAAAAGCCCTCGAGAAATCTTTTGCTTGAGAGTGAGGCTGAAAGGCTGACCACTTTCATTTGCCACCATTTTTCAGGCCCATCCGGAGCCTCTAAGTGCCTCAAAATTGACTCTTAAGATTTTTACTAGGATTTTTGAAAATTGAAATTTTAATCTCTCAAATGAAAAATTGTATTGAAGTGATTTCTTTGCCATTGGCTTCAATTTACTATTCTGGAGGTCTGTGTAAGATTTTGTGTCCAACCGTGCATAAATGAAAACTTACTAAAATAGTAACCCTACCAAATTTACCCCTTCTTGAAAAGAAACAACATTTTTTTGGGTGATGTAAGATTGCTCTTACAAACTAGATGCTCCTGCATCAGACACTCGGGGTAATTTGAAAAGTGACCCTGTCACTTCTCAGGAGTTAGAGGGAAACCAAGACGGTAACCTCAAACTCAGATAACCATGATGAATCTTCAACAGGCCTTCCTCTCCATTTCACTAAGTACTCTAGATATTGCATTATTCTTGTGCTTCTTCCCACATTACTATCCAAAATTTCTTCTATCTCCTCCTTTTCTAAAGTAGGCACTGGAATATTCAACTGTGCCTCTGTTATTTCTTCATCAATTTTGCCCTCATGATATTTTGTTAAATCTAAGATGTTAAACATAGGTGAAATATGAATTCCATTAGGCAAATCTATCTCATATGCATTTCTTGAATCATTCTTCTTCAAGATCTTACATGGTCCAAACTTCTTCATCTTCAACTTGTTGTATGTACTAAACCTTTCCTTTCACAAATGAACCATGACTTCATCTCCTACCTGGAACTCCTTATATATTTTTATCATCCTAGCATTATACTGAGAGTTCATCTTATTGATATGTTTCTTCACCTCTTCATGCAAGTTCTCTAAGTGCTCAACAAAATATTCAGCCTTAGCACTCCTCTTCTCCCTCTTATCCATCTTTCTCAATTTAGCAACAGTTCTTGGAATTCTCCCATTAACAATTTAGAATGGTGATTTATCAATTCTCCTATTGATAGAATTTTTATAAGAAAATTCCACTTGTGGTAAAATAAAATCCCATCCCTTTGATTTATCTCCTACTAAGCATCTTAGCAGGTTACCCAAAATCCTATTGACCACCTCTATTTGTCCATCAGTTTGTGGATGGTGTGTAGAATTGAACTTCAAAATTTTCTTCAATTTCTTCCATAATATTCTCTAGAAATAAACAACAAATTTTCTATCTCTATCTGAAACTATACTCTTTGGTACACCATGCAGTCTCACCACCTCTCTGAAAAACAAATCTACAATATATGAACAACATCACTAGTCTTATGACATGGAATGAAATGTTCCATCTTGGAAAATCTATCCACCACCATAAATATTGAATCATGACCTCTCTGTGTCCTTGGTAATCCAAGAACAAAATCCATGCTAATATCCTCCCATGGCCTCTCGAGTACAGGTAATGGCTGATACTATCCAGTATTTTGACTTGTTCCTTTCATCATTTGACATACTTTGCAACTTTGTACAAACTTCTTCACATCCTATTGTAATTGTGACCAATAATAATTCTCACTAACAAGAGCAATGGTCTTATCTCAACTGAAATTCCTAGCCAATCCTCCACTATGCTTCTCCTTGATTAGATTCTCTCTCATAGAACTCCTTGGAATTCACAATTGGCTTCCTCTAAACAACATCCCATCTTGGATTAATAAATCCAACCATCTTATCCTATCTAATGTAAAAGGTTCCAAACAAGCCTTCCAAGCTTTTGCAAAGTCTGGATCTTCCAGATACAAACTCTTGAGTTCATTGAATCCAACAACCTCTATATTCATCTCTATCAACAAAATTTTCCTTCTAATTAAGGCATCTGCAACTCTATTTTACCTTCCACTCTTGTGCTTCAAAACAAAATTATAACTCTACAAAAACTCAACCAATTTTAAGTGCCTTTGATTTAACTTTCCTTGACTATTGAGATATTGCAAAGCCTGGTGATCAGTATATAAGAGAAATTATTTTTCCAAAAAATAGTGTCTCCATTTCTTCAAAGCCTAAACTAAAACATAAAACTCCTAATCATAGACAAAATATTTCTTCTTAGCATCATTAAACTTCTCACTAAAATAGGCAATAGGCTTACCTTCTTGACTCAAAATACCTCCTATGGTAGTGCCACTAGCATCACAATCTACTTGAAAGAGCTTATTGAAATCTAGAAGTGCCAAAATAGGTTGCTCTATAACTTTCTTCTTCAACATATCAAAAATTTTGGCTGCTCCTGTAGTCCACTTAAACTCTTTTCTATCCCCTCTCATTGCTTTAGTTAGGGGTGCAAAAATACTACTAAAATTCTTAATAAAATTTATGTAAAAACTTGATAGACCATGAAATGATCTTATCTATATAACACTCCTTGGGATAGGCCATTCAACGATAGCTCTCACCTTCTTTGGATCCATTTTAAGACCCTTTGTTTATACAACAAATCCCAGATGCACCAACTCTCTCTTCATAGAACTATATTTCTTCAAATTAATCAACAACTTCTCCTCCCTTAGCTTCTCAAAAACCTTTCTAATATGCATCAAATGCTCCTCCAATTTCTTTCTAAAAATTAAAATTCCATCCAAATAAACAATAAAAAATTTACCCATAAACTCTTTCATTATCTCATTCATGAGCTGCATGAAGGTGATTGGTGCATTGGTTAGCCCAAAGGGCATGAATAATCACTCGTACAAGCCCTCTTTGGTATTGAATGTTGTCTTCCATTCATCTCCTTCTCTAATCCAAATCGGGTGATAAACACTCTTTAGATCTATCTTCGTTAAGTACTCAGCTCCATCCAAACAATCCATGATGTCATCCATCCTAGGCAAGGGAAATCTATACTTGATGGTGATCTTATTGATGGCTATGGAATCTATACACATCCACCATTCCCCATCCTTCTTTGGTGCTAGTACTGTAGGTACTGTACATGGACTCGAACTCTCTCTGATCAATCCCTTCCTTAACAACTCTTTCACTTGTCTATTCAATTCTTCACTCAATGCTAGAGTCATACGATGAGCTACCTTATTCAAAAAATTGGCTCCAAGAATCAGGTCAATCTGATGACTAGTCTTTCTTATTGGAGGAAAACCTTTAGGTACATTATTAGAAATAATAGCCTAAAACTCATTCAAAAAATTTGAAACCTCTATGGGTACCTCATTAGTATCTTCTTTATCAACTCTAGGGATCAATACAAAACACATATGATCATGTGATGCAGGAGCATAAGACCACATTAATCACTTATGATTAGACCTTAGGGACCATCAAAAATTACTAAAAGGAAATTGTGTTTCTTAATTAATTTATTATTTAATTATGATAAGTTTGTAGGATTTTATAGACTCATATACGTGTGAGGGAGTTTGTTGTTCATAACCTCCTCAATGCCATGTAATGTGATAAATTAGTACTTTTTTTTAGCATATGGTTAGGGAGTTAGCACAAGAATAGGAGTGGTTTGGGTTTTCTATGATTTGAGAAGATTTCAATCAGATATGAGACTTCCCTATATAAGGGGATATAATATTTGTAATAGGAGCATGGATGAGGAATAAGAATGGGATAATATACGTATGATTCTATGGATCCATTTCTCCACTATTTTGATGGTTTGAAATAATATGTAGTTTTGACTTCCGTTGTGCACTCTTCATCATTTGGTACGAGAGCCTTAACTGGAGATTTATTCAGGCCTTTAGTGAATTATATTATTGTAATTTTCTACTTTCATTCTTATCTGCCAACCAATCAAGAGGAAATTGCAGCCGAGAAAGCCTCCACCCAAGATAGGTAGTAGACAGATGCCAAGATTGTTGTTTGATGAGGTTCAAAGAAATCTATGAGTTGACTGTCTAGTATTTGGTTGTTGTTGTTTCAAAGAGGGCGCAACAAGTAGAATCACTAATTTTTGAAGGAAATCCCAAAGTCGTTGACTTTCAAGAGATAAAGGATTTGCAATTGATTAGAAAGAAGACAAAAGCCAATAAATGAAGAAAAAGGCTACAGATCTAAGCCAATTGAAGAGTTCGCTATTAAAGAAAAAGGGAAAATTGATGGATTTTTAAAGCTAAGATGTCAAGTTAAAAGGTAAAAGATATTCAAATATCTGAAGTGTCTCTGTTTAATTAAAATTCATAGAGAGTTAAGTTAAATGATGGTTAAATTTGTGGACTTGAGTATAAAACTCAAAAGTTTTTAAGGAAGAAAGTCTACTAAGATTTAAGAAGTAACCTAGTTTTTATTATTTGTAGTTAACCATTGAACAAAGAATTTTTTGAATGTGGCTAACAACAAAAAAAAGAAATAAAATTGTGGTAACCCTTATAGTAGAGGTTGCATAACTAAGAGAAGAGCAACTTCTAGTTGAGGGTGGGGTTGAAGGTGTTAAGACAACACCACAGTTGCAGATGTGGCTAGAGTTTTATGAGGAAAGAGTAGGTGAAACTCTTGAAAGTGAGTAGATTTTAGAATCCAAAGAGGAATAGATGAAGCTTAGAGGTTCCAAATAGAAGAGAACCAATGTTACCGAAAGACCAAGCTCAGAGGAGACAAGCTTGGTGAGGTACTTGTGGAAAGGTGAAACAGACTTACTGCTACAAAGGCTTAGTATAGCTCACAAGTGGGAAAGGAAATTCATAGAGAAAGAGTAAAGATGACTAATAATAGTCATAACAATAGTTTGATTAAAATCCACAATATAATGGAGGAGAATGCCAAAGAAAATGGCATAGAAATGAGAATAATGAGTCAAGATGAATTTGACAAAGAAATTGTTAAGCTGAAAGAAAAAATAAGTATAATGATGATGATTCTACAAGAAAGTGAGAAAAAATAGAGGTATGGATGGGGAATGAAGAAGCAAGTTACATGGCCTGTCAAGGAATTGTTTGCAAGAAAAATGAGGAAGAATCTGAAGCACATGATGAATGTTTGGTTGAAGGAAGAAGAGCTTAGAGAAACTAAGCTTGAGGAAGAAGAAGTTCATTTTGTGAACCAAAGCGGGGATCATTCCTTGGAGAGGAAGATGATAATGCTAATGAGAGACTTCATGAAAGTCTCATGGGTTGTTTGGAGAGTGAAGATAAACATGAAGATTTGATGACTAATCCATCAAATGAGGCTACACAACCTTATACTTTTAAATCTAATAATTTGTGTATGCTTGCAAGTCACGAGAATGATGAAAATGAGCAACCATCTACAACTATTATAAAGACGAAAAAAAGAAGAATCAAAATTCTATTATAAGTGAGGAAGATGAAGGATTATTTTTACAAAGCATTGATGAGGGATATCACCAAAATATTGTGATGAAGAGGCATCATAGTCTCATAAAGGTATAATAGAAACCCATACTCAGTTTTATAATACAATTAGTAAGGGACAATTGCAAGAACCTATTGGTGTAGAGAACAGGATAAAATTGGCTCATGAAGATAGCCAAAAGAAGAACAAAGAGAAAAATTTAGATGTAATGCTCAAGAAGTATCATGAAGAGATAATGTTGTTGGAAAAGTTACCAAGAGAATCTGAGTCAAGAAAGGAGATCATAGCCAGAGATGAAGCATGTTCACAAGTGCCTAGCAATGAAGGAATTTTTAGAGCATCTAAAGAGATAGAGGTAAATTTCAATTTTCAAATTCATTTTGAGGTTACAAGAAGTGTTGATGAACATGAAAATGTGATTAAAAGAATAGAATATGAACTATTGCCTAAAGATGAAATTATGCCTCAAGTAGAAAATTCAAAGAAAATGTTTAAACATTTTGAAGAAAGAACAAGATACTTAAAGGATAAAATAGACAAAGTGGTTGATGAGATGATAATGTTTATGATGAAAGTTTCTAAGAAGAGGCACACTAAAGTAAGTGGGGTAGTCAATAGTAGAGTGCAAGTGACTGTATCAGTTTGCATTAGAAAAGCTAATGGTATATTGCAGAGCAAAGCTTGGGATCTAGGAGGATCAAGTCATGAAAGACTTATGACTAGGAGGTCATAAAATATTCTACCCTTAGTCTGATGTAGGAGCATAAGACTACATTAATCACTTATGATTAGACCTTAGGGACTATAAAAAATTACTTAAGGGAAATTGAGTTTCTTAATTAATTTATTATTTAATTATGATAAGTTTGTAGGAGTTTCTAGACTCGTATACGTGTGAGGGAGTTTGTTGTTAATAACCTCCTCAATGCCATGTAATGTGATAAATTAGTACTTTATTTTAGCATATGGTTAGGGAGTTAGCACAAGAATAGGAGTGGTTTGGGTTTTCTATGATTTGAGAAGATTTCAATATGATATGAGACTTCCCTATATAAGGGGATATAATATTTTTTAATAGGAGAAAGGATGAGGAATTGAAATGGGATAATATACGTATGATTTTATGGATCCATTTCTCCACTATTTGGATGGTTTGAAATAAAATGTAGTTTTGATTTCCATTGTGTGCTCTTCATCATTTGGTATCAGAGCCTAAATTGGAGATTTATTCAGGCCTTTGGTGAATTATATTATTGTATTGTTTTTCTTTTATTCCTATATTCCAGCCAATCATGTTGGAGGAAATAGAGAATCAATAAGGGATCTACCTAAAGATTTCAAGAAGGGAGACCGCTGCCAAGGAGATCTTTGTTCCTAGAAACCATAAGCCATAAGCCGCTACCAAAATAAGGTGCTAAAGTAGGAAAACACAAAGTTGGTCTGATGTTGTTGCCTTGTATTGAAGCTAAAGGAGAGTTCCATGTAAATGAATAATATTTTCTAAGCTAATATTGAGATTTAGCTTACGCATGGTTGGAGGCTAAAACTAAAAGGTTGTTGCCAATCAAAGGTCAATGCAAAGTTGCATATGAGAATGTCTAAGCCACAAATCGCTTAATCTTTCAAGGAGATTGTTGTTCTTGAATTGAAATGATGATCATAGAAAATGAGGCCAGTGGGAAGCATGAAGGAATTCACATAGGAAAATAGAGGAGAAAGGAGGTGCAGGTTTGACTGAGTAAAGGAAGTTTGAGGATCCACAGATTTGAAAGAATCACCAAAGGAAAAAAATATTAAGAAGCAGCACCATAATTTGCAGATCACAGTTTTAAAGGAACCAATCAAGATGAAACTGCAGCTGAGAAATCCTCTTCCCAAGATAGGTAGTAGACAAATACCGATATTGTTGTTTGATGAGGTTCAAAGAAATCTATAAGCTGACTATCTAGTTTTTGGTTGTTTTTGTTTCAAAGAGGGAACAACAAGTAGAATCACTAATATTTGAAGGAAAGCCCCAAGTCACTGAATTTCCAGAGATAAAGGTTCTACAATTGATTAGAAAGAAGAAAAAATCCAATAAATGAAGAAAAAGCCTATAGATCTTCGCCAATTGAAGAGGTTCGCTATCAAAGCAAAAGGGAAAATAGATGGATTTTTAAAGATGAGATGTTAAGTTAAAAGGTAAAAGATATTCAAATATCTGAAGTGTCTCTGTGTGATTAAAAGTCATAGAGAGTTAAGTTTGTCTTCAGAGATCATGAGATTTTTAGTGATCATAAAATCTATTGGAAAAAGGGAAATTGCAATCTATAAGATAATTATTGTTTTGAAGTTTTCTAATTGTTGTAAAAAATGAGATAGCAAATTATAGAAGTTATATTTCCAATGTTTGGTGAAGCCGTTAGGAAGTTAGAAAAAAAAATCATAGATATGTTAAATTCTACAGCAAGAAAAGAAGAATGAAGGAGTCTGTAATAAAGAAGAGCTCTTGAAGAAAGAATACCAAGCATAGCATAAAGAAGAATAAAAAAAAATGTGAAGTCGCTAATAAGAAGGAATCCCGAGACATAAGGTAAGATTGTTGATTGTTTGAAGGATTTTCCAATAAAGATAGATCAAAGCCACAACCATGCAAGAAGAAATCACAACATATTAAAATATTTATATTGATTGCAACTTGCAGTTTAATATTGTAAAGACATGATATAGAAATTATTTGGTTCTGCAAAATTGAAGATTGATGTAGATGTTGGCCGTTTTATGAAAGAATGACTGCCTATTCACAAATTCAACAATTAGTTGTGATATTATTCTATGTTTTCTATATAAACCATGAATGTTGGTTGGTTTAAGGTCAAAATTTGTATGTCAAACATATTAGAGCCAACCTCTTCCAATGATGGTTGAAGTTATGTACTTGAGTATAGAACTTGAAAGTTTTTAAGGAAGAAAATCTACTAAGATTTAACAAGTAACCTGGTTTTTATTATTTGTAGTTAACCATTGAACAAAGGATTTGTTGAATGCGGGTAACAACAAAAAGAGAAAGAAGATTGTGGTAACCCTTATAGTAGAGGTTGCATAGCTAAGAGAAGAGAAACTTCTATCTGAGGGTGGGGTTGAAGGTGTTAAGACAACACCACAATTGCAGATGTGGGTAGAGTTGTATGAGGAAAGAGCGGGTAAAACTCTTGAAAGTGAGTAGAGTGCAGAAGTCAAAGAGGAGTAGAAGAAGCTCAAAGGTTCCAGATAGAAGAAAACCAATGTTACCCAAAGACCAAGCTCAGAGGAGACAAGATTGGTGAGGTACTAGTGGCAAGGTGAAATAGACTTTCTGCTACAAAGGCTTAGCATAGCTCACAAGTGGAAAAGGAAAGTTCATAGAGAAAGAGTAAAGATGACTAATAATAGTCATAACAAGAGTTTGAGTCAAAGATGCAATAGAATGGAGAAGAATTCCAAAGAAAATGACATAGAAATGAGAAGAATGAGTCAAGATGAATTTGACAAAGAAATTGTTAAGCTAAAAGAATAAATAAGTATAATGATGATGATGCTACAAGAAAGTGAGAAATATTATAGGTATGGATGGAGAATGAAGAAGCAAGTTACATGGAATGTAAAGGAATTGTTTGCAAGAAAGATGAGGAAGAAGCTGAGGCACATGATGAATGTTCAGTTGAAGGAAGAAGATCTTAGAGAAACTAAGCTTGAGAAAGAAGAATTTCACTTTTGTGAACCAAAGCGAGGATCGTTCCTTGGAGAGGAAGATGATAATGCTAATGAGAGACTTCATGAAAGTCTCATGGGTTGTTTGGAGAGTGAAGACCACCATGAAGATTTGATGAATAATCCATTAAATGAGGCTAGAAATCCTTATGATTTTAAATCTAATAATTTGTGTATGCTTGCAGGTCACGGGAATGATGAAATGAGCATCGATCTACAACTATTATAAAGATAGAGAAAAATTAGAATTAAATTTATATTATAAGTGAGGAAGATGAAGGATTATTTTTACACAACATTGAAGAGGGATATCACCAAAATCCTATGATGAAGGAAGATGAGGCATCACGTCCTCATAAAGGTATAATGGAAACCCATACTCAGTTTTATAATACAATTAGTAAGGGACAATTGCAAGAGCCTATTGGTGTAGAGAACAGGATAAAATTGGCTCATGAAGATAGCCAAAAGAAGAACAAAGAGAAAAATTTAGATGTAATGCTCAAGAAGTATCATGAAGAGATAATGTTGTTGGAAAAGTTACCAAGAGAATCTGAGTCAAGAAAGGAGATCATAGCCAGAGATGAAGCATGTTCACAAGTGCCTAGCAATGAAGGAATTTTTAGAGCATCTAAAGAGATAGAGGTAAATTTCAATTTTCAAATTCATTTTGAGGTTACAAGAAGTGTTGATGAACATGAAAATGTGATTAAATGAATAGAATATGAAATATTTCCTAAAGATGACATTAAGCCTCAAGTACAACATTCAAAGCAAATGTTTAAATTTTTTGAAGAAAGAACAAGATACTTAAAGGATAAAATAGAAAAAGTGGTTGATGAGATGATAATTTCGATGATGAAAGTTCCTAAGAAGAGGCACACTGAAGTAAGTGGGACAGTCAACAACAGAGTGAAAGTGACTATATCAGTTTACATTAGTAGAGCTAATGTAATATTGTAGAGCAAAGTTTGGGATCCAAGAGGATCAAGTCATGAAAGACTTATGACTAGGAGTTCATAAAATATTCTACCCTGAGTTTGATGTAGGAGCATAAGACCACATTAATAACTTATGATTAGACCTTAGGGACTATAAAAATTTACAAAAGGGAAATTCATTTTCTTAATTAATTTATTATTTAATTATGATAATTTTTTTAGGAGTTTCTAGACTCATATACGTGTGAGGGAGCTTGTTGTTCATAACCTCCCCAATGCCATGTAATGTGATAAATTAGTACTTTATTTTAGCATATGGTTAGGGAGTTAGCACAAGAATAGGAGTGGTTTGGGTTTTCTATGATTTGAGAAGATTTCAATATGATATGAGACTTCCCTATATAAGGGGATATAAGCTTTCTAATAGGAGCAAGGACGAGGAATCAGAATGGGATAATATATGTATGATTTTATTGATCCATTTATCCACTATTTTGATGGTTTGAAATAATATGTAGTTTTGAATTCCATTGTGTTCTCTTCATCATCATGCCTCATACCTTCTAGGAACTTTCTTCCATCAACCAAAAAAATTCTTGCATTACTACATACCTTTTCCTCAGCCTCTTTCAAGGGCTTCAACTTATGAAAAACTCCATCCTTTGTCAAAGAATAGGTGTTGGCATCTCCATCATGTACTACTCGCATATCAAACTGTCATGGTCTATGTAGAAACATATGACAAATATCCATAGGCATAATATCACACAATACCTCATCATGATAATTTCCAATCTTGAACTTTACTAGACATTGTTCATTTACCAAAGCTTTATGGTCCTTCTACAACCAAGAAATATGGTATGAATTTAGATTCCTTCTTCTCTCCAAGTGCAGCTTACTACCCATCTCTTTTGAAACAAGGTTATTGGTACTACCTCCATCAATAATAACATTGCAAACTTTACCTTCACACTTACATCTAGTGCAAAACAAATTCTTCCTTTGAGTTGGCTCTTTCTCCTCATTCAACAAAGCTCTTATAGTAACAAGAACCTCTCCTCTTTCTACATCCTTAGAATGTGAAGACTCAGAATCTTCATCTACATGTTGAACTCGTGCATTACCCTAAGGTCTTCTATTTGGCCTTCCTTGATGTTGAGGACACTCATATTCCCTATGTCGTTCTTCTCCACACTAGAAATAGGTTCCACAAAATCCTCCTCTCCTTGGTACTCATCTAGATCTTCCTCTTCCTCTTTGGTCTCCATTATTCTAATCACAAGGATGATAGGTGTTATCTCCTTTATGGTTCTAGCTACTACCAGATCCTTCACCCTTATTTTGATCTTTATTTTGACCTCCATATGATCATCCACTAGTCCTTCCACATCGACCTCCATCTCTTTGCTTACTTTCAAGCCTTCTATTCAACTTCTCTTCTACCTTCAAATCAAAATGATATGCATCTTCAATGGTAGACATTCTTACTAGACTCAACTCTTCTTGAATGCTCAACTTCAACCCATTTATGTAATGAACAACTTTCTCCTTGTTGGTCTCAGAATGACCTATTCTGATCAGGACTTAGAGAATTATTCTATATACTCCTTAATATACTTTCACACTTGTTTCAACCCTTGCATCTTTTTCAACAAATAAATCTCATTGTCCCCAAGAATGAACTGTCTTTTCAATTTTTCCACCATCTGATCCCATCTTGTTATTTTCTCTTTTTATCTTCTATTACTTTCCAATTGGACTTCTTTCCACCATATACTAGCATGGCCTTTCAATTTGGCCTTTGCATATTTTACCCTATATGGGTCTTCTATTTACTCATACTAAAATTCTCTTCCATGTCATTGATCCAATCAATCAACTCCTCTGGATTTAGGTTTCTAAAAATATTAGAAACTTCTATCTTTGACCTCTTTCCAATCTTAGAAATGGCCCTAATTAGTCTGACCTCTCTAGGATCCATTACATCTTGTGCTTCCTCTTCGAATGGCTCCTCATTTGTAGCCTCATCCTCACTTTCATCTCTTCATCTAACACCAACTCCCCTATGTAGCTTCTCTTACAATTCTTGAACTTATCTTTGGTGGGCTCTAAAACCCTCTTCTGTTACCCCAATATTTCTTCCACCACGGTTTCTTTGTGGAGGCATCTTTTTTTACAAACCCACAACCACAAGTCCTGGTGCAAACTACCTCACATTCAGTGATCTATTTACACACTCAAGAAAAACCACTTTGAAACCACTTGATGAAGGGTACTCCTCTTACAATTTAAAACTCACAAAAACAATAGACAATGAAAAAAAAATGCAAGAAGGAAAGCAAGTATTTTCTTTTATCACTGAAATTAAAATATTATATTTTCCATCACATGGGCTTTCTGATTACATAAATATGCAAATCAAAGCCACCATCTATGCTGCTCTCCCCCTCCTGTACCCCCCTTTCACATCCTTTATTTGGAATGTGTAACTGCCCTAGAATCTTTTGCAAAGTGTAACTTCCTCAAGAGTATATTTTGAAATTTTATTAATTTTGGTAGTACAACTTCACGGGGTCATAACTTTTTATCTGACTGTTGACCACTTTCATTTTCTACCAGTTTTCAGGCCCATCCAAAGCCTCTAAGTGCCTCAAAATTGACTTTGAATATTTTTACTAGGATTTTTTAAAATTAAAATTTTAATATCTCAAATGAAAAATGGTATTGAAGTGATTTCTTTTCCATTAGCTTCAATTTACCATTCTGGAGGTCTGTGTAAGATTTCGTGTCCAGCCGTGCAAAATGAAAACTTACTAAAATAGTATCCCTACCAAATTCAGCACTTATTGAAAATAAAAAACATTTTTTTAGGGTGATGCAAGATTTCTCTTGCACCTTGGATGCTCCTGCATCACATATTCAAGCGTCACTTCGTTCTATACAACCTTCTCTCTCAAAAATTGATACTTGATTGAGATATGCTTTGTCCTTGAATGCATTACCAAATTCTTTGAAATATTGATAGCACTTATATTATCATAGAAGATAGAAATTGGTTCATCATATACCACTCTGATATCCTTTAATGTTTTCCTCATCCATAATACTTGTGTGCAACAAGATGCTGCTACAATGTACTCTATCTCTAAAGTAGATAAAAACAGTGAATATTGTTTCTTGCTTAGCCATGACACCAATTTTCATCCAAGAAATAATGCACCACCACTTGTACTTTTCTTGTCATCTACACAACCAACTCAATATGCATATGTGTAAGCACTCAAAGTAAAGTCAGTATTCTTTGGATACCACAAGCCATGATCCAGAGTACCCTTCAAGTATTTGAATACCCTCTTTATTGCTACAACATGTGACTCTTTAGGATCTTCTTAGAATATAGTGACAAGATAGACTCCATGCACGATATACAATATAATAAAAATTAGATATAGTAGTCCTCCAATCATTGATCTATACTTGCTCTAATCAGCCTTAAGAGATTCATCATTTTTGCTCAACCTGCAACTAGTAACCATAGGGGTACATACTGGTTTAGAATCTTCCATTCCAAACTTCTTGAACATTTCCTTAACATACTTTGATTGTGAATCAAAATATATTTATCTATCTTATTTACTAGTTTTATCCCAAGGAATAAATTCATCTCCACAAACATAGACATTTCAAACTCTGTCTACATCTCTTCTACAAATTTCTTACAGATAACTTCATTTCCTCCAAAAATTATGTCATCAATATATACAACCACAATCAAGATTTTATCTTTTTAGAATTTGAAGTAAATATTTCTATTTGTGGTACCTTTATTGAATCCTTATTGTAGCAAGTACTTGTCTAGCCTTGCATACCAAGATTTGAGAGCTTGCTTCAATCCATATAATGCATTCTTCAATCTTTAGACCATATCTGATTTATTTGATAATTCAAATCCTTCTGGTTGTTCTATTATACCTCTTCTTTTAATTCTCCATTCAAGAAAGAAGACTTCACATCCATTTGATAAACTTTAAAATCCTTATGTGTTGCAAAAGCCAAAAAAATCTTGATACCTTCCATTCTTGTCACCAGAGAAAAAATTTCCTCAAATTCCATTCCTTCTACTTGTGAGTAGCCTTTACACACAAGTCTTTCATTGTTTCTTATCACTTCACTCTCATTTAGTTTATTCCTAAATACCCACTTAGTTCCAATTACATTCTTGTTTGTTGCTCTTGGGACAAGTTCCCATGTCTAATTCTTCTCAATCTGCATTAGTTCTTCTTCCATAGCCTTGATCCAATACTCATCCTTGCATGCTTCAATTACTATTTTTGGTTCAAATTTAGAAAGTAAACACAAATTTGCATGTTCTTCAATAGCTTTACTTCTTTTCAATACACCCTTTCTCTTATCACCAATGATTTTTTCATCAAAATGATTCTTTTGCACATACTTAGGAGTTTTAGGAACCTCTTTCAAAGTTTCTTCCTCTTCAAACTAAACTTATTTTTCTTTATATTTTTCTTCTTATCTACAAGAAGATTCATCTGATTCATATCCATCTATTACCACTAAATTATTTTGTAGATCTTCATCAACATTAACACTTGTACTCTCAACAATATTTCTTAGCCTCTTTTTGTAGTACCAATAAGCTTTGCTTCTAGTAGAATATCCAAGGAAGATACCTTCATCAGATCTTGCATCAAAATTTCCCAAGTTTCCTTCATCTCTTCTAATATAGCATTTGTTAGAAGCCAAGATCAGACATGCAAACCAGAGAAGCCTTCCACATAAGAGAAAAACAATAAAAAGAAAGAGCTTTGCATGAAGATGTGCAAATTGATATTATTCAAAATTAAGAAATTACAAGAGATGATTTTCTTTATAAAAACAATGTATGCAACCCTAATTTTGACCTAAAAATAGCTCAACTAAATAAAGCTTACTTATTAATTAAGTAAACTAATTATTACCTAAGCAAAACCTAAGTAAACTTAATAAAGCGTAATTAAATAATTAATTACACCAACACCCTCCCTTAAGTGCAACTTAGGGAGATTAAAAAATCATGCACCTAAAACTAAGATGAATGCAAGAAAGCATGAATGGGTCCTGGTAACAAGGCCTGATCAGGTACCTATGTACAAATGCAATGAAAGAGTAAGAGAAAGAGGAGAAAAACCAGTGGGAAAAAACCCCCCTCAATGAGATGACCTACTCCAAAGAAGCACTAGAAGAACACTACGGAGTAAAAATGGAACCTGAATCTGGAAAGCAAGGAAAGATACTTATGTTTACTACTGAGACCAGATGATAGTCATTGATTGACTCAAGGAATCATGAGAAAAGAAACAATAGACTCGATGCCACGGAACACTCTAAACTGGAACAACCTTGGAATTTGTGAAGCAACAGTCTAATTATTGAATGATGTGATACTAAAATGAAGTGTAGAGATGCAAGTTGCACCCTCCCAACTACCAAAATATGTAAGTAATCTCCAAAACACCCATTGGGCCAAATCTGGAATAACGATCAACTTGGGATAGATACAGGAAAATGTGCATAGATAGCAACGTAGACCTCCTCAATACCTTTCCAACACCGCAAAGATAGAGAAAATTGAAATGGCAAAAATTTATGAGCTCGGAAGTTTAAAATGAACATCTGAATTCAAACATTAATAAATTCAGCTAAATAGAAAGATACTGAAAAATAAACTGCACCATAGGATAGTGCTCTAAATTAGCTTTCCATCGATATCTCATTTTCCTGATTTTGATATAGTATGCCCAAGTTATGCCAAAAAGAAAAAAATTGCTCCTTGAAGGCAAATTAGGGCTAGGAGGGGGCAAAGAAGGTCGTATGACCACTGATGTCAGCACTTCATGAGCATAAATTTGATGGCCATCTGGTCGTCACAGAAAAAATCTCCATCCCTGCTAAAAATTTGACGACTGTCATACAAAATATGTTTTCCTATAGAGAATATGCTTAGGAGTATTCCTCGGTCGCCGCGAAAAAACCAGATCATCTGAAAACAATTCCAATCGTTGGATTTTATGTGGCCACCGGTGGAACAAAGGTCGGCATGGGATTTTGAAAGCAGCCACCGAAGGATGGTGTGTGGGTCATCGGGGAGTTGATCGCTGGTGATAGAGGAGGGGGCGGTGGGTAGGTCCCCACCCTACTAGCGGTGGCATACAACCCTCTCGTGGTAGGGTACGGGGTACCCTAGCCTCCCAAGCTTTAAAATCCTTAAAGAAATGTTGTCAAAAAAAAATTTACAATTTATTTTTTTATTTTTTTGAAAAAAGACTAATGAATTTATTTTGCATGCAGGTAAAAAATATTAAAAAAACCTTTTTTTTTTGTACCAATGGGAAAAAATATAAAAAACTAGAAAAAACCCTTTGTACCTATGCACGCAAATCAACACAAATAGGGCCCAGATCTATACGGATCTGTGTACCCTTAAAAAAAAATTGCCTCTCATTGCAACTGCTCAGATTTGAGCAAAATGATAGGTGATCTAAGGGTTTTTAGGCATTGTGAACATGATGGTGGTGCCTGTTTTGCTCTAGAATGCACCAAATTTGTTCTCAAGTTCAAATCCCTCGAGGAACCCTGAACATGCTCTGCAATTATTTTCTCTGAAATCTGAGAAGAGGCTGCATTTCAAGGCTCTGATACCATGTTAGAATCCAAGATCAGACATGCAAACCAGAAAATCCTTCCACAGAAGAGAAAAACAATAAAAAATCAAGAGCTTTGCATGAAGATGTGCAAATTGATATTATTCAAAATTAAGAAATTACATGAGATGATTTTCTTTATAAAAAAAATGTATGCAACCCTAATATTGACCTAAAAACAACTAAACTAAATAAAGCTTAATTATTAATTAAGTAAACTAATTATTACCTAAGAAAAACCTAAGTAAACTTAATAAAGTGTAATTAAATAATTAATTACACCAACAACATTTCCTTCCAAACACTTTTAAATAATTGACAGTAGGCATCCTTTCATACCAAATCTCAAAGGGAGTCTTTATGTTGTTTTCTCTTGCTTGCACTCTATTAAGTATGCATAAAGTAGTATGAATTGCTTCTATTGAGTAGACTTTTGGTATATTTTCTTCTTTCATCTTTATCCTTTCAACTTCTTGAGAATTCCTATTCTTTCTTTCAACCACTCCATTTTGTTGAGGAGTCATAGGGGTAGATAAATTCCTCTTTATTCCATGATTCTCACAAAGATATTGAACTCATTGGAGGTGAACTATCCACCTCTTTCATACCTTAAACATTTTATTTTCATATCCATTTCATTCTCAACCATAACTTTGAATGCTTTAAAATTATCTAGAGCTTCTAATTTTTTTTTGATAAAAGTAACCCATGTGATTTTAGAATAATTATCAATCAATAGCATGAAGTACATGTCACCTGAAAGACTTATTACTTTGGTAAGACCATAAATATATGTATGCACCAATTCCAACATTCTGATAGAAGATTATTCTTTGACTTTGAAAC
The DNA here is from genome assembly GCA_007115665.2 of Sequoiadendron giganteum. Classification (NCBI taxonomy): domain Eukaryota; kingdom Viridiplantae; phylum Streptophyta; class Pinopsida; order Cupressales; family Cupressaceae; genus Sequoiadendron; species Sequoiadendron giganteum. The sequence continues at coordinate 364,313,714 of CM021106.1, read as the reverse complement.
TTCTTCTTTCTTTCTTCCCAACTTGATATTCCTTATAGACAACATTGATAGGCTTTGCAATCTTTGAAAAATCTCTCACAACTTGAATTGAACTTATTCTCACTAGGATATCAAAATTTATGTGACACATTCTTCTATGTCATAGCCAAATCTCATTGATATGAGTCATGAAAAAATAACCATCAACACCCTTGAGCTGATAGACATTTCCATCTATCCTTCCAGCAGCAACCACAATTCTGGAGCCTTTTCTAATCTCACAACCATCATCTTGAAACATAATATTGTATTCCTTGCTACACATTTGTCCAACACTCAAGAGGTTATGTCTTGAAACCTTAACATAATGAACATCATCAGTGTTATGCTTTCCATAAAACTAATTGAACCTTTTCGACATATCTTAGCAGATGTATCATCACCAAACCTAACAAGTCTATATTTTTTAAGTTTAAAAAACTTACTCTTGTCACTAGTCATATGATTAGAGCATCCACTATCAATAATCCAATATTCTTCTCTTGTCTAGCATCAAAAGTAGATACCAAAGTTCCTTCAATATTAGCACTTTCTTTCAAAGCATTTTCCTTTACTCATCTCTCAGAGTTAGCAAAATCAGTTTTATATTTTAAAACCATGAACAATAATTCACCATCCTCATCATCCCCATAATCAAATTCATCATCAGATATACTTGCATCTTCTCTAACATAGTAACTTTTCTTAATCATTTAACCTTTGTTCTCCATATATTTATCATTCAAAGCTCTATTTGGACATCTTAAAGCATAATGAACTATCTTTCCACAACATAATCATTTAAAAGTAAACTCACCTCTATACTTACTAGTACCATTTTTCATTCTCATTACAAAGTTTTCTTCCACATCATTCCACAGTCTTCTATGATATAATTATTCTTCTTTAATTTCTCCACCAAGGCCTCTGATGTCGTTGATTTCATCCACCATTTGTAAGTAGATTGCGATGTTGTCATCTTCATACATTTGCAAGGTCTCAAACATGATCTTCAAATTTTGTATCATAGCTTACTTAACCTTATCATCTCCTTCATAAATTCTTTCTAACTTTACCCAAATTTCTCTAGCAATTTTTAGATTCACAACTTTCACCAATTGAGAATTAACAAGACCATTAAGAGAGCATACATTTCTTTACCATTCTTTTCATAGGCCTTGATCTCATCATCAATCTTTGGACCATTTTCAAGTATAGTATATCTAGTCACAACAGGCTTTCAGATCTCAAATCCAAGAGAAACCAAAAAACCTTTCATCCTTTTTTCCCATAATGCATAAATCTAATCCATCAAATAGAGGAACATCTTTCTTGTGTGCCATCCTAGATCTACCTCAAGTGGTTGAGATTTAATCTAAGGAACCTTGATCTGATACCAATTCTTGAATGCACAAGACAACTGAGTGGGAGGGGGGTGAATTAATTGTACCTTAAAAATTTAAAACACTCACAAACATTCAAATCCACATCAATTGAATTAACCATTAATCTATTAGAACGATTTAACATGAAAGCTAATAACATAAATAGAACCAAAACAACACCATACATAAAGAAATGCCAAATTTACGTGGAAAACCTAAGAATGGAAGAACCACAGTGATAATTAGCTCACAATATAAAGTAATATTGACACCGACTACAATAGGGCTCACTACCTAGAAGAAAGAAAGGCTCAATGCTAGAATAGAAAATAAGATATACACTAATAAAAATTGGAAAATAAATTACTTAGTGACTAAAACTTTTAGTCACAACAACTAAAAATGACTAAATTATACTAATATTTTGCAACACAACTATAAATGAGTAATTTGATTGTTAGGTAAAAACATAACTGAATAATTAGTAACACAAATAAAATTACTAGTTTTAGAAATATAGAATTACTAGTATATATACAAAAACAAACCACTTGTATGCAACTTATTACATAAAGGATAACCTAGTTAAATCAAGCCTAAAATTAAGGGGAAATTGTAAGGTTTAAAATTTTTCCCCATTATAATAACCAAAATATTTTTTTATCATGAAAATATCAAATACAAATATGATCATAAAGGTTGTGATAATATTAGATGTCAAACATGTGGGGTTTGTCAATTCCACTAGCTTTATGATATTAAAAAATGCATACATTTTCAATCTCTATTTTTATCACCAATGTAAACATGGTAAGACTCATAAAAATATTTAAAATTTGAAGATTTATATATCGTTTATAACATATATAATAAAATTCATATTTTGAAGGTTTGTAGAGTGTTTGCAACATTATAAAATATACTTTAAATATAGTTATTGATTAACCTTTCACAAATACCTACAAGTGTTGTTTTATTCACTTCTTCGATGAGTTGATGCACTAATAATCAAACGTAGGCTCGATCCATTCTCGTTGCACTTGAGAAAGCTTGTGAGTTGGGTTTGTTGGTTTTTTTTACTGTAACTAGGTTGATCTTCTATTCTACCTATAGAATTTTCAATTCTAATCAAGGGCAACTCAAAGGACCTGGACCAACTAATGAGGATTTTAACTAAAATCTCCTACACTTCGGGCTCTGCAAGACCTGAGAGGGTGGTCCCCTTAATGTGTTTATAATATCTGCACCAAACTTATAAACAATCATTAACAATAACAGATAATCTCATTTAATAGCTCAACAAAATAGGATAATACTGAATATAATTGGATTTTCATCAATAATATCAACTACTTGGAGCATGAGATGATTACAACAGTACTTCACAACTTAATATAGTCATTGATTTGCAATTTTTAGCAAGCTCTAAGCAAAGACAAGCAAATACATAACCTCACAAAACAAATATGATTTAGACCAATGCCATATACCATTGGGGAGTCAAATTCACAAGCATTTAAGGATAAGTGACAGATTTCAAACACATAGCATATAAGATCTCTGACAATATTGCCTTATGATACCACCCATTTATATCCTAACCTAATACTTCTTATCAAATCCCTTCATAAACATATCCACCTATAACTCCATTCAAGCATTTAAATTAATTCTTTGAATTAAAGCAAAAATGAGAATCATACACACCACAATAATGAGATGAACATAATAACCCTTGATTATATTATTAAAGATTATGATATTCTTATACAAGAGAGAGACATGAGCTCGAAATGAATCATTCTAATTTAGATGCTCGTACTATCATGAAAGATCAAACCCTTATAAATTCAAACCTCTACTATAGAATGACACAAAAACCTAAATTGCATTTATACTAAA
>CM021106.1:364226807-364310309 GCA_007115665.2 Sequoiadendron giganteum | reverse complement strand
GTAAAAGATATTCAAATATCTGAAGTGTCTCTGTGTGATTAAAAGTCATAGAGAGTTAAGTTTGTCTTCAGAGATCATGAGATTTTTAGTGATCATAAAATCTATTGGAAAAAGGGAAATTGCAATCTATAAGATAATTATTGTTTTGAAGTTTTCTAATTGTTGTAAAAAATGAGATAGCAAATTATAGAAGTTATATTTCCAATGTTTGGTGAAGCCGTTAGGAAGTTAGAAAAAAAAATCATAGATATGTTAAATTCTACAGCAAGAAAAGAAGAATGAAGGAGTCTGTAATAAAGAAGAGCTCTTGAAGAAAGAATACCAAGCATAGCATAAAGAAGAATAAAAAAAAATGTGAAGTCGCTAATAAGAAGGAATCCCGAGACATAAGGTAAGATTGTTGATTGTTTGAAGGATTTTCCAATAAAGATAGATCAAAGCCACAACCATGCAAGAAGAAATCACAACATATTAAAATATTTATATTGATTGCAACTTGCAGTTTAATATTGTAAAGACATGATATAGAAATTATTTGGTTCTGCAAAATTGAAGATTGATGTAGATGTTGGCCGTTTTATGAAAGAATGACTGCCTATTCACAAATTCAACAATTAGTTGTGATATTATTCTATGTTTTCTATATAAACCATGAATGTTGGTTGGTTTAAGGTCAAAATTTGTATGTCAAACATATTAGAGCCAACCTCTTCCAATGATGGTTGAAGTTATGTACTTGAGTATAGAACTTGAAAGTTTTTAAGGAAGAAAATCTACTAAGATTTAACAAGTAACCTGGTTTTTATTATTTGTAGTTAACCATTGAACAAAGGATTTGTTGAATGCGGGTAACAACAAAAAGAGAAAGAAGATTGTGGTAACCCTTATAGTAGAGGTTGCATAGCTAAGAGAAGAGAAACTTCTATCTGAGGGTGGGGTTGAAGGTGTTAAGACAACACCACAATTGCAGATGTGGGTAGAGTTGTATGAGGAAAGAGCGGGTAAAACTCTTGAAAGTGAGTAGAGTGCAGAAGTCAAAGAGGAGTAGAAGAAGCTCAAAGGTTCCAGATAGAAGAAAACCAATGTTACCCAAAGACCAAGCTCAGAGGAGACAAGATTGGTGAGGTACTAGTGGCAAGGTGAAATAGACTTTCTGCTACAAAGGCTTAGCATAGCTCACAAGTGGAAAAGGAAAGTTCATAGAGAAAGAGTAAAGATGACTAATAATAGTCATAACAAGAGTTTGAGTCAAAGATGCAATAGAATGGAGAAGAATTCCAAAGAAAATGACATAGAAATGAGAAGAATGAGTCAAGATGAATTTGACAAAGAAATTGTTAAGCTAAAAGAATAAATAAGTATAATGATGATGATGCTACAAGAAAGTGAGAAATATTATAGGTATGGATGGAGAATGAAGAAGCAAGTTACATGGAATGTAAAGGAATTGTTTGCAAGAAAGATGAGGAAGAAGCTGAGGCACATGATGAATGTTCAGTTGAAGGAAGAAGATCTTAGAGAAACTAAGCTTGAGAAAGAAGAATTTCACTTTTGTGAACCAAAGCGAGGATCGTTCCTTGGAGAGGAAGATGATAATGCTAATGAGAGACTTCATGAAAGTCTCATGGGTTGTTTGGAGAGTGAAGACCACCATGAAGATTTGATGAATAATCCATTAAATGAGGCTAGAAATCCTTATGATTTTAAATCTAATAATTTGTGTATGCTTGCAGGTCACGGGAATGATGAAATGAGCATCGATCTACAACTATTATAAAGATAGAGAAAAATTAGAATTAAATTTATATTATAAGTGAGGAAGATGAAGGATTATTTTTACACAACATTGAAGAGGGATATCACCAAAATCCTATGATGAAGGAAGATGAGGCATCACGTCCTCATAAAGGTATAATGGAAACCCATACTCAGTTTTATAATACAATTAGTAAGGGACAATTGCAAGAGCCTATTGGTGTAGAGAACAGGATAAAATTGGCTCATGAAGATAGCCAAAAGAAGAACAAAGAGAAAAATTTAGATGTAATGCTCAAGAAGTATCATGAAGAGATAATGTTGTTGGAAAAGTTACCAAGAGAATCTGAGTCAAGAAAGGAGATCATAGCCAGAGATGAAGCATGTTCACAAGTGCCTAGCAATGAAGGAATTTTTAGAGCATCTAAAGAGATAGAGGTAAATTTCAATTTTCAAATTCATTTTGAGGTTACAAGAAGTGTTGATGAACATGAAAATGTGATTAAATGAATAGAATATGAAATATTTCCTAAAGATGACATTAAGCCTCAAGTACAACATTCAAAGCAAATGTTTAAATTTTTTGAAGAAAGAACAAGATACTTAAAGGATAAAATAGAAAAAGTGGTTGATGAGATGATAATTTCGATGATGAAAGTTCCTAAGAAGAGGCACACTGAAGTAAGTGGGACAGTCAACAACAGAGTGAAAGTGACTATATCAGTTTACATTAGTAGAGCTAATGTAATATTGTAGAGCAAAGTTTGGGATCCAAGAGGATCAAGTCATGAAAGACTTATGACTAGGAGTTCATAAAATATTCTACCCTGAGTTTGATGTAGGAGCATAAGACCACATTAATAACTTATGATTAGACCTTAGGGACTATAAAAATTTACAAAAGGGAAATTCATTTTCTTAATTAATTTATTATTTAATTATGATAATTTTTTTAGGAGTTTCTAGACTCATATACGTGTGAGGGAGCTTGTTGTTCATAACCTCCCCAATGCCATGTAATGTGATAAATTAGTACTTTATTTTAGCATATGGTTAGGGAGTTAGCACAAGAATAGGAGTGGTTTGGGTTTTCTATGATTTGAGAAGATTTCAATATGATATGAGACTTCCCTATATAAGGGGATATAAGCTTTCTAATAGGAGCAAGGACGAGGAATCAGAATGGGATAATATATGTATGATTTTATTGATCCATTTATCCACTATTTTGATGGTTTGAAATAATATGTAGTTTTGAATTCCATTGTGTTCTCTTCATCATCATGCCTCATACCTTCTAGGAACTTTCTTCCATCAACCAAAAAAATTCTTGCATTACTACATACCTTTTCCTCAGCCTCTTTCAAGGGCTTCAACTTATGAAAAACTCCATCCTTTGTCAAAGAATAGGTGTTGGCATCTCCATCATGTACTACTCGCATATCAAACTGTCATGGTCTATGTAGAAACATATGACAAATATCCATAGGCATAATATCACACAATACCTCATCATGATAATTTCCAATCTTGAACTTTACTAGACATTGTTCATTTACCAAAGCTTTATGGTCCTTCTACAACCAAGAAATATGGTATGAATTTAGATTCCTTCTTCTCTCCAAGTGCAGCTTACTACCCATCTCTTTTGAAACAAGGTTATTGGTACTACCTCCATCAATAATAACATTGCAAACTTTACCTTCACACTTACATCTAGTGCAAAACAAATTCTTCCTTTGAGTTGGCTCTTTCTCCTCATTCAACAAAGCTCTTATAGTAACAAGAACCTCTCCTCTTTCTACATCCTTAGAATGTGAAGACTCAGAATCTTCATCTACATGTTGAACTCGTGCATTACCCTAAGGTCTTCTATTTGGCCTTCCTTGATGTTGAGGACACTCATATTCCCTATGTCGTTCTTCTCCACACTAGAAATAGGTTCCACAAAATCCTCCTCTCCTTGGTACTCATCTAGATCTTCCTCTTCCTCTTTGGTCTCCATTATTCTAATCACAAGGATGATAGGTGTTATCTCCTTTATGGTTCTAGCTACTACCAGATCCTTCACCCTTATTTTGATCTTTATTTTGACCTCCATATGATCATCCACTAGTCCTTCCACATCGACCTCCATCTCTTTGCTTACTTTCAAGCCTTCTATTCAACTTCTCTTCTACCTTCAAATCAAAATGATATGCATCTTCAATGGTAGACATTCTTACTAGACTCAACTCTTCTTGAATGCTCAACTTCAACCCATTTATGTAATGAACAACTTTCTCCTTGTTGGTCTCAGAATGACCTATTCTGATCAGGACTTAGAGAATTATTCTATATACTCCTTAATATACTTTCACACTTGTTTCAACCCTTGCATCTTTTTCAACAAATAAATCTCATTGTCCCCAAGAATGAACTGTCTTTTCAATTTTTCCACCATCTGATCCCATCTTGTTATTTTCTCTTTTTATCTTCTATTACTTTCCAATTGGACTTCTTTCCACCATATACTAGCATGGCCTTTCAATTTGGCCTTTGCATATTTTACCCTATATGGGTCTTCTATTTACTCATACTAAAATTCTCTTCCATGTCATTGATCCAATCAATCAACTCCTCTGGATTTAGGTTTCTAAAAATATTAGAAACTTCTATCTTTGACCTCTTTCCAATCTTAGAAATGGCCCTAATTAGTCTGACCTCTCTAGGATCCATTACATCTTGTGCTTCCTCTTCGAATGGCTCCTCATTTGTAGCCTCATCCTCACTTTCATCTCTTCATCTAACACCAACTCCCCTATGTAGCTTCTCTTACAATTCTTGAACTTATCTTTGGTGGGCTCTAAAACCCTCTTCTGTTACCCCAATATTTCTTCCACCACGGTTTCTTTGTGGAGGCATCTTTTTTTACAAACCCACAACCACAAGTCCTGGTGCAAACTACCTCACATTCAGTGATCTATTTACACACTCAAGAAAAACCACTTTGAAACCACTTGATGAAGGGTACTCCTCTTACAATTTAAAACTCACAAAAACAATAGACAATGAAAAAAAAATGCAAGAAGGAAAGCAAGTATTTTCTTTTATCACTGAAATTAAAATATTATATTTTCCATCACATGGGCTTTCTGATTACATAAATATGCAAATCAAAGCCACCATCTATGCTGCTCTCCCCCTCCTGTACCCCCCTTTCACATCCTTTATTTGGAATGTGTAACTGCCCTAGAATCTTTTGCAAAGTGTAACTTCCTCAAGAGTATATTTTGAAATTTTATTAATTTTGGTAGTACAACTTCACGGGGTCATAACTTTTTATCTGACTGTTGACCACTTTCATTTTCTACCAGTTTTCAGGCCCATCCAAAGCCTCTAAGTGCCTCAAAATTGACTTTGAATATTTTTACTAGGATTTTTTAAAATTAAAATTTTAATATCTCAAATGAAAAATGGTATTGAAGTGATTTCTTTTCCATTAGCTTCAATTTACCATTCTGGAGGTCTGTGTAAGATTTCGTGTCCAGCCGTGCAAAATGAAAACTTACTAAAATAGTATCCCTACCAAATTCAGCACTTATTGAAAATAAAAAACATTTTTTTAGGGTGATGCAAGATTTCTCTTGCACCTTGGATGCTCCTGCATCACATATTCAAGCGTCACTTCGTTCTATACAACCTTCTCTCTCAAAAATTGATACTTGATTGAGATATGCTTTGTCCTTGAATGCATTACCAAATTCTTTGAAATATTGATAGCACTTATATTATCATAGAAGATAGAAATTGGTTCATCATATACCACTCTGATATCCTTTAATGTTTTCCTCATCCATAATACTTGTGTGCAACAAGATGCTGCTACAATGTACTCTATCTCTAAAGTAGATAAAAACAGTGAATATTGTTTCTTGCTTAGCCATGACACCAATTTTCATCCAAGAAATAATGCACCACCACTTGTACTTTTCTTGTCATCTACACAACCAACTCAATATGCATATGTGTAAGCACTCAAAGTAAAGTCAGTATTCTTTGGATACCACAAGCCATGATCCAGAGTACCCTTCAAGTATTTGAATACCCTCTTTATTGCTACAACATGTGACTCTTTAGGATCTTCTTAGAATATAGTGACAAGATAGACTCCATGCACGATATACAATATAATAAAAATTAGATATAGTAGTCCTCCAATCATTGATCTATACTTGCTCTAATCAGCCTTAAGAGATTCATCATTTTTGCTCAACCTGCAACTAGTAACCATAGGGGTACATACTGGTTTAGAATCTTCCATTCCAAACTTCTTGAACATTTCCTTAACATACTTTGATTGTGAATCAAAATATATTTATCTATCTTATTTACTAGTTTTATCCCAAGGAATAAATTCATCTCCACAAACATAGACATTTCAAACTCTGTCTACATCTCTTCTACAAATTTCTTACAGATAACTTCATTTCCTCCAAAAATTATGTCATCAATATATACAACCACAATCAAGATTTTATCTTTTTAGAATTTGAAGTAAATATTTCTATTTGTGGTACCTTTATTGAATCCTTATTGTAGCAAGTACTTGTCTAGCCTTGCATACCAAGATTTGAGAGCTTGCTTCAATCCATATAATGCATTCTTCAATCTTTAGACCATATCTGATTTATTTGATAATTCAAATCCTTCTGGTTGTTCTATTATACCTCTTCTTTTAATTCTCCATTCAAGAAAGAAGACTTCACATCCATTTGATAAACTTTAAAATCCTTATGTGTTGCAAAAGCCAAAAAAATCTTGATACCTTCCATTCTTGTCACCAGAGAAAAAATTTCCTCAAATTCCATTCCTTCTACTTGTGAGTAGCCTTTACACACAAGTCTTTCATTGTTTCTTATCACTTCACTCTCATTTAGTTTATTCCTAAATACCCACTTAGTTCCAATTACATTCTTGTTTGTTGCTCTTGGGACAAGTTCCCATGTCTAATTCTTCTCAATCTGCATTAGTTCTTCTTCCATAGCCTTGATCCAATACTCATCCTTGCATGCTTCAATTACTATTTTTGGTTCAAATTTAGAAAGTAAACACAAATTTGCATGTTCTTCAATAGCTTTACTTCTTTTCAATACACCCTTTCTCTTATCACCAATGATTTTTTCATCAAAATGATTCTTTTGCACATACTTAGGAGTTTTAGGAACCTCTTTCAAAGTTTCTTCCTCTTCAAACTAAACTTATTTTTCTTTATATTTTTCTTCTTATCTACAAGAAGATTCATCTGATTCATATCCATCTATTACCACTAAATTATTTTGTAGATCTTCATCAACATTAACACTTGTACTCTCAACAATATTTCTTAGCCTCTTTTTGTAGTACCAATAAGCTTTGCTTCTAGTAGAATATCCAAGGAAGATACCTTCATCAGATCTTGCATCAAAATTTCCCAAGTTTCCTTCATCTCTTCTAATATAGCATTTGTTAGAAGCCAAGATCAGACATGCAAACCAGAGAAGCCTTCCACATAAGAGAAAAACAATAAAAAGAAAGAGCTTTGCATGAAGATGTGCAAATTGATATTATTCAAAATTAAGAAATTACAAGAGATGATTTTCTTTATAAAAACAATGTATGCAACCCTAATTTTGACCTAAAAATAGCTCAACTAAATAAAGCTTACTTATTAATTAAGTAAACTAATTATTACCTAAGCAAAACCTAAGTAAACTTAATAAAGCGTAATTAAATAATTAATTACACCAACACCCTCCCTTAAGTGCAACTTAGGGAGATTAAAAAATCATGCACCTAAAACTAAGATGAATGCAAGAAAGCATGAATGGGTCCTGGTAACAAGGCCTGATCAGGTACCTATGTACAAATGCAATGAAAGAGTAAGAGAAAGAGGAGAAAAACCAGTGGGAAAAAACCCCCCTCAATGAGATGACCTACTCCAAAGAAGCACTAGAAGAACACTACGGAGTAAAAATGGAACCTGAATCTGGAAAGCAAGGAAAGATACTTATGTTTACTACTGAGACCAGATGATAGTCATTGATTGACTCAAGGAATCATGAGAAAAGAAACAATAGACTCGATGCCACGGAACACTCTAAACTGGAACAACCTTGGAATTTGTGAAGCAACAGTCTAATTATTGAATGATGTGATACTAAAATGAAGTGTAGAGATGCAAGTTGCACCCTCCCAACTACCAAAATATGTAAGTAATCTCCAAAACACCCATTGGGCCAAATCTGGAATAACGATCAACTTGGGATAGATACAGGAAAATGTGCATAGATAGCAACGTAGACCTCCTCAATACCTTTCCAACACCGCAAAGATAGAGAAAATTGAAATGGCAAAAATTTATGAGCTCGGAAGTTTAAAATGAACATCTGAATTCAAACATTAATAAATTCAGCTAAATAGAAAGATACTGAAAAATAAACTGCACCATAGGATAGTGCTCTAAATTAGCTTTCCATCGATATCTCATTTTCCTGATTTTGATATAGTATGCCCAAGTTATGCCAAAAAGAAAAAAATTGCTCCTTGAAGGCAAATTAGGGCTAGGAGGGGGCAAAGAAGGTCGTATGACCACTGATGTCAGCACTTCATGAGCATAAATTTGATGGCCATCTGGTCGTCACAGAAAAAATCTCCATCCCTGCTAAAAATTTGACGACTGTCATACAAAATATGTTTTCCTATAGAGAATATGCTTAGGAGTATTCCTCGGTCGCCGCGAAAAAACCAGATCATCTGAAAACAATTCCAATCGTTGGATTTTATGTGGCCACCGGTGGAACAAAGGTCGGCATGGGATTTTGAAAGCAGCCACCGAAGGATGGTGTGTGGGTCATCGGGGAGTTGATCGCTGGTGATAGAGGAGGGGGCGGTGGGTAGGTCCCCACCCTACTAGCGGTGGCATACAACCCTCTCGTGGTAGGGTACGGGGTACCCTAGCCTCCCAAGCTTTAAAATCCTTAAAGAAATGTTGTCAAAAAAAAATTTACAATTTATTTTTTTATTTTTTTGAAAAAAGACTAATGAATTTATTTTGCATGCAGGTAAAAAATATTAAAAAAACCTTATTTTTTTTTGTATCAATGGGAAAAAATATTAAAAACCAGAAAAAACCCTTTGAACCTATGCACGCAAATTGACACAAATAGGGCCTAGATCTATACAGATCTGTGTACCCTTAAAAAAAAATTGCCTGTCATTGCAACTGCTCAGATTTGAGCAAAATGATAGGTGATCTAAGGGTTTTTAGGCGTTGTGAACATGATGGTGGTGCCTGTTTTTCTACATAATGCACCAAAAAATTGCTCAAGGTCAGATCCCTTGAGGAACCCCGAACGTGCTTTGCAATGATTTTCTCTGAAATCTAAGAAGAGGCTACATTTCAAGGCTCTAATACCATGTTAGAAGCCAAGATCAGACATGCAAACCAAAAAACTCTTCCATAGAAGAGAAAAACAATAAAAATCAAGAGCTTTGCATGAAGATGTGCAAATTGATATTATTCAGAATTAAGAAATTACATGAGATGATTTTCTTTATAAAAACAATGTATGCAACCCTAATGTTGACTTAAAAATAACTCAACTAAATAAAGCTTACTTATTGTGGATGCTAAAAACCTACAAGATATGGCTTAAACAATTTCACGTTGTTAGCATGAAAGTTAGTTAAAACCAACAAACTTAGCCATCCATATGAAATATTTAACCATGCCTAATGATATGCATTCAATGAGTAGAAAAATAAGTTAAACAAAATCATATAAGAAATATGATTAACCCTTATCTAATAGCGAATTCGTGCCACCATGTTGTGTATTAAGCAGCCCTTTCCCAATCCTTGAACAAGCTGAATGATGTTATGAGTAAGATTAATTCTCAAATGAAGAGAATAACCTTGCTTGAAATCTGTGAAGTGAATGTGAATTTGAGCATAGTAAGTTTACTCAAAGTTGTGTGTTGTTGAATGAGGAGAGGAGTCTCCAATTTATAGATTTCCAAAATAAAAGAGAGAATGAAATAGAGCAATGTGGGATCATTCAACATCCAATGGCCAAGTGCCACTTGTCAAGATGTGAATGGTTGAGGAATGAGCACATTATGGTCAATGTGCATGATAAATGCCATTAGGTGGAATTTCAAATTTGAGAAATGACATGTGAGAGGGAAAAAGGAATGAAATAAATGCCACTTGGCTCAATGCATAAGGACATGTAAGAGGAGTGAATGCTTTGTTGGATGTACAAGTCTACTTGGACTTTTTGAATTCAAACAAGGGAATATTCCCTTTTGATGTTATGTGAAGGAAAATGAAGATTTAAATAAATCAAAGTAATTTATTTATTGTGCAAGTTGCATTCTCTAGAAGATTTTAATGAGAAGGATTAACTTAATCAAGGATTTGATTAATTTAATGAAGAATTAGATGATGTGACAATTAGACTTAAATAGATGGATTAATTTAAATCAAGAATTGAGAGGAAATGATTTATTAAATAAATAATTTGATTTATTTAATCAAGACGGAACATGTTAGATCAAATCAAATAAGGTTTAATTTATTTAATTTAATGAGAGGACTTTAGAGAATTTTAATCAAATAAAATGATTTATTTAAACAGATATGTTAGGTTAATTAAATTAAATAGATTAATTTAATCAAAGGAGGTGATAGACTTAATCAGATAAATAGTGATTCATTAGATTAAGGGATAGAAATACGATGAAATGCTGAGAGTGTGATTTAAGAGAAAATTTTATTAGTAAGTGTGTCAAACTGAAATTGTACATTTTCCATGTCTACATTTTGCCCCTCTTTGAAGCAATGTACTACTTGTATTCATTCAAAGAATAAAATATTGTGATCAAAGTTAAAAATTTCTCAATTTTTTCAAATGCCCCACTATTGCCCCAGTGGAAGGATTATGCTAGTATACTACCCCCTCGAGAGATAGAGCGAAAATGGATGGTTTTCAGATCGAGATCGCGATAAAGATGCGAGAGGAGTGGCTCTGTTGATCAAAGGATGAAAGATAATTCTTTGATGTAGATAGATCTGACGATGTATAGACAGTCATCGACCATGGGTAGCCTTGTGTATATTTTGATACAACACATCGATTTTAGATAGAAATGTTAGTAAAGATAGTAGAAATAATAAGAATAAGAAGAATAAGATGGATGGAAGGAGGATCCACACAAGTTCATATTATTAATGATGATGATGATATATTGCTTATTAGGAGTTGGGATTTTCAAAGGGCTAATTACTTTATGTTTGATAACACACATAGGTACGATGCATCAAGGTATAAAGGACCAGGATGGCATGGTACCTAGTGCGATGGACTTTCAATCATCAAATAGATAGGAGTAGTCTTGTTCACACTTGACAAACATAACCTTATTTAGAATGCAGTTCAGATATTCTAGACATCTCGGGCCAAAACATAAAAAGGCAAGCCTTTTTATGTGGTCAACAAGATACCTAAAACATCCTTCCTACAAACAAAACAAAGTATGCATGATGAAGTTATTTTACAAGGATATCCAACAAGCACAATAGATAAAAAGATAATGATCACTGCCCCATTCCTTTCTCTCTAAACCTGTTTTGTTTAGGCATCATCGAGAGGTCTTTGAAATGAGCACAAACTAAGATAAGTCAACAAAGACCAAAATAAAGTAAACAAACAAGCTAATGTTCTTCATACTGCTAGCCAAGGCTAAAATACTGTGGGGTACCTGATGCTTATGTCCATCGCAGGAAAGCTTCACAGGAAAGCTTCATCCTAGGACATGTAGTGATCAGGGTTTTGATGGGACTAATTGGGTGATAAGCTATTGATATTCTAAGTTGACCAACTTGCTTGCTTATTGCCTTAGGCTTAAGACTTTGACGATTAGGGTGTTCACTTTCGAACCTACTAAATTTGTTTCTTACTGACTCACCAAAGGGTGAAAGTGACGATTGACTTTATTATGAGTGAGACAATCATGGGTGAAAGCAAGATGAAATGGATGCACCATTTTGGGTTTTTCAAATGTTTTGAGGCTGTTTTTAGAATTTTGAGATGTTTTGTAAATGTTTTTGGTATTTTCACAGATTTATGAATTTTTTTTTTGGATTTTGTGTCTCGGGGGCCAATCAAGGATGGCCTTGCCTACATTCAAGCTCAGAGACAATGTAGTTCGACTGTCGACCAACTTGACTCAATGAAAAGATAGATGGGTAAACGGATTGCCAATGCG
Organism: Sequoiadendron giganteum; assembly: GCA_007115665.2. Taxonomy (NCBI): domain Eukaryota; kingdom Viridiplantae; phylum Streptophyta; class Pinopsida; order Cupressales; family Cupressaceae; genus Sequoiadendron; species Sequoiadendron giganteum. The sequence goes on along the minus strand of CM021106.1, from coordinate 364,298,265 downwards.
ACAGACATGTAAGGACTGACCTAAATGTCTCGGGGGATGATCAAAGATCAACCTTGCCTACGTTCAAGCTCAGAGACGACGTAGTTCAACAAGGTGAAAGACTCTATTTTTGATTTTTCATATTTTGACATGCTTTTGGATTTTTGATGATTTGGATGTTTTTGGATTTTTTGAATAATTTGGATGTTTTTGATTTTCAAATTGATTTTTCTGATGCTTTTGGATTTTTCGCATGATTTTGATGATTTGGAAGTGGATATGTGATGATATCAGTGCCTTTTTGTGGGATTTTGTTGAAAACCAAGCTTAATTTTGATCAATCGAATTGATGGATTGATAGTTTGACTAAGTGTGTGAAGTCAAACAAGGTGATAATGCACTTGTAAAATCTAGGAATTTGTGTTATCCTAGAGTAAACTTGTACAAAAGAGGATGGTTTGAATAAGTGAGTTAAGTCAAATAGGTTGATGATGGATTGGATAATTTGACTAAGTGTGTTAAGTCAAACAAGGATGATGATGAACTTGTAAACCCAAGGAAGTTGTGTTATCCTAGAGTAAACTCATTCACAAGATGATAATTTGACTAAGTGTGTTAAGTCAAATAAGGTGATAATTGATTGGATTCAATTGATCAAGATTGATGAATCTTGGTTTGGAACAAAATAGCTTTGATGATTTTGACGTGACACTGACATGCACATTAGATGTGATTGATATGAATTGTTTGGATTGATGTTCGGTAAAAGATAAAGCTTGATCAGGAACACCATCTTGTCAAAATATGCCATGGGCTAGTGATTTGGATTCATGCTCTCAAATGATTTGACCAATTTGATTTTATGTTCGCCAATGCTCAAAACACCACATAAGTAGGAGGATATTTATCAAGATTTATTCCCAAAGCAAGATGCAAATATGCCCCTAGTGTTTGGAAATGTATGGAATGGCATGAGTGGATATTTGGATAGATATATGGATGAATGGATATGGATCATCTTGTGATAAGATAAAGTGTTCACAAAGTGGATGCGCCTTTGGATAGTGGTTCAAGGTCTAGATAACATTGGGTAGGATGGGATCAATGAAAATGACCCATGTCAAGATGTTTACCCCCAACAGGTGTAAAGTGTGTACCAAACCTTCATCAAGATCTAGATAAGGTAGATAGATGGAAATGGGTTGGATATATGGTTCATGGATGAACAAATTTATTATGGATGGAATGTTGGCTTTATTATGGATGAAATGTTGGCTTTATTATGGATGTGATAAGATGCTTTCTTCTAAACTAGCGCATGTAGATGCTCGATTCTACACATGACGCCTATTTTCCAGGTTTTCATCATGGTACCTGTCCAAAGTGCCACCGAAGTGGTTTTCACTAGAGGACGATTTTTCTCTTTACTATTTTCAATCCATTTTTTGATTTTTTTTATTTTTATTTTATTTTTATTTTATGAGAGATTTTAAGGTGATGCTGAACCATCTAGTGGTGTTGATGTAGATGCTTCTGTCATAACATGCCATTGGTATCTTTCTTGAAGAAGTTGCTTTGCCAAGATACATGCACTTGAATGCAACTTTTGAAATTCTTGATCTGCTTTGTTGATACCAGAGTTAGCTCTATCTTTGTGCACACATCACGATAGAGTGCCTTCTGAATCCTTATGATGAAGGGTCACCACCAATACATGGTCAATGTGAGAATTGGATATTATGCATGGAGGCGTGGATGGAGTGTGTTTAGGGATAAAAAATGGATTGGTCGATAGTTTGGAACCTTTGACTCTCCAAACTTGGGAAGATGAGCAATGATGGGTGGATATGGAAGTGTGCATGGAATTAGGACCAACTGCTTGATACACTTTGTATGTCACTTGAGAAGCATGATTTTTCTTTTGTGGACATCTTTGATGGATACTTGCCCCATTTTTATTTTGCTCCATAGTTTCTTTGACTAATGGAGTTTGATAGGGATAATCATTCTTTGTATTCTTTGGTATCCATATGTATTTGATTTGTCCTTCATGCTTCAGTAATTCTTTTTCTTTAATGATATTTTTCATGCTTTGATTCAAATCTTTCTTTTGACGTTGGTCCCAATTTGTGGATGAGATGATGGGTGGATGAAGATTCATGATGTGGCGGGTTGTAGTATTGGCATTGGTTTCATCATAAGGACTCATTGTGCTCCCTATGTTGACGCTTGCTCGAGACAAAGTTGCCCCCAATTTTTTGGAAGTATCACTGATATGTTTATATCCCTTGCTTGTTGAATAACCAAGGCCTTGATGTTTAGGATTGCCAAAAATCTACACTGGTTCTAGGATACCCTGTTCATGTAGGCCTAATCCTCTACCTTGATAATTCATCTGCTCAAAAAAATTGTTTGCAATGGGATATGATCTACCTCGCAAACAAGGTGTCGCTCTTTCTCTACTCTGTTGTGGACCTTCAAAAGTGTCAGCTTCTTTATTGATGAGATAGTTTTCCCTTAAAAAGTTAAGTGATAGGATACTCTATATGTGGGATGAATTCCTGATTGATATCTTTAGATTGATCTTGCAAGATACCAGATTGTAATGCTTCTTCAAGAGGTGTTGATGCTTCACTGTCCACACAAAAGTCTTCCTCATTACTCACTTCACAAGATGTTTCTGATTCATGACTTATGTAGAAGCCTTCTTCATGATTTGTTTCTGATATGTCTCTGGATTTCTCTATATCTTGATCATGTGTACAAATGTTAAGATTAGGAGACTCTTGTTCCTCAGTAAGAGTATGAGAATCTTGTTTTGAATGATGATCATCTGTGTGTCCATCCAAATAAAGCATCTTATGGGAAGATGGAGGGGTATGTGCTATATGGATATGATCATTATTTGTGACATCTTGTAGGAGAGTGGCCATCACCTCATTATAGTATCTTGCATATAAAAATTATTGATCTTGGTTAATGTCGGAATTGCTTTCAACATGCTTTGGATCAAGTTCCTGACATGGTTAAATTTCAAAGGATGGATTTCTTTCAAAGGGTTCTTGGACATTGTCATAAGGCATTGGAAGTGGCTCAATATCCTCTTGATCTTTGAGTGGAATTGAATCAAATGGTGAGTTGAGAATTTCTTCAATATCTGTAACCATGAGGTCAAAGGATGTCAATATGTCTTGGAAAGGTCCATTGCTAGACTTTGGTGAAAGATGTTGATCATGCTTTGGAATAAATTCTTGAAATATGTTCTCTAACTCATTAGATGATGTAGAGAAATTTTCAACATGATCATTGGTCGAAGGATCTTGATCATCATTTTTAATGATTGTGATGGGAATTTGTTGCAAGCTCTGTTGTGGGAGTAAGGCTTGCATTTTCTGCTGAGCCAACAATGTTTGTTGTTGGTCATGTTGTTGTTGTGCCAACAAAGCTTGTTGTTGGTCTTGTTGTTGTTGTGCCAACAAAGCTTGTTGTTGGGCTCCTTGTTGTGCTACTTGTTCATGGATTGCTTGCAATAGTGCCTAGAATTGTGCTTGTGTCTGTCGAGCTTGGTGTTGGGCTTGAACTTGAGCCTATACTTTTCAGGCTGCTTGTGCCATCTGAGCAACATGTGCGGCTTGCACAACTTGTGCGGCTTGTTGATTTTGGAGCACCTTTTTGTGGGAAGCTTCTTGAGTGGCTTGCAACATGATGGAGAATGAATTGGTCGTGCTATTTTTTGGCAGTGGTAGTGGTGGGTTGGGGATGATTTTGATTATTGGGATTGCTTGGATGGTTGCCACCTGTTGTTGCGATACCAATGGAAAAATGGGATGATTTGGTATGATGTTTTGATTTGGCATGATAGATTGAAATTGAACATTGTTTTGGTTGAGAATCATATTGCCTCGATTTAGGTAACTCTGATTTTGCATGGTGTTACCTTCACTTGGATCAATACCTAGAGTCATCAACATATTGCTTGGATTTTGAACAACATTGATGGGATTTGCAAACATGTATACCCCAAAATTTACCAAGTGTGGATTTCAAATGGTCATGTTTGGTAAAGTTTCACTTGGCATGTATGCATTTGGTGGGATAATGTTGTTTGGAAAACTCATGCATTGAGCATTTGGTTGATAGATTTGCAAATTTGGACTTGGATTTAAATCTACCATTGGGAAAGGTGTTCCAAACTTTGGATTGGGCATACTCACATTCATTGTACTTTTGAGGTTTGGAGGAGATAATGATACCATGTATAAATGTGAGTTTTGATAATCAATTGGCATTGTGAGACTTGGATAGTTTGGTTGACTTGGATTACTCGTGATAGATGGATCAAGTTTATATTCTATGTTTTTCTTGTGTTTTGACCTTGTTGCGAGAGTGAACCTCTAAGGGGTTTAGGACCAATGATGAGATGGAGGATGAAAGGGGTGAATGATATGGATGTTTGAACTCTTAAAGAACCTTTGAAGGAAATGCTAAACTTTTAGGACTTGATTTGATTGATCGTGATTGGATTGATGGTTTGAATAAGTGTGTTAAGTCAAACAAGAGTGATAAACGTAATCGTAAAACTCTAGGAAGTTGTGTTATCCTAGAGTGAACTCCTACAAGATGGTAGTTTGACTAAGTGTGTCAAGTCAAGTGAGGTGATGATTTGATAATTTGGCTAAGTGTGTTAAGCCAAAAAAGATGAACTTGTAAACCCTAGGAAGTTGTGTTATCCTAGAGAAAAATTGTGTATAAGATGATGGTTTGACTAGGTGTGTTAAGTCAAACAAAGTGGTTATGATTTCACCTAAAAGTTTAGCATAAAAGATGTTTACAAAGTTTCCAAGAGTTGTTGGTGAGGTGATTTTTGACTGATTTTGATGGTTGAGAGATGGATGAAAGTGATTGAATTTGATCTTAGACTTGACCTAGACAACACTTCTTCTTACAAGACCTTGGTGTTGAAGAACACACTATACTTCCTATGAAGCAAACCTTTCAAAAAGTTTAGGATTTTGTTGACAATAAAATGCATACAACGTTGGATTATTCTGTGAGGCCTTTTTGTAGAAGTTGTATACAAGTCTTTCTCTTACTTCAAGGAGCATCTCAAGGCATTGCTCGCGGGCTTTTAGGCTTATCTTTTTGAACTTTGGCTTTGGGATTTTAATCTTGCGGGAAATCATTGGGAACAACACACATGAAGCTCAGTTTGTCTCTTTATCTTGGCTTAATGAATTTATTTTTATCAAAGACACTTGCTTTCTTATGTTTCAAACTATATGTCTAATGTTCGACTTTCTTTCTCATCCCACAAGGTCCATTGTGTGGAAATCGAGGAAAATAAGGCAAAATTTACCTATGTTTAACCTTTTTGAAAACAAATGATGATAGAATTCAAGCACTTAGAAACCTCTAGGGATAGAATCCCTAGGGAAAGCAAGAGTGCTTTAAATTCATCAAAGGTATTTGTCTCCTCAAAGGGGGTAGAAATTTGAAGGTCTTGTGAATGTTTGTTTTTCAAGTGTTTTTGAGAACCAAGCAATGTGTTCTTTTCTTTCAAGCACTTTTACAATCCTAGGATGATGAGACAATATCTTGCTGGGTTCCCACTTGGATAAATCCAGCTGCGCATATCTTGTGTGAATGGGTAAATGCTTGACCACACTGGCTCCCCTCCATGACACACACTTCTTGAGTCAGCCAAGCATTAGTATCCATGAATCTCTCATGGCATACCTTCCATTTCCACAACAAAACCGCATGTATAACATGGGGCGGCTTCAAAGGACATGACCTTTTGCACCAACGAAATAGACAAGGATTTGGCCTTTTCTAAACAAAGGGTTTTAATTCGAGCATTCCGTTCATGGGGGATTATCCAACGTTGCTGAGAGTCCATTTCTGTCCATCTGATTGGAATAATCCTCATGATTCTTGAACTTTCCTCAAGAATCCACACATATACCGGTTGGAAGTCGCTTGGCTTTAGCATGTTCCTGGTTGGGTCGTTCCATTGGGTGATTACTTTTTCCCACAAGGCAGGCCCTCTAAGATAAACAAAAGCGAGCTAACATATCCCATCATTTACACAATATTTGTTGAAAAACAAAGGGGAAAACCTCTACAATATGTCGTGCTCACACTCGCATGTTTTGTTCAATTTTAAGTTCCCCAAATTGAAATGTGGAGGCAATATTTTTAACAACCTAATATCACCAAAATGTTTTTGATTCTCAAGATCACAATGAAGAGCGAGAGAAGCGCATACACATTTTGAATGATATTAACTTGTGAAAAGGATTGCAAAACACGAAAAACACTTGTTCATTTTAGACCTCAAAGCAATGATGAATCATTTTTAAGCACCAAATGAAATGTGAGATTGCCTTGTTCAATTTTAGACCCAAATTGAAATCTAGTAAATTTCTAAAGTTCAATTTTAACCAAAAGATCAAGTCAAACTGGTTAATTTTAAGCCTCAAAATAGATGTGAGATGGTTTAGAATTAAAATAAAAATCTAGCTCAACAAGCATTAAAAAATGCTTTTGTGATTTTCTCCAATCTTGTTTTGTCTTGGCTCGATTCCAATGTTCAACCTTCAAAAGAACATACAAAGTTAATATTAATCATAAGCTATTAACAAAATTGCCATCTCTAAAAAAATTTTTTTAACCCCCTTAAAAAAAAAATTCCTTATAGAGCTATTTATTTCCCGAATTAATCCCTTTCACTGTTTTAGCGTAGGCTGCGGTATCGCGGTTGGTGGCTTCACATAGTCGGCCAAGACTGCTACCGCTATACCGCAGGTGGTCAAATGGAAGACCACAGTAATGTGGTGGCGGTTAGTGATGACAGTCAGGCGGTTAATCGCAATACCGCACACGGTTAGGCAGAAGACCGCGGTGATGTGGTGGCAGTCAAGATAGATAGGGAAGTGGTTACCACACTACTGCGAAGGGTTAGTAGGTAGATCATGGTAATGCGGGGGAGACTATGGTAGTTAGCCGCAATACCGCTAAGGGTGAGACTTAGCTGGCGGTGATGAGGTAAAGAGAGTGGGCGGTTAACTGCAGGGGTTAGCAGGCAGACCGCGGTAATGCGGTGAGAAGGTGGTGGATGGCTACCGCGCTATCGCAAGGGTTTAGACTTAGCTGACGGTGATGCGATGGACACCGCTCTACCACAATGGGTATGAAAGAAGGCGGTGGTAGTGTGGTAAGAGATGATAGACAGCGAAAATAGTGGCGGAGATTGATACCACGATACAGCGGGTGGTCGAAGGGTAGGCCGTGGTATGGCGGTGGATATCGTGGTACCATGAACTCTGAAAGGGTAGGTCATGGTATGGTAGTGGATACCGTGGTACCACGAACAATGAGGATAGACGGTGTGGTAAGGTGGTAAAAGGGCAGCAGTTAAGGCCAAGGAAAACACCCGAGACCGCTATACCACGGATGGGCGGAATGAAAGGTGCAGTAACGCGAGCGATGGCCGGCCTGGCTGCGTGGGAAAAATGTAAGGAACAACACGGGAGAAGGAAAAAAGGATCTACAACAAAGCCTATTCGACTTATGATTTGATTATTTCTTAGATTAATTGCTTGCAAAATGTATGAACAGTAATCATGAAAAAAAAATTCACTGACTCGTAATTTTTTAAATTTTTCTCAGACATTGTAATATGCAGAAGTAACAGAACGTAAATAACTGTCTTCTTATGTGATGGTTTGTAAAAGATTTTTTTTTTAACCATGCATAACAGAAGAAATGATTGTTAGTAAAACAGTTAAACACGCCAAATGAACTAAAACTTCCTACAACAGAGATACAAGTAAAATTGTAAAAAAAAATTATTCATGCCCTCCTTCTAGCGCCAGAATGTGGATGCTAAAAACCTACAAGATATGGCTTAAACAATTTCACTTTGTTAGCATGAAAGTTAGTTAAAACCAACAAACTTAGCCATCCCTATGAAATATTTAACCATGTCTAATGATATGCAATCAATGAGTAGAAAAATAAGTTAAACAAAAGCATATAAGAAACATGATTAACCCTTAATCTCATAGCGAATTGGTGCCACCATGTTGTGTAGTAAGTAGCCCTTTCCCAATCCTTGAACAAGATGAATGATGTTATGAGTAAGATTAATTCTCAAATGAAGAGAATAACCTTGCTTGAAATCTGTGAAGTGAATGTGAATTTGAGCATAGTAAGTTTACTCAAAGTTGTGTGTTGTTGAATGAGGAGAGGAGTCTCCAATTTATAGATTTCCAAAATGCAAGAGAGAATGAAATAGAGCAATGTGGGATCATTCAACATCCAATGGCCAAGTTCCACTTGTCAAGATGTGAATGGTTGAGGAATGAGCACATTTTGGTCAATGTGCATGATAAATGCCATTAGGTGGAATTTCAAATTTGAGAAATGACATGTGAGAGGGAAAAAGGAATGAAATAAATGCCACTTGGCTCAATGCATAAGGACATGTAAGAGGAGTGAATGCCTTGTTGGATGTACAAGTCTACTTGGACTTTTTGAATTCAAACAAGGGAATATTCCCTTTTGATGCTATGTGAAGGAAAATGAAGATTTAAATAAATCAAAGTAATTTATTTATTGTGCAAGTTGCATTCTCTAGAAGATTTTAATGAGAAGGATTAACTTAATCAAGGATTTGAATAATTTAATGAAAAATTAGATGATGTGACAATTTAGACTTAAATAGATGGATTAATTTAAATCAAGAATTGAGAGGAAATGATTTATTAAATAAATAATTTGATTTATTTAATCAAGAAGGAACATGTTAGATCAAATCAAATAAGGTTTAATTTATTTAATTTAATGAGAGGACTTTAGAGAATTTTAATCAAATAAAATGATTTATTTAAACAGATATGTTAGGTTAATTAAATTAAATAGATTAATTTAATCAGAGGAGGTGATAGACTTAATTAGATAAATAGTGATTCATTAGATTAAGGGATAGAAATACGATGAAATGTTTTTAGTAAGTGTGTCAAACTGAAATTGTACATTTTTCATGTCTATACTTATTAATTAATTAAACTAATTATTACCTAACCAAAACCTAAGTAAACTTAATAAAGTGTAATTAAATAATTAATTACACCAACAACATTTCCTTCCAAACACTTTGAAATAATTGACAGTAGGCATCCTTTCATACCAAACCTCAAAGGGAGTCTTTATGTTGTTTTCTCCTGCTTGCACTCTATTAAGTATGCATAAAGTAGTATGAATTGCTTCTATCGAGTAGACTTTTGGTATATTGTCTTCTTTCATCTTTATCCTTTCAACTTCTTGAGAATTCCTATTCTTTCTTTCAACCACTCCATTCTGCTGAGGAGTCATAGGGGTAGATAAATTCCTCTTTATTCCATGATTCTCACAAAAGATATTGAACTCATTGGAGGTGAACTATCCACCTCTTTCATACCTTAAACATTTTGTTTTCATATCCATTTCATTCTCAACCATAACTTTGAATGCTTTAAATTTATCTAGAGCTTCTAAATTTTTTTTTTATAAAAGTAACCCATGTCATTTTAGAATAATTATCAATCAATAGCATGAAGTAAATGTCACTTGAAAGAATTATTACTTTGGTAAGACCATAAATATATGTATGCACCAATTCCAACATTCTGATAGAAGATTATTCTTTGAATTTGAAACTTCTTCTTTCTTTCTTCCCAACTTGATATTCCTTATAAACAACATTGGTAGGCTTTGTAATCATTGAAAAATCTCTCACAACTTGAACTGAACTTATTCTCACTAGGATATAAAAATTTATGTGACACATTCTTCTATGTCATAGACAAATCTCATTGATATAAGTCATGAAAAAATAACCATCAACACCCTTGAGCTGATAGACATTTCCATCTATCCTTCCAACAACAACCACATTCTGGAGCCTTTTCTAATCTCACAACCATCATCTTGAAACATAATATTGTATTCCTTGCTACACATTTATCCAACACTCAAGAGGTTATGTCTTGAAACCTTAACATAATGAACATCATCAGTGTTATGCTTTCCATCAAAAATAATTGAACCTTTTCGACATATCTTAGCAGATGTATCATCACCAAACCTAACAAGTCCATATTTTTTAAGTTTAAAAAACTTACTCTTGTCACTAGTCATATGATTAGAGAATCCACTATCAATAATCCGATATTCTTCTCTTGTCTATCATCAAAAGTAGATACCAAAGTTACTTCCGTATTAGCACTTTCTTTCAAAGAATTTTCCTTTACTCATCTCTTAGAGTTAGCAAAATCAATTTCATGTTTTAAAGCCATGAACAATAATTCACCATCCTCATCATCCCCATAATTAAATTCATCATCAGATATACTTGCATCTTCTCTAACATAATAAATTTTCTTAATCATTTAACCTTTGTTCTCCATATATTTATCATTCAAAGCTCCATTTGGACATCTTAAAGCATAATGAACTATCTTTCCACAACATAAACATTTAAAAGGAAACTCACCTCTATACTTACTAGTACCATTTTTAATTCTCCTTACAAAGTTTTCTTCCACATCATTCCACAGTCTTCTATGATATAATTCTTCTTCTTTAATTTCTCCACCAAGGCCTCTGATGTTGTTGACTTCAGCCACCTTTTGTAAGTAGATTGTGATGTTGTCATCTTCATACATTTGCAAGGTCTCAAACATGATCTTCAAATTTTGCATCATAGCTTACTTAACCTTATCATCTCCTTCATAAATGCTTTCTAACTTTACCCAAATTTCTCTAGCAATTTTTAGATTCACAACTTTCACCAATTGGTAATTAACAAGACCATTAAGAGAGAATACATTTCTTTACCATTCTTTTCATAGGCCTTGATCTCATCATCAATCTTTGGACCATTTTCAGGTATAGTATATCTAGTTGCAACAGGCTTTCAGATCTCAAATCCAAGAGAAACAAAAAAACCTTTCATCCTTTTTTTCCATAAAGCATAAATCTAATCCATCAAACAGAGGAACATCTTTCTTGTGTGCCATCCTAGATCTACCTCAAGTGGTTAAGATTTCTTCTAAGGAACCTTGATCTGATACCAATTCTTGAATGCACAAGACAACTGAGTGGGAGGGGGGTGAATTAGTTGTACCTTAAAAATTTAAAACACTCACAAACATTCAAATCCACATCAATTGAATTAACCATTAATCTATTAGAACGATTTAACATGAAAGCTAATAACATAAATAGAACCAAAAAAACACCATACATAAAGAAACACCAAATTTACATGGAAAACCTAAGAATGGAAGAACTACGGTGAGAATTAGCTCACAATATAAAGTAATATCGACACCGAATACAATAGGGCTCACTACCTAGAAGAAAGAAAGGCTCAATTCTAGAATAGAAAATAAGATATACACTAATAAAAATTGGTAAATGAATGACTAAGTGACTAAAAATTTTAGTCACAACAGCTAAAAATGACTAAATTATACTAATTTTTTGTAACACAACTATAAATGACTAATTTGATTGTTAGGTAAAAACATAATTGAATAATTAGTAACACAAATAAAATTACTAGTATTAGAAATATAGAATTACTAGTATATATACAAAAACACACCACTTGTATGCAACTTATTGCATAAAGGATAACCTAGTTAAATCAAGCCTAAAATTAAGAGGAAATTGTAAGGTTTAAAATTTTCCCCATTATAATAACCAAAATATTTTTTTATCATGAAAATATCAAATACAAATATGATCATAAAGGTTGTGAAAATATTAGATGTCAAACATGTGGTGTTTGTCAATTCCACTAGCTTTATGATATTAAAAAATGCATACATTTTCAATCTCTATTTTAATCACCAATGTAAACGTGGTAAGACTCATGATAAAAATATTTAAAATTTGAAGATTTATATATCGTTTATAACATATATAATAAAATTCATATTTTGAAGGTTTGTAGAGTGTTTGCAACATTATAAAATATACTTTAAATATAGTTATTGATTAACCTTTCATAAATACCTATAAGTGTTGTTTTATTCACTTCTTCGATGATTTGTTGCACTAATAATCAAATGTAGGCTCGATCCATTCTCATTGCACTTGAGAAATCTTGTGAGTTGGGTTTGTTGGTTTTTTTTACTATAACCAGGTTGATCTTCTATTCTACTTATAGAATTGCCAATTCTAATCAAGGGCAGCTTGAAGGACCTGGACCAACTAACGAGGAGTTTAACTAAAACCTCCTACACTTCGGAATCTGCAAGACCTAGGAGGGTGGTCCCCTTAATGTGTTTATAATATCTACACCAAAATTATAAACAATCATTAACAATAACAGATAATCTCATTTAATAGCTCAACAGAATAGGATAATATTGAATAGAATTGGCTTTTCATCAATAATATCAACTACTTGGAGCATGAGATGATTACAACAATACTTCACAACTTAATATAGTCATTGATTTGCAATTTTTAGCAAGCTCTAAGCAAAGACAAGCAAATATAGAACCTCACAAACAAATACGATTTAGACCAGTGCCATATACCATTGGGGAGTCGAATTCACAAGCATTTAAGGATAAGTGACAAATTTCAAACACATAGCATATAAGATCTCTGACAATATTGCCTTACAATACCACCCATTTATATCCTAACCCAATACTTATCAAATCCCATCATAAACATATCCACCTATAACTCCATTCAAGCATTTAAATTAATTCTTTGAATTAAAGCGAAAATGAGAATCATACACACTAGAACAATGAGATGAACGCAATAACCCTTGATTATATTATTAAAGATTATGATATTCTTATACAAGAGAGAGACATGAGCTCAAAATGAATCATTCTAATTTAGATGCTAGTACTGTCATGAAACATCAAACCCTCATAAATTCAAAACCCTACTATAGAATGACACAAAAACCTAAATTGCATTTACACTAAATCAACAGGCTTTACAACTTGCTTTACAACTATGCTTAGACTCGACCTAAAAATATCTAACTTGCTAACCCATATTTTTGGCCTTGAAATCCTTCTTATAGAGAATGAAGGAGAAAACAAGTATCGGGCTAGAAATACACATGTCACCAATCAATTGGACCGCTCAATGACACTTCACAAAAATGATTACAGCCACTGAGTCCCTGGACAATCTTCTTGTTAATCCCACTCATTAGAGAATAGTTGTTGCATTGGCCAAACCTCAAAACCTACACCAAAAACCGCCATTGAGACAAAACCAAAATTTGTTATAACCATAATTGTTGAGTTGTCAACCATCAGCAGTCAACACTATCCTACTCCTCCTCGGTTAAATATTTGTCCACCCATCTCTGATACTCTTCAGTTGTTGACCAATCAAAATTCACCACCTCATTCACCTTATTATTGTAAGGTGTGTATTTCACTGCTACCTGATTGGCCTCTCTTTCAAAAGACTCCAAAAATGTGCTAGTGTTAATTATCTTATCCATCCTACTCACCAACAAATCATAGTCTGAATCATCACAAATCAACTTGATTTGTGCGTTGATGACTTCATCCACTCTATCCTGCCACTATTGTAGTGATTTAACATTTCCTTGTGCATCAATTATATCTGGAAAAAATGTATCACTCCAATCATCAAAAATCTTTACCATCTCCTTAATCCTCCTACTCAAATCATCAATTAGGGCCTGGAAACCTTTCAGTGATTTCACAAAAAATTGAGTAGGCCTCAAAGATTGGGGCATGTTATCTACATTAAATCTAGAGGCCTTATACATAATATCCAGATCATTGGCACTAGGGATCCACTTCTCAGCCAAGGGAAAAACTATTTCACGATCCCTATTAATATTTTCTTATTTCATCAAAGAATAAAGAATATAAAGAATGTACTGATGGTAATCTACCATCAACCTTCTCATTCAGATGCCTCAAAACTGTATCAACAACCTCATTTTGTTTGGAAATTGCTCCCTCCTCACTTGCTTTTAAAGCATCCTGTAATTATATGATCTTATTTAACATTTGCTTCTTAGTGGGATCCACATATTATTCAACCTCTTCTTCAACTGGCCCTAATGTAGGACCGAGAGCAGGTGTCTAGATGGGAGATCCTGGAGTAGAAATAATTGGAGAAGTAAGGGGTACCAATCCTGATGTAGAAGGTAATGCCATGATACCAGGAGCACTGGAGGATTCTCCCACCTACCTATATTTCAACCTATCTACCTCAGACTATAGCTCAACATTCCTTTGTTGTATCCTACTATACTCTCCAATTATGATTGTATATTTCTCCATCAAACTTTTCTTTTGAGCCGCTTCCCTTTCAGCTGTCTTCTGGGCCAATTTGGCCACATTTACAGTCAAGCTTGTAGCTTTTGTGGTTGAAGTTTCATAATCTCTCTTGATTATTAACCCTCCCCTTAGGTTTGGGCTAATATCAGTCACATTTGGCTTTCTGCCCTGGGGTGCCAATGCCCAAATTTCTAGAGTTTCATATTCCTCACTAAAGGTAGAGTCCTACAGAGCTGCCTTAACCTCTTCCTCATTATTTTGTATACAATGCTTGGACTATAAAATAGCATTGAATGCTACTGCATCATCTATGTCCCATTTAGGAAAAATTAGGACACCAGCCTGAGTCACTAGTTTCCTTCCTTCTTTAGGAGTGATGCTTTTGAATTCATCCATCAGTTCAGCCTTCACCTCATCATCATTCTCCTGCTAAGACCTATTAGGCCTTGATTCTCTCCTCCTCTTGCATTTGTCTTGGTATTCTTCTAACTTCATCCTACATACCAGTTGCAAGAATACTAGAGTCTTCACAAAAGCGTCATCATCCAAGAATGCCTTGCATGCCTCCATTCTAGCATCTTGTACACATTGTCCTTTCACATCCATATCAGATAGCACCAACTGTGTTGATCTAGGAGGGGAAGGAATACCAACCTGTATGTCTTCATCTATAACAATTATCTCATCTATCAGAGTCTCTTGTGGTTCCTCAACTCTCTGCCTCTTAGGGCTTGGATCTGATGGTAGTAATGCAGGATCACTCTTTGGTGGTCGATCCAAATCAATAATTTTTATCCCTCCAGGTGCTCTGATCTTTGGACCTGGCTGTGATGATGTCCTCATTATCTATTTTCCTTTCTTATCCCCCTCCTCCTCATCACTACTTTCATTCCTCTTTCTCTTGTAAAGAGGTCGATTCACTGAGTATTGATAAGTTGGCCTCGTTTCTTCAAGCCTCACCTCTGGTCTTTGTATTCCAAAATCTAATTCCAAATTGACCCTCTTGGTCATCAAGGTTCCCATGATCTGTTTGAAATTATCCATCAAGAAGTCAATTATCTTATGGAATGGAGTGAACTCCATTAATGGATCATATTTTGGATCCATTTTATGCACCATGGCCAAAAACTTCTCATATGCAATCCACTTTTCCTTATTCAATTCCTATCTATTTAAATCAAATTCATTCTTGATTAGGTCCTCAGGAAAATTGAACTCATGTACAAACCTGCCACCTTTATGGTGCAAGAGCACCTACACCTTGTGAAGTCTAAGTTGATAGCTAGGTGTGTCTTGTGTTCATTTATGCTTAATAAGGTCTAAAGGACCAGTCATAATGTAATTTGAAAAGGTTTTGAATCATTTAGTTGAATTTGTCAGTTTGATTCATAATGCCAAGGCCATGTGAAATCATGAGTTTTAAGGGATATGGGGAGTAGGGTCTTATTCCATGTTAAATAAGGTCTCAATGAGCATTTTAAATGTATTGGAGGGCTTAATAGGTCAGTTAGGTGGTATTTGCAAAATCAAGTTGATCAAGTTGTAATGGGGTAGTGATTAAGAGCAAAATTGGCAAAAATTGTCATCTTAGACTCTAACAAAAGGTGGTTATGGTAGTTGGTCGGTTCAAGGGATGGTTTGGATGTTATTACATGATATATTTTTGTAATATCTCGAATTGAGGCTGTTGGAGAAGTTTGGAATGAGTTTCTAATAAGAAGTTTGCTGTTTTTTTGTGTTTTCCATTAAGAAATTGCTGATCCCGTGCATTGTACGACCTGTACATATTGTTTTACACTACAAGCCTATTATGGTTGGATAGATAATTAAATAACCTTTCTTTTGGCGTTGGAATGGTGTGATTTCATTGAGAATTGAGTGAGATATCCCCGTTTTACTACCGGGTGGTCTCAAATCCCATGTTTTTCCTGTTTTCCTGAACTTTGCAAGCATTGTACGGATCTGTACCATCACCATATGATCTGAGACTTATATCATCTTGTAGGGGAATGAAATAGCTTTCATCTGAATCCAATTAGAGGTTCTAATATTGATTTTTGAGAGAGATCTCTTCATTTTTCTGGGACTGCCTGTTTCTAACTAATTTGAGGGTTTGATTGGTGTAAAAAATGATGTTCTAGTCATTCCACTTGCTGTCCAGCCCTGTAACTCGGTGGAATGACTTATTTCATGGAATTTTAGATGTACCAATGGTTTGGGAGGCATAAAATACAAGTTGTATGGTTTTAGGGGGATGCCTTAGGGTGTTTTCATGAGTTTTCCAAGTGAAATTGAGGAACTAAAGTAAGGTTTTGGAAAAATATGATTGGAACTCTATATGTGATAGTGTTTTGAGTTTTTGCAGGTCATTTTATGAAGGTCTAATGTATTGGAATGTTATGATATGTCTTGGAACCCATATTTTCAATAAACCCTCATGAATTGTGCCTAAAACAAGGTTTTTCAAGTTTGGCATGTATTTGTCCGTACCAATGGAATATTTTTGTGATTTTGGAGGTTTGAAGGCATATGAATTGCTGCACCAAGGTTTCATGGTCCTATGATAGGTTTAAAGGCATGTTGCTTTGAAAAATAGGCCTAATCAGCATAATTGAGCCTCCTGGGTCTGCATCATAGTGGTATCAGAGCATCAGGAAGTAGATCTATTTTCATTTTGCAGGGTTGAAGAAGAGGCAAGGTTGACAAGATGCCTCCAAAGAAGAATGATATGGCTAAAGAGATGAAGGAGATGAAAGATAGGCATGCAAGAGAACTCAGAGAGTTGGAAGAGAGAGTCATAGCCTTGGAGACAAACAAAAGAAGGGAAGTGGAAGAGACTGAGACTGAAGAAGAGGAAGATGAGGAGTTTGAAGATGTGGAAGAAGAGCTTACTCCAGAGGATCAAAGAATTGCAAGGTTGCTGAAGGCAATAAAGAATGACAAACCTAAGGTAAAACTTGATGTTCCTAAGTATGGTGGTAGTTTAAATGATGAAGAACTATTGGATTGGATTGCTGCAATAGATAATCATTTTGAATGTGATGAGGTTCTTGAAGAACAAAGGGTCAAGATTGCAAAAACTAAGTTGCAGGGTCATGCTTTGGTATGGTGGGATTACCTTCAATCTGAGAGGAGGAAGCAAGGAAAGTCTAAGATCACATCATGGGATAAGATGATATCAAAAATCAAAGGTAAATTCTTACCCAAGGATCACCAAGTTCAATTGTTTAAGAGATTGCAAAACTTAAGACAAAGGGAAATGGATATTAAGTCTTATACTGAGGAGTTTTATAAATTGAGTTTAAGATCTGGTCATCATGAGAATGAAGATGAAAAGATTGCTAGATATGTTGGTGGTTTAAGGCTTAATATACAAGATGAATTGGTTTTGGCTAACCCTAGGAGTGTAGAGGATTGTTATCAAATGGCTATTAGGGTGGAGGAGAAAATGAAGAGAAGGCAAGACAAAGCAGCAAGAGGAAGAGGCAACACTTCTAGAGGAAGAGGGTTCAATCCTAGTTCAAAGACAAACAATGAGGGCCAAGGAGAAGACAAGAAGGATCAAGAGAAATCTGATTCAAGAGGTGGATGGAGAGGTTCAAGAGGCAGATTTGGTGGAGGAAGAGGTTCCTATCAATTCTCAGGAAGATGCTACAATTGTAACCAGCCTGGACACCCAGCCTTCAAGTGTCCTGAAAAGCAAGCCTCAAGCTCTTATGGTGGAGAAAGGAGGAATCAATTAGTGCATGAAGATGAAGAGAGTGGGAATTCACCTATAGTTAACCTTACATCAGAAGAAGGAGAGGCACTCATGATAAGGAGAACTGTGTTGCAAGCATCCAAGGAGGAAGAATTGAGTCAAAGGAGGAGTCTATTCAGAACTACATGCAAAAGCAAAGGTAAAGTGTGTCAAGTTGTCATTGATTCTGGTTCTCAAGATAATCTAGTGTCTAGGGAGATGGTGGATAAGTTGAGTTTGGAAAAGTTACCTCATGAATCACCTTATAGAGTTTCTTGGGTCAATGATAATCAAACTTTGGTGGTAAAAGAGCAAGCATATGTTGATTTTCAGATTGGAGAGTATAAGGATAGGATTCTATGTGATATTTTGCCAATGGATTGTTGTCATGTGCTCTTAGGGAGGCCTTGGCAATTTGATAGGAGGTCTATATATGATGGCTGGGAGAACACATACACCATCAAGAAGGAGGACAAAACTTTTAAGTTGCTTCCCTTGAAAACAAGTGTAAGGGATAAGGGTAAGTCTAAGGTAGTGTTGTTTGGCAAGAAGGAGCCTTTAAGGCCTGAGGACAGTAAGTCTGATATGGTTGCAGGTTTAGAACAGATTAGTGGTGTTGTGACAGCAAGGAAGGCACCCACAAATGATGTTAAGATAGTATGGAGTTTGTTTTTGCAAGGGGCAACGAGAGAACTCAAGCCTAAGTCTGATTTGATCAAGGTAAGTGCTAAGTGTGCAAGGGAGTATGAAGGACAGGGTGAAATTGTTGTTGGGACCATGGTGTGTCCCATTACTATGAAGGTTGCTGCAAGCCAAGTGAAATTTGGTAATGCAAAAGAGGATAGAGTTGTTAGTGCAGGGGCACAAGAGGATGGTGACATGGCAGGTCTAGGGGCATTACAAAAGGAACAAATTAAGCAAAGGCATGCAGGTCTGATCACAGAGCCAGTAAGGCAGAATGTGCAAGGAATGGTGAGGAGCTATCCATGTATGGGTGGAGCAAGGAAGAGAGCAGGTTTATATGATTCTAATGTTTGTTTATCTGCAGGTCTAAGGCATAGAACAACACCAAATTTTGATCCAGGACTAAAGAGATCAGTACCAGGTCTGAAGATGCTTGAAGCAGCAATGAGAAGGCCAAGAACAAGTTTCCACTCTTGGGGCAAGAGTCTTTTTTATGGGGGGGTGTATGGTGCAAGAGCACCTACACCTTGTGAAGTCTAAGTTGATAGCTAGGTGTGTCTTGTGTTCATTTATGCTTAATAAGGTCTAAAGGACCAGTCATAATGTAATTTGAAAAGGTTTTGAATCATTTAGTTGAATTTGTCAGTTTGATTCATAATGCCAAGGCCATGTGAAATCATGAGTTTTAAGGGATATGGGGAGTAGGGTCTTATTCCATGTTAAATAAGGTCTCAATGAGCATTTTAAATGTATTGGAGGGCTTAATAGGTCAGTTAGGTGGTATTTGCAAAATCAAGTTGATCAAGTTGTAATGGGGTAGTGATTAAGAGCAAAATTGGCAAAAATTGTCATCTTAGACTCTAACAAAAGGTGGTTATGGTAGTTGGTCGGTTCAAGGGATGGTTTGGATGTTATTACATGATATATTTTTGTAATATCTCGAATTGAGGCTGTTGGAGAAGTTTGGAATGAGTTTCTAATAAGAAGTTTGCTGTTTTTTTGTGTTTTCCATTAAGAAATTGCTGATCCCGTGCATTGTACGACCTGTACATATTGTTTTACACTACAAGCCTATTATGGTTGGATAGATAATTAAATAACCTTTCTTTTGGCGTTGGAATGGTGTGATTTCATTGAGAATTGAGTGAGATATCCCCGTTTTACTACCGGGTGGTCTCAAATCCCATGTTTTTCCTGTTTTCCTGAACTTTGCAAGCATTGTACGGATCTGTACCATCACCATATGATCTGAGACTTATATCATCTTGTAGGGGAATGAAATAGCTTTCATCTGAATCCAATTAGAGGTTCTAATATTGATTTTTGAGAGAGATCTCTTCATTTTTCTGGGACTGCCTGTTTCTAACTAATTTGAGGGTTTGATTGGTGTAAAAAATGATGTTCTAGTCATTCCACTTGCTGTCCAGCCCTGTAACTCGGTGGA
This sequence comes from Sequoiadendron giganteum, assembly GCA_007115665.2. Classification (NCBI taxonomy): domain Eukaryota; kingdom Viridiplantae; phylum Streptophyta; class Pinopsida; order Cupressales; family Cupressaceae; genus Sequoiadendron; species Sequoiadendron giganteum. The sequence continues at coordinate 364,278,068 of CM021106.1, read as the reverse complement.
ATGACTTATTTCATGGAATTTTAGATGTACCAATGGTTTGGGAGGCATAAAATACAAGTTGTATGGTTTTAGGGGGATGCCTTAGGGTGTTTTCATGAGTTTTCCAAGTGAAATTGAGGAACTAAAGTAAGGTTTTGGAAAAATATGATTGGAACTCTATATGTGATAGTGTTTTGAGTTTTTGCAGGTCATTTTATGAAGGTCTAATGTATTGGAATGTTATGATATGTCTTGGAACCCATATTTTCAATAAACCCTCATGAATTGTGCCTAAAACAAGGTTTTTCAAGTTTGGCATGTATTTGTCCGTACCAATGGAATATTTTTGTGATTTTGGAGGTTTGAAGGCATATGAATTGCTGCACCAAGGTTTCATGGTCCTATGATAGGTTTAAAGGCATGTTGCTTTGAAAAATAGGCCTAATCAGCATAATTGAGCCTCCTGGGTCTGCATCACTTTAATTTGTTGCCTAAACAAGGAAAAGAAACCCTCAAGGTCATGCTGCCTCCTAGGACCACTCCTCAAATAAAAGTCATCAAAATATCTTCCAAAGTGGATCTATCCTCCCTTGGAACAAAAAAAATCAGATATAACAATGTAGTCAGGGAACAAAGTTCCCTTTCCCCTCCCTATCAAGTTGTCCTCGTGAATACAACCTATTTGCCACATGACCTTGAAAAACCCCATTATTGATGGTACATTAAATGGGAGGATATGTGGGGATCTCTGGAAACCATATACTCTTAGAACAGTGCTTACAGGGTACAAGATGATGTCACCCCAATTATGGAAAATTTTTAAATCAGGCTTCCTCACCCTTGGTCTAAGAAAGTCATGTAGGTCTTCAGGAACTCTAGGCACATTCACTACCAACCGATCCCTGAGTCTGGAGGCAAAGCAATTGTCGAATTGCACAAAATTGGCACCTCCCTTGTTATATAATAAATCAACACTCCAAACTTGTACCGGTAATCTTTCTCCATTTACATCTTGCCTCAACTCCATCTTCTCTAAGAAGAAGTCAGCATTCTTATACAAGAACATGTGCATTAACAGGGAATACCAAAAGAAAGGAGTGCCAGTATCCTCCACCCCTCATGCACCTTTTCTTCCAGAAAAGATGCAAAGTCATACACCACAGAGCAATTGGGATGTTGAATTTGGGCCCCCATGAACATGTATGCAATTAGCATTACAGTAATAGGGCTGAATCCAAAAATATGGCACAGTGAATAAAATGTAGCCAAAAAGTGATTGGTAAAGCAAATCAGCCTAAAAGGCTTTTGGTCACTTGGGCTGATATGAATTGTTGAACTGCCTGCCCTAGCCAGATGAAGAGGAAGCAACTTCAATCTGAAAAGAGGCTTCGATCTTGCATACTCCTGCTTCATCTCCTCAAGATCAATTGGAACCAAAAATGAGCTAGGTTCACTCAAATAAAACACCTGTTGAATTTCATCCATGCTTATACTCAACAAAATCCCACCATAATTATCCCTTATTACTCTTGTAACAGGGTCATATCGTGTTTCCACCACTCTGAGTAGGTCCACATCAAGGAACACATTTGGCACTGCAATCTTCCTGATGTCATATCTCCAGCCATTAGAAAAGGGGTGAGGTAATTTTCATTGTCCATACCATAGCCTAAACATTTCCAAACTAGTCATAGGAACCCTAGCATCTGCAACGTTATAAATGTTGCACACTAGTCCTTCACCTAGGGTTCTTCCACTCATCAAAACTAAACCCCTCTTCCTATCATTTTTTGATAATGGGAGTTGATCCAGAAATTCGTCATACAAATTTCTTTGTAAATAATCAATATGGCCAGAGTGCTTCTTTGGTGGTGCCATCTCAAATGAACTAGGCCTTCTTTAAATAATTCAAATTCTTGAACAAACTAGGGCTACCTAGAAAATGAAATTATAGCAAAACCTTGCAATTTACCACAATTCAACCAAACCAGTAACCCTACGACAACAATCAACAAACTCCTCCAACAAGCACACTACAATTTTCTTCACGAAATCACAGTCAAATTAACCAAGCAATACAGAAAACAACTCATGGATTTTGCGCCTTGTAGAAGACCAAATTCCTGCTTTTATTACTCAAAACTTTGTCTCTGGCTTTGAAACTACTTCGCCAAGGTGGTTGAATGATTTGTAGTAAAATATAATGAAGGAAAATACTTTATGTTGATCGAAATGAGCCAGTAAGTGTCTCATCCGCCATTATAGCTCACTTGCATGCCATGCCAAGTGCTCCAATTACATTTGATGTGAATTTAAATTCTAACCGTCGATCCTTTACCTTTGTCAGATCATCGAACAACCACCTTCGAAAGGGTTGATGTAATCTCCACCTTAGCATCGAGGGCCCACCATAGTATGCATCGCCAAAGGAGTACATGTGGCACTTGCTCTTGATGTTGCAATCACTAAACATCCTACATCTTTGGATCACATGATGGCGGGTAACAGTTGATCCCCACCATCGGCCATCATGTTCATTCACAACAATCACTAGTACTGAACATAACCATCAAGAAAATTTTCATCAAGATTATAACACCACCATCGAACTTGAGCACGTGCATCTCACAGCTATTTTAGTAACCCACTATATAATGTATTAAAACCCGACATAGAATTTAAAACACTTTTTTAATCTTCTTTGGTGTCGCCAGCTAAGACACGTGGTGCCCACCTGTGATATAGTAATCAGTTGAAACTAAGTAGTGAGGCCATTACGAGATCATGGGGAATGGTCAGGATCAACCGTTGGATGATCGACGGTCACTAAAAAATGTTCCCTACAAAATATAAAACAATTATTAAAGGGACAAGGGGACATTTCCTAGGTCAACGACAAACGATGGCATATTGTTGTTCATAAAACACGGGGCATAGGCCAACCTAAACTTTGAAGATAATAAAGTTAGGCAAATATTTAACGTTGGTTATTAAAAGGGGCTCAGCCTAGATGAGTCAATGGGACATAAGTCATTTTAAAACCTCCTTCAAAAAGGTAACAATGTAATAGATCCTACCCAAGGTATTAGATAGAACATTAGGATTTGTATGAAGGAAAAAATTAAAACCCCCAACCTTAGGTTTCTTCCGAATAGTATGACAGACCAGTACAGAGGAAAAATAATAATGGAACTCAAAGAACAAAATTTGAAACTCCATTAGGGTTGGAAGAAGATTATTTGTAAAATGAATTCGTTGATCCTTGTTTCTCTTTTGAACAAAGAGAAGTTGCATGAGCCTTTTTGGCAATTGGTATCTCTTGCTAAGTAGATTTTGTTGAAATTCCTAAGACAACTAACAGGGGGGGTGAATCAATTGTATCAATTCACTTTACTTCTAACCTTAATCAATTCCACCTTTAATTCAGTCTATTATTAAGTGTAAAAATGAAATACAAATAATAGAAAGAAAAAACCAAAGACATCAGATTTATGTGGAAAACCCAATGAGGGAAAACCAAGAGTGAGGATTAGCTCACAATATAGTATTAATGCAATATTGGATACAAAGGCTCACTGCCCAAATAAAAAGGCTCACTGCCAACAAAGCAATCTATCCAGAAGGAGGCTCACTGCCTACAAAGAAAAAAATGAAGATCCACCACAAAGGCTCCACACATTCACAACTTGATCAAAAAATTGTAGACACCATCAGCTCACTGCTGTCAGGAATCTAACACATTAAAGTAATATTGTTGCCTCAATTCACTCTTGCATTCTCTGATTTTTGCACCTATTTGCACACTCCACTTGCTTGCCCAATTCGTGGATGGATGGATATCCAATTCACAACTTGATTTTCTTTTATACCATCTTCAACCCTAGAAACATTCTCCAAGGTTAGTTATACCTTTTTCAATTTACAAATTCAAATTAGGTCAGCTACTCAAAATTCCCATGGTGGATAAGAATAAGAGAGGACCAATTAAATATTTAATTTAGGACCCAAAAAATATCTTGGATCAATCACATTCTTCCTTAATTTTATGTCAAATCTTAATGTAACGTGTAGACACTAGGTCGGCCAAACCTAATGAAAACAGCAATGATATTTGAAGTGCATGCATCTCCAGCAAGATGATCACACATGGATCACTCAACATGATTCACCAAATATTTTACAATCTCTGAGAATACCTCAGGTACATCCACAAAAACAACAAAAAATTTCATTCAATAAAACTATTCAACAGTTCAACTAGACCAACCAAAAACACACAAGAGCTCTAGAACAAGTCTTCTAGAGTGCCAAATCACAAGCACGTTTTTCAAATCACAAAACCCATGAAGAAAAATCATTTCCTAGATCCGCAAGATCTAAAACCAAAAACCACAAGACAACAGATCCAAAATAGTTCTCCCAGTGCACAAACAAATAGTTCTGCCAAACCAGTTGACATACTAGTGAACACATCTTTCACTCTCCATCAAACCAAAAGCTAAAACTCGGGATATATTATCCATTGAATCTCATGAACACAACAAAAAATCCGCACATGCATAGGATCAACATAGAAGAAATGCAAAGCACAATACTAGAGCACACTCAAAACACACACTTCAACACTGCCATCATTATTTCTCAAATTTTCTCAAAAGCACTTGGAAAAAACACAACTACAACTTTATAAATATAGCTCGATGTACTCTAAGCACTTCTAAAGTATCTCAATTATACAAGTACCATCTAAAATCAACCTAAACTATGTTGAAATCAATGACAACATTATTGACAACACCACCAAACACATCCATACTTGCAACAAATTCTCTATCTCACCTCAAATTTGATTCCATTTTCTTTGTTCATGTGCATAGAGAATAGAATGTTGATGCAAATTTATTAGCTAAATGGGCCTTTAATGTTGATTGCAACTAGAATTTCATTGATAAACCTAGGAAAATTCTTTAGCTCATTCATAATGATTGGGCTTAACTCTCCTTGTAGTTCTTGAAGAATGTGGGTTTTGTTTGGATCACTAATTCTTTTAATTCTTAGTGATGGTGGGATAATGGAAATGCCCTTTGGATTTTTCTTCTTTTGATCTTATTAATGACTATTGATTTTTGGAAATATTTATGTTGTAATTTTTTTTAAGTTCCCTTATAATATGATTTTCTTTTTACCTAAAAAGAGTTTATAAGTAGTTAAATCATAAAAAAAATCATATTGATTGAAATTTTGATATCACTATTAGAAAACTAATTCCTATCCCTTTTCTTCACACATAAAATTATCAAATTATTAAATTTTATATTGATTAAAGTTTTGAGATCACAATTAAAGACCTTATTTCCATAAATTAAAAAATTCGAACACATTATCTTGAAAACTATAACAACTTACCACTACACAACACTTACCTACACTCCAAATAATATTTTTAAACATCCTCTAATTATGTATAAAGGGTTGGAACATGATCCTTTGTTCCTGCCATTTTGAGCAATCATGTTTTTGTTGGCAAAACAAGGATAGACAACTAAGAGGGGGGTGAATCAATCATTGCAGAATTTAAAACTTATCTTACTTTAATTTCAGATCTGATAATTAATACAGAAAGCAAGAATCAACAACACATCATAAACACACAACACCAATATTTTTGCGTGGCAACCTTGTTAGGGGAAAAACCACAGTGGAGGTTATTCCACAATTATACATTGTTAAAAGTATAATAGAAAATGAATAAAGAATGCACATGCATTTAAACACACTGCCTAGAGCTCACTACTCAGAAGGGAAGACTCATTGCCTTATATCAAATAATCAAATTAAATCCATATAATGAGGTTGAACTGAGAAATTAGCTTTTTTAAAAGCCCAATGACAATTCCGGTTAGGCATAGAAATACTTCTTCACACTTCGCTCAAACATCTTCACACGCTGCTCTGCACTTGAATGATCTGATCTTTCTTCACACATATCTTGCACACATTTCACATACATTCACCGAGCATACATAAAAATGAGGAAACAATCACTCTTATATATCTATTACACAAATTTACATCAACAACTTTGTTGACCACAAATAAGAAATAAATAAATTACAAACTGTTGGCCCAATTCATGAACAAATCTCAATGCGTACCAACCTAAGTCGGTCACAACATAATGAAGACCTAAATAAACATCCTCGAACATGCCAAGAATTTAAAAATTAATCCACAAGGATCCACAATGTAACACCCCTTTGTTTTTCTCTTATGTTTAGATTACGATGCTTTGTTATTTTGACCACTATTTATATAGCGATGAGGGTTATATGTTATGATGTGATGTTACTCTATTTCGATGTTATCATGTTAACATTCCTTTGATTAGCATAATGATTATTTGGAATAACATTTTTATTTGAACATGAGTAGATTATATATGTTAGAATTGTTAGTTTCATGATAGTGTATTGATGAAGGGGACAAAATTGCATCACTCACTTGCAAGCGCCCTACGGCTCCATGATTTACTCTTCATGGTGTGTTCGATTATGATGTTTATATACATGTTCTATGTATTCCTTGTTTACAGGTTTTCAAATACAGGACATCGACTCCACCTAGTTTCACAGGTTTGAGCATGTCGACCCAATGGTAATTTTGATTGGGAGATAGTAGCTAAGATTCTTGTGTCAAGCCTTTACCATAGTCTTAGTGTGTCGTTGAGTCTAGTTGGTCTTGTTTGTAAAATTTTCTTAATTTGGCTTTGAATTATTATGTTGAAAAGTTTAAAAAGGGAATTTAATGAATTTAATTATTTAAAGTTGATTATTAAATTAATCTTATTTTAATGTTAGAAGTGGTGAATTAATTAGTTTATTTATTTATTTTAATTGGTAAATAGTATAATCTTAGGATTATATTATTTATTAATTAATTAAGTTAAATTTGAAAGGGGAAATATCTTGTAATTATTAAATGTTTTCAATTTTAAATTTCTGGAGGATTTTATGCAAAATGGGTTTTTGGAGATATTTTATGATTTTTAACATGTTAGAGGAATTAATGAGTTTGTTGGAAATTTATTCATGGGGAGAAGATTGTGGCATTGACGAAAGAAGTTGGAAGCTTCTTCATGGCAGAAGCACGGGGATATTTTTGCGTGTTGGGAAATTTATTAAAAAGGAGTCTTTATGTGATTTGCTTGTCTTCTAGAAAATATTTGAAGAATTGTTGTAGAAAGATATTTTGTGTTCTTGAAATTTTAGAAAAAAAAATTCTCGAGAATTGTGTTGTGTTCAAGAAATTGTAATATTCTGAAGGAAGCTATTATCTATCTGGGAAAATTGCTTTGATCTGTGGAGGAGTTGTTGCTTTAGATTTACAAATTCACAAGCATTGAACTATAGGTTCATTCTTTAGATTTTGTTAAGTTTTAAATTGAAAAGATTCTAGTTTAGATCTTCTCTGTTAAAGATTGGTTGTGCAAAATTTTAAATTCGAGTTTTATATTTAAAAAAAAAATTATATTGTCGTAAATAAATTTCTCTGTAGAATAATTTTCTCTATAGAATCATTTCATAAATTGAAATTCTCTGTGGAAAACAATAAAAAAATTATAAACTGGTATTATAGTGAATTTAGGGGAACCAAGAAGAAAACACTTAGGGATTTGGAAAGAAAACCTCTCTCTGAAAGAAAATTTATTTTGTGTAGAAAAGTTTTCATGTAGCTTTGTTTTTCTCGGGAAATTTCTTGTGAAATTAATTTGTGAGAAATTGTTTTGTTCTTCTTAAGATTCTTTTCTGGGAAAAGTTAAACCTCTATAATTTGGTTGCGAAATTTCACCCATAGAATTTCCTTTGTGAAATTTGGTTTTCCATGGTGTTTGTAAAATTTTACCTGTAGATGGCTTTTTGTGAAAATTTATTGCCCGAATAAAATATTATTTTTTCTAGGTTAACATATATATAAATATATACATATTTATATATATATTCTGAAAGATATATATATATATACATATACATATGTAGATATATTTTATATATAAATATTATGTTTTTTTTTATTCATTTAAATTTCCTGAAGAAAAGATTTGTACATGTCTCGTGAAGTGAGCGAGGGTTTAAATTTTAATAACTGTTTGTATTATTATTGGGGGGAGCGCATGACTGCCCCACCACTTGCATCCCATGGGGGAGGTGGTGAGGAGGCAATCATCGTTGCCTCCCACCACAACCCCCTTAAATACAATGGGCTGCCACCATAAGTTTGGGGAGGCTCGACTGTAATATGGCTGGCCCCTCATGAAATTTACAGTGAACCTTTCTTAATTTAGATTCGTCCGCATATGATGATATAAAATGTGACTCAGTTATATTTTATAATGTAAGTTTTATATAATATATATATATATATATATATATATATATATATATGCAATGTTTGCTTATCTTGGTTTTTTGTTAAATTATGTATTATCTTGTAAAATAATTTTTTATATATTTAATATATATTATTTTGGCATATATATAATCATATATTTATATATATGATTATGAATATATTCAATGTATATATTTAAATATATATTTAATGATTTTAAATATATTTGTTTTAGATTTGGTGCATGCAAAAGAACACCAACTAGAGGTTATCTAAATAAATGTTAGTTAAGGGAAATGGTATTTCTTTTTATTTATTAAAATGTAATTGGGAAATTTAGTTGCACAATCAGATCTAATTTTTCATTTTTCCTGTAGATGGAAATATGTTTTAATTTAAAATTTGTTGAGGAATTGAATTAAGTATTATATTTTTAAATCCTCTATTGTATTTGGCTAAAATTAGAGTATTGTGAGCAAGGCAATATTGTATTTTATTGAAGGGAACTGGTTTTAGGAAATCTGGAAGTTAGATGTATTTCTTGTTTTAATTGTCTTTAGATTGTGATTTCTTTTGTAGTTTGATGGGGAAATTGCAATTTATATTATTGTATTTCATTGAATGATATTAGATTTAGGAGATCCAAATAATAGATTTAATTCTTGTCTTGATTGTCTTTGTATTTTATTTCTTCTAGTTACGTTTTGGGGAGAAATCGGTTAAAGTGTTAGTCAATAATTTGTAAGTCTTCCAGAAGGATCTTTAGATTTTGGGGGTTGTTGTATTGTAGTGTCATCCTGTTTTAATACCCTTGGGTAGTGCATTTTCCAATATCAGTGAACATCCGGTTATCATGAAACGGGGAATTGTTGCTTCCTTTGTATGGAGTGGATTTTTTTATTTGTTGCCTCCTAAGTTTGGAGTGGTTTTGTTCCACATGTTGATTGTAGGAGAGTGATTCTTGATGGGGGTCTGTGTCTTGGAAGATCTATTGGGTAACCCATGCACCTTTGTGGTGACACTTCTCCTAGGTCACCTATATGTATGGTTCACTAGTGTAGCTAGTTATTTAACACTGGTAGCATTGTAACCTATGAGTTAGTGTTGTACTTGTGTTTTTTTAGTTTAGTTTTTTGTTAGCCTGTGTCTAGGGGTAGTAGGGTTGGTCTTGAATCCTTGTTACTGTCTCCTAGCATGGGGGTCGGCCTTCGGGTACCACTTGGTTGGGAGGAATGTGCACCCTACACTGTTGGGTCCCCTTTATCTTCAGTTCGTGATGACAAGATTTCTAGTGGAGAGATCATGATTCTTGTTTGTTATTTCATGATTTGTTATTGTTATAGATGACTCTTGTATTTTATTACCCCTCAGTTGTATCGAGGAGGTCTCATGTATTATGTAACACATTTGTATGAACTTCCTCATTCTAGAAATGAGAGATGTAAACCTTATTGGATGTATTAATGTTATTGTGGAGCTTGATGTATATATTTTATTTATGGGATGTAATTTCTATGTTTGAATGTATGTACTTTAATTCTTGTTTAGTAATTAGTTAAATGCTTTATTTGAGTATTGTATATATTATGGATTTAGATGTAACCTTTGTCTCGTGCCTTAGAGGTTTTTGCATTAGATAGTGCACCTTTCATTTTAATATTGCACTTAATAAAAAAAAATTGTACACTCTTGTAGTTGTTGCAACTTACTCTAGGGTTATGTGGCAAGGCATTACATGCAACACGCTACCACCATCATTTTGTCTAAGAACATGAAAACTCGAACACACAAAGGAAAAATATTTGATCAAAAACACATTGATCAACGCAGACATACCACAATGATAGAGAATGATCTAGAAACATCACTGAACATCTCAGGAGCATACACAACAACTCAATTTACTAGAATTGCATTCTCTTCTTCTAGAAACACCTACTACAGTAACAGAATAACTGTAGCAACTCAAAAACTCATAACTTTCTCCAATATTTATGTGCACCTCTAAAAAATTTGGAGAACATAGTAGATAGGCTCAGCAACAAACCCTTTAATACGTGAATTTTGAATACCAACTTACTGAACTTCCCACCCCTCTGATCTTCACAGCTTCACAGACTGCCTGCAACATATTTATTATAATTTTATCAATCTCCTCGACATATACAACCTTTAGGACATTAATTCTAATAGTGTTGTCATCAATGACAACCACAACATCCAAAAATCTCCCCCTTTGGCATTGATGACAACACATGATGTAAAAAATACCATCAACACAACTATCTCTTCTCCAACAGTCTTCTTCTTCTCATACTGCTCTTCTCCTCCTTGCATTATTCTTCTCTCATGAATCTTCCTCAAGGGTTTTTCACATTACTCTTCTTCCCCTTTGACATCAATGGAAAAGGTATACAAGCTCTGAACCACATATCTGAATCATATGACTACTCCCCCTGAGTAGCAGCCACCATAACCTCAATCTGAAACAAGATCTGACTATAACTGCATGGATTGATGCAAAGACTTGCATCTTAATTTAGATTAGGAGGGGAAATCACCCCTAACTTCCCTCTAAGATACTCAAAATTATCCTTAGGAAATAGTTTGGTAAATATGTTTGAAATGTGTTCCTTAGTAGGCACATACTCCAGTCTAACTTCTTTATCACTCACTTTGTCTCTCAAGAAGTGATACTTGATAGATATATGTTTTGTCTTTGAATGTAGCACCAGATTCTTAGAAAGGTTTATGGCACTTGAATTATCATAGAATATAGAAATAGGCTCATCATACTCAACTTTGATATATCTCAACATCTGCTTCATCCACAATACTTGAATACAATTTTTTGCAACAACAATATATTTTGCCTCAGTAATAGGTAAGGAAATGAAATTATTCTTTTTACTTAGCCAAGATGCCAACTTCTTCCCCAAGAAGAATGCACCACCGTTGGTACTCTTCCTGTCATCCATATCTCTTGCCCAATCTGCATCTGTAAAGGCATTCAAAGTAAGATCATCAAATTTTGGATACCATAAGCCAAAGTCAATGATTCCTTTCAAGTATCTGAAAATTATCTTTACTACATCACATGTGATTCCTTTGGATCAGCTTGATATCTAGCAACCATGCATACAACATTCATGATGTTTGGTCTGGTCTGAGTCAAATAAAGCAATCCATCGATTATTGGCATGTATCTTGTTTGATTAGCCTTAGTAGATTCATCATTTTGTGTTAACTTAAGTTCAGTTACCATGGGTGTACCTATAGGCTTTGAATCTTCCATGCCAAACATTTTCAGTTGCTCTCTTACATATTTGGATTGAGATATAAAGATTCCATCATCTAACTTAGTAATTTGCAATCCCAAAAATAATTTCAGCTCTCCTATCATTGACATCTCAAATTCACTTTTCATTTCATCAACAAACTTCAAGCATAAGTCATAATCACCTTCAAAAATAATATCATCAACAAAGACTTCAATAATCAACTCTTTATCCTGATCCACCTTGAAATACAGATTGTTGTCAGCAATACCTTTATTGAATCCAAGCTTCAATAAGTATTTTTCCTATCTAGCATACCAGGCTCTAGTGGCTTGTTTGAGTCCATACAATTCTTTCTTCAACCGACACACCATGTCTTCTTCATCAATCAATTGAAATCCATCTGATTTCTCAACATAAACTTCTTCATCTAACTCACCATTCAGAAATGTTGAATTTACATCCATTTGATAGACAGGTTGTAGTTCTTGAAAGTAGCATAAGCAATAAATAATATTATAGCTTCAATTCTAGCAACAGGGGCAAAGATTTCTTCAAAATCAATACCTTTCATCTGTGATTACCCTTTACATACCAATCTTGCTTTATTCTTGATCACTTCACCTTGTTCATTCAACTTATTTCGAAAGACCCATTTGGTTCCAATCACATTCTTATCCTAAGGTCTGGGACCAAGAATCTATGTATCATTTTTCTCTATCTGCATCAGTTCTTCCTTCATTGCTTCCATCCAATATTGATCTTTACATGCTTCATTGAAATTGCTAGGTTTAGTCTTGGAAATTTGACAATATTCTTCTGCAATTATTCTTCTAGTTTGCACACCTTTTTTCTTGTCTCCTATAATCTAATTTTCTAAATGATTTAGCTTTACATACCTTGGAACTTTAGGATTTTCATGAACTTCTTGTTCTTTTGTTCTTTCTTCTGCACTTCCACTAGTTTCACCTTCTAAACTTTTTTGATTCACCGTAACAATTTGAGCTTGACTCTATGTCTAAGAATTATTTCCTTTATCAACACTATCATGTTGGTCATCTAAATCCTATCCATAGTACCTGGATGATCTTTAAATATCCTCATCAACTCTGACATTTTGACTTTCAACCATCTTCTTCAATCTTCTATTGTAGCACCAGTAGGATTTTCTCTTAGTAGAGTAACCCAAAAAGATTCCTTCATCACTTCTAGCATCAAACTTTCCAATATCTTCATCTCTCGTGATATAACATCTACTTCCAAATATTTTGAAATATTTCACAGTAGGTTTATAACCAAAACATAGCTCAAAAGGAGTCTTACCAAAATTACCATTCACATTTACTCGGTTGATACTATATATAGTAGTGCTTATAGCTTCTCTCTAGTAGATATGAGGAAAATTACCTTCCAACATCATAGTTCTGGCAGCATCTAGAATTTTTTTGTTCTTTCTCTCAACAACTCCATTCTATTAAGGAGTCCGAGGAGCAGATAATTGTCTTCTAATTTCATGCTCTTCATAGAATGAATTGAACTCCCGAGAAATGAATTCACCACCTCTGTTTGATCTTAAGCATTTGGTCTTCAGATCTGTCTCATTCTCTGCCATAGCTTTGAAAATTTTGAACTTATCTAATGCCTCATTTTTTTCTCTCAAGAAAGCAACCCATATCATCCTAGAATAATCATCAATAAGCAGCATAAAGTACCTTTCTCATTGTAGACTTCTGATTCTAGAGGGACCACATAGATCAGTATGCACCAACTCTAATACTCCATTAGAATGATTTTTTTTGCTACGAAAATAAATTTTAGTCTACTTTCCCATCTAACATTCCCTGCATATAGTGTTAGTAGGCTTCACTAACTTAGGTAGATCTATGACTGCTTGTGTGGAGCTTACTTTTAAAATGTTATCAAAATTCACATGACATAGCCTCCTATGCCATAACCAGCTTATATCAACTTGAGCAATTAGACAACTTTCACTAGCAGCACTTAAGTGAAAAAAATTACATCTTATCTTTGTTACCTGAAGAAATTACATTTCTAGAGCTTCCCAATATCCTACACTTTCCATACTTGAACTGAAGATTGTATCCCTTGTCAACCATATGTCCAACTTTCAACATATTATGGTTCAATCCTTCAACATATATAACATCATTAATATTATATTTACCACCAAGATAAATAGTGTCTCTACCACAAATCACACCAACATTATTATCTCCAAACCTTACAACACCAACATCATATTTCTCCAAGCTTATGAACTTGCTTTTTCCACTAGTCATATGATGTGAGCATCCACTATCAATCACCCATTCATCCTTTTCATCAATTCTGGCTGCAAGAGCTTTCTCAAAATTATTATTACTAGAAGATTTTGTGGACACCGAACCATTTTCCTTGATAGCAATGAATACCCATCCTTCTTCATTTCCAGTTTCTTTATCATATTCACCATTAGTAACACCTTCTTCAGCATAATAACATTTCTTTTGAAATATAGACTTGTCAAGTTTGTACTTAGAAACTCTTTTAGGACACCTTGATGCAAAATGACCTATCTTACTGCAAGTGAAACATTTAATGGGTAGTTTTCCTTTATACTTACATTGTCCTTTGGCTTCTCTTTTCATAATTAGTTCTTTTAGCTCTCTTCTAACTCTCTTTCATCATCTTCATACTTGAATGTCTGCCTTGAAATATCTCCTGGATCATATCTTTGTTGGCTTTTTTCAGATACAGTAGCTTTTGAATGCAGATTTTGTTTTAGGAGTAGATTCACCAAATTCACTCAACTCAAAGGCAACAAGCTTACCAATCAGCATATCTCTTGTCACATTTGTTACTATCTTGAGTTATTCAATAACATGAGCTTTTATTTTGTAAGAAGTAGGCACAGATCTGGGTATCTTAGCCACAATCTCATCTTCTTCCAAGGTTCCACCGACACATCTAATACCCATCACTAATTCATTTACTTTGTGCATGAAAGAAAGATGTTTTCATCTTCAGTCATCTTCATGTTCTCCCACTTTCCTTTCAGACTTTGTATCTTAGCAAATTTCACTTTTGCATCTCCTTCATACAATGTTTCCAACTTCTTCCAGATCTCATCTGTTGTTTTCAAACCTATCACATTTGTCATCTTCAAATCTATCAAAGCACTCAATAATGCTTCTATAGCCCTGATATTAATGTTAGCTTCTTTGATCTCATTAGGAGTAGAGGGACCATTCTAAGGAATAAAATATTTGTTCTTTGTAATCTTCCAGAAAGTTTCACCAATGCACTTCAAATGACACTCCATTCTGAATTTCTTCATAGAGTAATTTTTACCATCGAATCTAGGACTATCCTTCTTGTATGATGCGATCTCGAATCACCTCAAGTTGTTAGACTTCTTTAGAGGAACCTGCTCTGATACCAATTGTTGGAAAAACAAGGATAGACAATTGAGAGGGGGAGTGAATCAGTTGTGCAGAATTTAAAACTTATCTTACTTTATCAACCTTTAATTTCAGATCTGATAATTAACAGTGAAAGAAAGAATCAAAAACACATCATAAACACACAACACCAAGATTTTTATGTGGAAACCTTGTTAGGGGAAAAACCACGATGGAGATTAATCCACAATTATACCTTGTTAAAAGTATAATAGAAAATGAATAAGGAATGCACATGCATTTAGGCACACTACCTAGAGCTCACTGCTCATAAAGGAAGGCTCACTGCCTTACTTAAAATAATCACTTTAAATCGATTTGATGAGGTTGAACTGAGAAATTAGCTTCTTCAAAAGCCTAATGACGGTTTCAGTTAGGCATAGAAATATTTCTTCACACTTTGCTCAAACTTCTTCACACTATTCTCTACACTTTAATGATCTGATCTTTATTTGCAAATACCTTGTACACACTTCACATACATTCACTGAGCATACATACAAATGAGTAAACAATCTCTCTTATACATCTGCTAGATGAATTTACATCAACAACTCTATCGGTCACAAATAAGGAAAAAATAAATTATAAACTATTGGCCCAATTCATGAACAAATCTCAATGCGTACCAACCTAAGTCGGTCGCAACATAATGAAGACCTAAATCAACATCCTCAAACATGCCAAGCATTCAAAAAATAATCCACAAGGATCCACAACAGGC
This sequence comes from Sequoiadendron giganteum, assembly GCA_007115665.2. NCBI lineage: Eukaryota > Viridiplantae > Streptophyta > Pinopsida > Cupressales > Cupressaceae > Sequoiadendron > Sequoiadendron giganteum. The sequence goes on along the minus strand of CM021106.1, from coordinate 364,262,238 downwards.
TACCACCATCATGTCAGCCAAGAACATGAAAACTCGAACACACAAAGGAAAAATCTTTGATCATGAACACATCGATCAACGCAAACGTACCACAATGATAAAGTACGATCTAGAAAAATCACTGAACATCTCAGGAGCATACACAACAACTCAGTTTACTAGAATTGCATTCTCTTCTTCCAGAAACACCTGCTATAGTAATAAAGCTATTGTCTTCATCTTTTGGTCAAGAGCCCTTCTCTCACCATCTCCAAACTGGCTTATGCTCTAGTTGCAAACTCAGTTCTCCATGCTCCCATTCTGGCAGTAGTGTGGATGACACTTATCCACCCAAGCACCATTCTTGAATATCCACTATGGGATCTGATCTTCCTTTTGTTGGTTGATGACTACTTCCACCTTCTGTCATGGATCACCATTCTTCGCCATGTCGCCCCATCGACTCCTCTTCTCCTCTACATTTTTTCACCCTTGCTCGCCAACTTGTGCCATTATTTTTTACCATATTCATATAATTATATATAATATTATAATTATATACATTAAAATTTAAAAATGCTATAATTATAATAATACATTAATAATTTTCATAAATTAAATTTATATAAAAAAATGTGAATCACACAAATATTATTTATTATATTTTATAATATTAATATTTATTTATTTTTAAGAAAATTTGACAAGCCACAATAATATATTAAATATAAAGTAATTACATAGGTCCTAGTTCAAAGGGCATACCGACAGGAAATAAACAGGAAGAAAACCTTTGATTATAGCTCGTTCGATACATATGAATAATTCAATAAAGAACAATTACAAAATTATCCCATATATGGGATGAAGGTACAAAGATCCAAAATCTGGTTACAGTGTCACCACCTTAGAACTACTAAGGATTTGAATAGAACTGAAGCCTGAGACGTATTTACCAGATTGGAGAAAAATTCTACCAAAAAACATAACATAGTTTAAACTTCCTCCTTTCCTGCTATTCCTCCATACGTTCTACACAGGTTGATGATTGGTCATGCACCGCATCATCCTCAAAATGTGGCTAGGGCAAGTGTGGATGGACCAATTCCTTTGCAATAAAATCAAGCCCCACATAAGGGACTTCATCATCGGCATGAGCCACTGGATTCCTACCCACCAAGGACCCTTCAAGCAAGGAGGTGGTGTGTTGTGCATTGACCTCATCTTGTTCTATTTTATGCACAAAGGTAACATACTCAACTTTCACTTGATAATTCCCCGTTGAGGACCGACAAAAAGATCATTTCAGAGCAAAGTCTCGCAGGAAAGAAATAACATAAATTTTTTCCTTAATTTTGGTTGTTAGGGATCCAGGTAACCTATTTTCATTTTTGTTTATGGCTGATAACAGGACATAGTCATTACCAATTTGATGCCCCAACTGAATAGCCTCAAAACTTTCTTCATATCCTACTTTATCTTTGATATAATCAGGTAGGAATAAGCCTCCAACATAACCCTCCCCAGAGTATAGATTATATTTTTGAACCAAATACACCAAATCATTCTTTTGACAGAATTGAGGGTTTATAAATTTAGAGATGATTTTCTCTAAATCCCTCAATGACTAAAGCAAATCCATAATATTAAATAAAAATAGAGACAACCTGAGAAGGAAACAAATCCATACAAGCTCTCGGGTGAGTGATTTCCTTAACCAGAACTAAATAAACTGCATCTTCCTCACGCATACTCCCTATTTTGAAGATACGATTCAGGTCTTCTTGAGAGATGTTGTCTTCAAGAGGCCTTTCCCAGGCATGGATGGGGCAATTTATATGGATATTCCAGGGGCAAAGCGTCATGTTCTCATAGAATTTTCACGTTCCACTAAAGAATATGTGACACTAAAAATAGTATTAAACAACCAAAGAAGCTTCTTGAAGGAATTTACTCAAGAGAGGAGAAAATACCAAATTTAAAGCCACACAAAAGCCAACACCCACAAATTGGTAATTAATGAAGACGGTTGTTTTGTATGGCTTAAGATTAATGAGCTTAAGCTTTCAAAATGATCATTCATACGAAGAGAGATGCATAACCTTCAAAAATTAAGACAGAGTACCACCACTCAAGAATATCAAAACCCAAGAAATACCATCAAGTACAACACCAACATTTGGTAAGCAATGTCCAATGAAAAAATAAGAGGCCAATTTTTATGACAAAATGGAAAGCGGAGAAAAATGTATCCAGGCCTCCATAAATTTCCAGATAAGTAGCAAGATTTAAGTGATGCGTCTTGTCCCATCAGATCCTTGTAAAATGCTCATAGAATATTGGAGCACATGATGATATTCCAAAGGTACTGAAACCAACTGCAATTATCAAGCAAAGTAAATGCCAAATATGAAATCAAGTAGGATGAGAGCTGACAGGAGATCATGGTAAGATGCCATTTTTAGCATTGAGATAGCAAGAGGCTATCAAGAGCCTACCAAATTTGAAACTTTCGTTAGCCAAAGTAAATTTTCTAACTGCTCAATGGCATAATTACTTGAAATGACAAGCATCATGTTCAATCCAGTGAACTAAATTTGGATAGTTGTCCAACACGGATAAATCAGAGAATCCACTAGATTATTTCCTTCTCTAAAAGTGTGAGAGATTATATAATTTTTGAAGTGCTGAAGGATATCCCAAGCCTTTTGAAGGATGTACTTGATAGACCAATTATGAATTTTTTTTTATTTAATCACATTAATTATCAGTAAAGATTCACCTTCAATATGAATACTTTCAAATCCCAATTCTAAAGCCATTTCCAAACCTAATAACAACACGTTGGCTTCAGCTAAATTGTTAGAACCTCTATTAAGATATTTGAATCTCAGAGCTAAAATTTTACCTTGGTATTCACGAAAGCATATCCATGCCCCCGATTCACCTGGGTTTCCCTTCGATGCACCGTCAAAATTTAGTTTTACAAATTATTTTTGGGGAGTTGACCAATTTACTTGATTTCTATCAATTTTTCCCATCTTTGTTTGCAACAAGCTACCTGGGAAAGACAACTTTATCTACTTTTAATTCTATAATATGGAATTGTCGTAGTTGGTAAAGGAAGAACTACTGCCTTTACATTCTCTAGTGTTGGAATTGACTATTTCAGAAATTGCATTCTCGATTTTTGTATTGACAACATTTACAGAATGAGAAATTTTTTTGAAAATCCTTAAATTTTGTTCCCACCACAAATTCCAAATAACAATAGTTGGTACCACTCTCCAAATGCAGCAAAAAAGGTGGATTTGTAGAGTAAAGGCCAAGACTAATAAAGATCCCAGATTGATTTTGGAAGAGGCATGCAGAAATTGAGCTTATTGAGAATGAAACCCTAACATTATTGTGCAAAATTGCAGTTGACAAAAATATGATCTACATGCTCAGGAACCTCAAAACATAAAGGACACATAAAAGGGTCCATGATTATTAGCTTGACTAGCAGATCACTGGTTAAAATTTGATTCTTCAAATCTAACCATGCAAAGCTTCCTACCTTGGGGATGATTTTATTATCCCAATAGAAGGAAAAGGCCCTTTGGGGAATAAGATGTCTTGAATCTTGATTTAACACCTTATAGCATTGGCTTACCATATAATTACCCTCTTTAGAAGGATCCGACAATAGCTTATCCAATTTTGAAGAGAGATATACTATCCTTGCTTCCAAAATGTTCTGAAGAGAGTTGCACTGAATGATTGATAGAGAGGGATGCAATTTTTTTTCCGTATAACATTACGTATGATGGGGTCTGCCGAGTTCACATAATTTAAAAGATTATATCCCTAAGAGTCAAGATTACGCAATGAGTCCATTATTGGGAAAATTTTTGGAATATTCTGTAGGGGAATATTCCCATTCCAGTAATTCGTCCAGAAGTGCACACTCTGAAGGTTATTAACCTCCCAAGTAATGTATGAACAAATCAGCTTTCTGCAAGAGATCAAGAAATTCCAAATGGTCGACCCCTTTGGAGGATCTGCAACCATAAAAATTCTTGTGGGGTTAATACTGTCAAGGTACTTACCCTGCATTATTTGACACAACTTGGATTGTGGGTTCACATACATTTTCCAAGCTAGTTTCGCACCAAATGCTTTATTATGATTTGAGAGGTTCATAATACCAACTCGTCCATGTGCTTTCCCATGAGACATGGCTTCAAGTGACATTAAATGAACCTTTTTATTGTCATCCATGTTACCTTTCCATATAAAAGATCTGATCAAACCTTCAATTTCAGAAATGACTACTTTTGGGGATTTTAGGATAGCCATAAAATAGTTTGGAATTGAGTAAGGTACAACCTTGACTAAGAGGATTCGGTCGATTAAGGAAAGCCATCTAGCTTTCCAAACTTTTATCCTGGATTTGATCCGCTTAATTACTTTTTCCCAATACGCTGCTTTATTTGGTCCCGTAAAATAAGGGATCCATAAATATGAACATGGCAAGTTTTCTTTTTGAAACCCTAGGATATTGAGATTTTTTTTTTCATTTACCTCTGATGTGTTAAGGATATAAACTTTAGATTTTGAAGCATTAATCCTCTAACCTAAAGCTGAAGAATATTTATTGAGAACCTCCTTGATTTGAAAAGCTTCTGCTAAAGATACAATCCCAAATAAATTCATGTCATCTGCAAATAAGGAATGGGTCGCTGCCATATCTGTATTTTCTATTTGAATACCTTTATATAAGCCTAAAAAATGCATTCTACTAATATGTCTGCTTAAAGCCTCTTCCATAATGATAAACAGGAAAGGAGAAAATGGTGTTGAAGTGAAAATACACTAAGAGGGGGGGGGTGAATCAGTGTTAATAACTTCTTTAATAAATTTAACTGAAACTGAAAAGAGCCATACATATGTTCTCATTTATCAATGATAGAATCATTCATGTATTTGAATGCAATCACATAAAATGAAATGAGAGTAGTGTAACATTACATTTTAAAGCAGTAAAGCACTGAAAAAAATGAATCATAGAAACTCAAATAGACACATGATATGCCAAGTGGAAAACCCTCCTGGGGTAGAAAAACCACTCTTGAACCTGCTGCCTTTTTCAAGCTTTCATTTCAATAATTATTTTGACAATGCCTCAATGGCTGATTTCTAAGCACCAACTCAAGGAGCACCAACCCCTTTGTTTAGAGACACCAATCTCAAGGAGCACCAACCCCTTTTCTTTTTTTCAATAGAACATAAAATGATATAGAGGATCTCTCTATTTCTCTTATTTCTGTCAAGTGCCTCTTGACAGACAATGCATAGAATTCTCAAGAGTCAAGAATGACTCTTCAGAATTCCATTCATTATCAAATCTTGATACAGCTTGAAGAAAAATCTAGTTTTAGTGTAAATACAACTTCTCATCAAACTAAATTATAGTGATATGATCTCTCTTTCTTTTTCTCACTCTCTCTTTTTCAATCTTTCATGATACAAAATACATAATAGACAACACACTGTTTTATCCAAATTTTCAGCATCTCAATAATTTTCCTCTCTATTTTCTTAATAGAACTGCCCTATTTTCTTTTTAGGTTTTCCAGAGATGATTAAACCCTAATCTCTATGTTTTCTACTATTTTTATATTACATCAAATTTATAACTTTTTGTTATAGCTGAAACAGTTTGTTTTTTGACAAGGAAGAGGTGACCTTTTTCACTGTTTTTACATCATTGACAAGTTACTGCTCAGGTAAAACAGAGGTCGTTTTTGCAGAATATTTTCACTAGTCTTGACAAGAGAAGGTAGAATGTAAAAATAGAATTAATAGAACCCTATCCAGTCGAGCAGCCTGCAAGGGCAGATCTTAACCAAGCAGTGTCAAGACATGCACGTGTGTATGAATAATAACTACTGAAAATGGCTGCATAAAAAGTAACTGAAAGACTATTTTGAGCAAAGGAAGCCTCATTACAGAATTTACCCAAAAAGAGCAGTTACCCACAAATCTGATGAAGTTGAGAGGATATTCAAAGAGCAATACCCATTATCATAGCTGCAAAAACTTAAGTAACTAAACCAATAATTCTCAAAAAATCGAGATCATTATGATGTGAAATTGAAACAATAAACTGAAGCATTTAAGAATGGTTACCAACAACTCCAAGTGTGAAACAAAGTAGATTCTTTAGGTTTCACAAATACCCACTACCCAAAGATGCCATTCCTTAAATTTGATATGATAATACTTATTTAAAATGAGATCTAGACATGCAAAATCCACTTTAATTCTGACTGAGAAAAGAATTACCAGATCTGCTCACAAACCTCTTGATTTTTTATTTTTCATTTGCCAAATAATAGAAAAAAAACATATATCTCTAACAACCTTGCCAGTAGAGGTAATGTAACTGCACTACAGACATAAGAAGGAGTACGTGTGGTTAATGATGAAGTTGTTGTCATGAAAGAGATTACGAGATCTACATATAAACGAAACGGCCAAGACACCTACGAAACTCGTGTCTTCACCCAACTGCAAGAATCTGACACACAGAATGACCATTGTAATGGTCTTACAACAATTTCCATTCATTGTCCAAATTCAGAAAACTAGTGAGAGAAATTAACCAACTGAGAGCAAGAATACATGGTGGCGGCTAGCAAAGGGTTCCAAAAACTTTGAGTGAAAGAGACACAAATTTTGACCTAAACTTCCAAAAGAAAAAACTCATGATTTCCTTTGCAAAGAATGATAACATTTGGAGTCTGAAAGGACAGTCATTGATAAAAACAAACTCATAATACTCTTTGGAATCCATTGGCTATACAAAGATAATCATGCTGACAAATATCAAACACATAATGCCATTTCAAAACCATGAGAAAATAGTGACTTGCATACTGACAAGCATTATATCAATTGAACTAATTCAGACATTGTGAAGTCATTGTTCAAGATACTTTGAAGAATATTAAAAGATCACCTTTACCTATCAAATGTCGATTTCCTAAGGCATGATAATTTCCAAATGATCAAAGCTAAGTCACATGCAATGTGACATAAAATAGTCAATACCTTTATACGAGTTGTCGGCCTTGAGGCCCAATAAAATGTCAACCAATAGACCCAAATCAAATGCAAGTAGGAGATCAAATTGAATGCATTTACTGAAGGTTGATTTCCAAAATCACAAAAGTATATGCAAAAGAATGAACTAAGTGATTCTCTTTTTCAAAGCCCAAATGCAGTATAATATCCAATGCCTTAAGAAGTATAATAAAGGCTAGATATCATGAAAAATTTAGAATGCCATTCTCCCATGCCAAATACCATAAACCACATGCATAGGAATGAGCAGTGTGCTTCTCAAAGCCTAAATGCACTATAACAACCAATGCCATATCATGTGCCTAATATAATCCAATGATAAAACATACCAACCTGTAGAACACTGATTCCTACCAAGGTCATATAATTAAGTGCATCACTGAAACACAATTATTAGATCAAAAACATATCATCTCATCAATGGAACAAAGAACTTGTAACCAAAATACCTCAACCGAGATCTACACATGGAGCCAAGATATCAGAGCCACCAAATATAATATAATCAATGAAGTAAATGTGCCAAACAGAAAAGTAGATCAACTGAGAAAGTAACCACCAAGATGCTAGAGGTAATACAAATTTTCATCAAGGACAAAATAGCACAAGAGGGATTCAACAAACTCCCCCTTTGTCCTTGATGGAAAAACTGAGCCACCAAGCCAAAATAATGAACTGTAATCGAATGCACATAATTCTCCCCCTTTTTGACACAAGGATAAAGGGAAGCTAAACCAGATAAACCAAATTTTTTAACAAACTGTAGAAGTAACCTTTGAGTAGAAAAGTATGAGTTGTAGGAAGAGCTAACCAGCTCCCCCTTTCACTGAGATAGACTGATTAAGATAATAGATATTGAGAGACAACTCCCAATCTAGACCGAAGTCTTTAAAAATAATCTTTAGCCAATGGTTTTGTAAAAATTTCAGCAACATGTGCTTGTGTAGGAACATATTGCACAGATACCTCATTATCCAGCACCTTTTCATGAAGAAAATGAAACTTTATAGCTATGTGTTTAGTTTGAGAGTGCATAACAGTATTTTTTGAGATATTGATTGCACTAGTATTATCACATAAAATAGTAATAGGTTTTGGAATTTCAATACCCATATATGATAATTTCTGTGACATCCAAATTACCTAAGTGTAGCAAGAAGCGGCAGCTATATATTATGCTTCAGGAGTAGAGAGTGAAATAGATTCTTTCTTTTTATTGTGCCAAGCCACTAAATGATCACCAAAAAAGAAAGCAGCACCACTGGTGCTTTTCCTGTCATCTAGACAACCTGCCCAGTCAGAATCAGTATATGCTACTAAAGAGAAATCATTGCTTCTAAGATACCCGAGCCCATAATCAATTGTGCCTTGTACATATTTAAGAATCCTTCTCACAACATTGATGTGAGATTCCTTAGGAGATGCCTGAAATCGAGCAACCATGCAAATAACTTGCATTATATCAGGTCTTGAGGTTGTTAGATATAATAGGTTGCCTATCATTGACCTATAGTCAGTTGGGCTGACAGCAGAAGAGTCATCAACCTTGCTAAGTTTACAACCAGTAGCCATTGGAGTGCTAACAGGATGACTTTCATCCATTTGAAACCTTTTTAACATTTCTTTTGCATTTCTTGCTTGAGATAAAAAGATGCCAAATTCAAGTTGTGAAATATGAAGACCTAAGAAGAATGAAATTTCTCCCAACATAGACATTTCGAATTCAAATTCCATGATTTGTGAGAATTTTTTACTCAAGGCAATATTGTTGCAGCCAAAAATGGTGTCATCAACATAAATTTCAACAACAAGAATATCAGATCCTTCAATTTTAACATACAGATTTTTGTCTACTCCTCCTCTAATGAAACCTTTTGACAGTAAGTGACTGTCCAATCTAGAGTACCAAGCTCTAGGAGCTTGTTTTAGGCCATAAAGAGTTTTTTTCAACCTGTAGACATGATTGGGTTTGTTTTTACAAGTAAACCCTTCAGGTTGTTCTATGTAAACTTCTTCTTCTAACTATCCATTCAAAAAGGCATTTTTTACATCCATTTGATATATAGTAAAAGATTTGAAAATAGAATATGCCAAGAAAATTCTAATTGATTCAAACCTAGCAACTAGTGCAAAGGTTTCACCGAATTCAATACCTTCTTGCTGAGCATATCCTTTGCAGACATATCTAGCCTTTTTGAGAACAACATGACCATTTTCATCATGTTTATTTCTAAAAATCCACTTGCCTCCAATGACATTTTTGTCATCTGGTCTTGGGACTAGATCCCAAGTCTAATTTTTTTCAATTTGATCAATTTCTTCCTGCATTGCATTAAGCTAGCATTCATCAGTTAGAGCTTCATCAAAAAAATTTGGCTCAAACTGAGTGATTAAACAAAAAGAAGTAAACTCATCTATGTGAGATTTTTCATCATAGTTAATTGTTCTTTTCCTTGCTTGAACTCCTGCTGATTTATCTTGTATAATCAACTCTTTAGGATGATTTTTAGCAAGAGATTTTGAAGGAGTTTTAGTTTCACATTTTTTTGAGCTGATTTCAGCATCTTCAGATTTTGCTTCAACTAGTTTAGGACTTTCCGATTTTGTTTCAGGATTTGCAGTTTCAAAGCCTTCAGAAATTATATCAAGTTCAAATTCTTCCTCTTAATCATCCTACATAGGTTCAGCATCTAAAAGCATATTTTCATCAAATTTGACATTTACTGATTCAACAATTTTATTCAGCCTATTTTTAAAGCATTTAAAGGCTTTTTTGTGAGTAGAGTATCCTAAGAAAATACCTTCATCTATCTTAGATTGAAAACTTCCTAAGTTTTCATCATCTCTCTTGATAAAACACTTGTAGCCAAATATTCTGAAATATTTTATTGAGGCAGATTTACCATACCACAGTTCATATAGAGTGTAATTTGATTTCACTCTGATATGGACTCTATTCAAAATGTAGAAAAATGTATGAACTTCTTTCCAGTACATGTTTGGCAGATTTGCTTCATTATACTGTCCTTTTATGCCATGTTTGTCACAATAGTCTATGAATTCTTGTGAGGTGAATTCACCACCTTTTTCAGATCTTAAACATTTTAGCTTTAAATCTGACTCTCTTTCTACCATTTTTCTAAAAACTTTAAAACGTTCAAAAGCTTCGGATTTATTCTTGAGAAAGGTAACCCATACCATACGAGAGTAGTCATCAACAAACAGCATGAAACATTTCTCACCATTGATGGACCTAGTCCTTGTAGGACCACATAAGTCAGTATGAATAATTTGCAGCAGTTTAGTGGAGGAGTGTTCCTTGGATTTAAAGCTTACCTTAGTTTGCTTTCCTTTGAGACACTCTTTACAAACAACATTGTCAGGTTTTCTAAGAATGGGCAGACCTCTTAGATTCTAATTTTTTCTAATTCTAACCATATTGTCAAAGTTAATGTGGCCTAGTCTCTTGTGCCACAACCAACTTTCTTCAACATGACTCATTAAGCATATACCTTGATTGTTTTCATGTCCAGAGGTGTCAAGTAAGTTGTAGACATTTCCCTTGGTCCTTCTTCCAACAACAACAACTTTTCCATATTGGTTTTTAATTTCACATCCCTATGAAGTGAATAGGACTTGATAGCCACTGCCACAGATTTGACTGACACTCAAAAGGTTATGTTTTAATCCTTCTACATAGTACAAATTGTAAATAGGAGTGTCTTCATTCAGAAAAAGGGAACCTCTACCTTTGATTTGAATTCCAGAGTTGTCTCCAAACTTTACGTATCCACCAACATAGTCTTCTAGATTAGTAAATTTTTCTTTGTCACCAGTCATGTGGTTTGAAAATCCACTGTCTAGGACCCATAAGTCATTTTTCTTGGAGTGGAAAGTAGTTTGAACTAGCATAGTCTATTCAATGTTGTTGACAGCTTTGGATTTCCAGACCTTGATAGTTTTTAGTTGTTGATTCTGCTGATCAGCATTGCATTTCTTAGTAGAATGACCCAAAGACTTGCATGTGAAACATCTAATCTTCCTTGCAAAACCATGATTCTACCTAAAGCCAAATCTAGGAGTCCTAGAATTCATAAATCTGCAAGAGTTCACTTTGTGACCAAATTTATTGCAGAAGTAACAATACCCATAAAAGAGAGGGTAGGAGTTATAAACCATTATGTTGCTCCTAAAAGGATGAATATGATCCTTGTCAAAATCAGGATGTTTGAGTTCAAGACTTTTGTTTCCAGCCACAACATTGTCCTTTGCACTATTATTAAAACATTCACCTTTCACAAAACCAATACCAGCTTTATCATTGTTTAGTTTATGTTTACTGAGCATGTCATTTAGTTTAAGAGTGCTCTCATATTTCTCCATGGTCTTTCTGAGATTTACAATCTCATGTTCCAGTTTTTGAATTTCTTGATCTTTAAGGCTTATGCCAATACGAAGATAGTCTTCAACTCTTTTAGATTCTTCAAGTTGAGTTTTTAATGAGACTATCTCGAGATTTATGAGTTGCTGTTGTGAAGTATCTTGAGCAGTATTTTGTTCTTGAGCACGCAGTTTTTTTTTAAGTTTCCTTAGCTCTTTTAGAGCACATTTCAGTTCTCCTTTATAATCCACTTCGCCATCTTCAGCATCATTGTTGTTAGTTTCATCTTGCTGAGTGATTTCAGCCATGAAGAGATTTTCATCCTCTTCATCTAAAGAATCTTCAGATTCAGAGTCTCTTTCATTCTTGCTTAACAAACTTTTCTTCTTTTTGAAATTGAATTTTTGTTTTGGTCTATAAGCCTTTTTCTTGGCAAATTTTTTAGATTTTTCGTTATCACTGTTTGTGTCACCATAGGGGCACTTTGTAGAAAAGTGCCCTATTTTTCCACAATTGAAGCATTTGAAGGGAATTTTTCCCTTATACTTTCCATAACCCTTTTTGAGTTTCCTCACAAAGTGGGATTCTTTAGAATCAAAAAATTTTGATTCAGTGAGCTCATCCCTTTCTTTCCTTTCAACATTAAATGTTGCTTCTTTTGAAGTGGTGTTGTTTTTACTAATCCTCATTTCATAGGCAGTCAGAGTGCCTTGTAGGTTGTCACGGTAAGCTGGGTAAAGTGTTTCTTTTCTTCTAGAGTAGCTATCTTAGCTTCAAATTTTGTTGGTAAGGTTATGATGACCTTGGTTACAACATCAAATTCCTTGAATTCTTCTCCCAGACCCTTCATGGCATTTACTATTTCATCAACTCTCAAAAATTAGTCAACTACTTTTTCATCGTCCCTCATTTTTAACTCTTCAAACTGGTGTTTTAAAGTGAGGACTTTAGACTGTTTTACCTTTTCATTTCCTTGATAGATAGTTTCAAGTTTAGTGCATATTTCACTAGCAAAACTGCAGTGCATGACTTTGATGAAGACACCTTTAGTCAGAGCACACAGAAGAGGATACTTTTCTCTTGCATTGGTTTCATATCTTTTCTTTTCATCAGAATTAGTTGGCAAAGTAGCTAGTACAGTGTACCCAGACAATACTATGCTCCAGACATCAAGGTCAATAGAAGTTAAATAAGTTTCCATTCTGATTTTCTAGAATACATAATCAGTTCCATCAAATAATGGGGCTCTATTCATGGAATTACCTTCATGAGTTTGAGACATTTTAAATAGACTCCAAGTCCATAATCAATCCTAGGTTGGAAAGACCTATCAGAGGACCCTAGGCTGTGATACCAATTGTTGGAGTGAAAATACACTGAGAGGGGGGGGGTGAATCAATGTTAATAAATTCTTTAAAAAAATTAACTGAAACTGAAAAGAGCCATACATATGTTCTCATTTATCAATGATACAATCATTCATGTATTTGAATGCAATCACATAAACTAAAATGAGAGTAGTGTAACATTGCATTTTAAAGCAGTAAAGCACTGAAACAAATGAATCATAGAAACTCAAATAGACACAAGATATGTCGAGTGGAAAACCCTCCTGGGGTAGAAAAACCACTCCTGAACCTACTGCCTTTTTCAGGCTTTCATTTCAATAAGTATTTTGGCAATGCCTTAATGGCTGATTTTTGAGCATCGACTCAAGGAGCACCAAACCCTCTATTTAGAGACACCAATCTCAAGGAGCACCAACCCCTTTTTTTTTTTCAATAGAACATACAATGATACAGAGGATCTCTCTATTTCTCTTATTTCTATCAAGTGCCTCCTGACAGACAATGCATAGAATTCTCAAGAGTCAAGAATGACTCTTCAAAATTCCATTTATTATCGAATATTGATACAGCTTGAAGAAAAATCTAGTTTCAGTGTAAATACAACTTCTCATCAAACTGCATTATAGTGATATGATCTCTCTTTCTTTTTCTCACTCTCTCTTTTTCAATCTTTCATGACACAAAATACATAACAGACAACACACAGTGTTTTCCAAATTTTCAGCATCTCAATAATTTTCCTCTCTATTTTCTTAATAGAACTACCCTGTTTTCTTTTTAGGTTTTCCAGAGATGATTAAACCCTAATCTCTATGTTTTCTACTATTTTCATATTACATCAAATTTACAACTTTTTGTTACAGCTGAAACAGTTCGTTTTCTAACAAGGAAGAGGTGACCTTTTTCACTGTTTTTACATCTTTGACAAGTTACTGTTCAGGTAAAAGAGAGGTCGTTTTTGCAAAATATTTTCACCAGTCTTGACAAGAGAAGGTAGAATGTAAAAATGGAATTAATAGAACCCTATCCAGTTGAGCAGCCTGCAAGGGTAGAGCTTAACCAAGCAGTGTCAAGACATGCATGTGTGTATGAATAATAACTACTAAAAATGGTTGCATAAAAAGTAACTGAAAGACTATTTTGAGCAAAGGAAGCCTCATTACAGAATGTACCCAAAAAGAGTAGTTAACCATGAATTTGATGAAGCTAAGAGGATATTCAAAGAGAAATACCCATTATCATAGCTGCAAAAACTTAAGTAATTGAACCAATAATTCTCAACAAACCGAGATCATTATGATGTGAAACTGAAACAATAAACTGAAGCATTTAAGAATGGTTACCAATGACTCCAAGTGTGAAACAAAGTAGATTCTTTAGGTTTCACAAATACCCTCTACCCAAAGATGCCATTCCTTAAATTTGATATGATAATACTTATTTAAAATGAGATCTAGGCATGCGAAATCCACTTTAATTCTGACTGAGAAAAGAATTACCATATTTTCTCACAAACCTCTTGATTTTTCATTTCTCATTTTCCAAATAAAAGAGAGAAAACATATATCTCTAACAACCTTTCCAATAGAGGTAATGTAACTACACTACAGACATAAGAAGGAGTGCATGTGGTTAATGATGAAGCTGCTGTCATGAACGAGATTACCAGATCTACATACAAACGAAATGGCCAAGACACCTTCCAAACTCGTGCCTTCAGCTAGCTGTAGGAAGTTGACACACAGAACGACCATTGTAATGGTCTTACAACAATTTTCATTCATTGTCCAAAGTCAGAAAACTAGTGAGAGCAATGAAACAGCTGAGAGCAAGAATCCATGGTGACGGCCAGCGAAGGGTTCCAATAACTTTGAGTGAAAGAAATAAAGTTTTTGACCTAAACTTCCAAAAGAACAAACTCATGATTTCATTTGCAAAGAATAATAACATTTGGAGTTCGAAAGGATAGTCATTGATAAAAACAAACTCATAATACTCTTTGGAATCTGCTGGCTGTACAAAGATAATCATGCCAACAAATATCAAACACATAATGCCATTTCAAAACCATGAGAAAAAAGTGACTTGCATGTCGACATGCATTATATCAATTGAACTAATTTAGACATTGTGAAGTCATCATTCAAGATAATTTGAAGAATATTAGAAGATCACCTTTACCTATCAAATGTTGATTTCTTAAGGCATGATAATTTCCAAATGATCAAAGCTAAGTCACATGCAATGTGACATAAAATAGTCAATACCTTTATACTAGCTGTCAGCCTTGAGGCCCAATAAAATGTCAACCAATAGACCCGAATCAAATGCAAGTAGGAGATCAAATTGAATGCCTTTACTCAAGGTCTATATCCAAAATCACAAAACCATATGCAAAAGAATGAACTAAGTGATTCTCTTTTTCAAAGCCCAAATGCAATATAATATCCAATGCCTTAAAAAGTATAATAAAGGCTAGATATTATGCAAAATTCAGAATGCCATTCTCCCATGCCAAATACCATAAACCAAATGCAAAGGAATGAGCAGTGTCCTTCTCAAAGCCTGAATGCACTATAACAACAAATGACATATCATGTTCCTAATAGAATCCAATGACAAAACATACCAACCTATAGAACACTGATTCATGCCAAGGTCATATAATTAAGTGCATCACTGAAACACAATTGTTAGATCAGAAACATATCATCTGATCAATGGAACAAAGAACCTATAACCAGAATACCTCAACCAAGATCTGCACATGGAGCCAAGATATCAGAGCCACCAAATATAATATAATCAATGAAGTAAATGTGCCAAATAGAAAACCAGATCAACTGAGAAAGTAACCACCAAGATGCCAAAGGTAGTACAAATTGTCATCAAGGAAAAAATAGCACAAGATGGATTCAAAAAATGGGTCACCTTTCCTTACACCTTGAGAGGGATTGAAAAAACCAAAAGGAGGCCCATTCAGAATAACTCAAAATTTGGCTCTTGATAGGAATGTTTTAATCCAGTGGCACCATTTTGGTGAAAAACCAAATTTGATCAATACTTTCCTTAGGAAACACCAGTTAACCTTATCATATGCCTTCATCATGTGGAGTTTGACTATGATAGAAGGGACTTTCCTAGCTATTATTGAGTGAAGAGTTTCATGGGCCACAATTGCACCTTCATAAGTTTCTTTACCTGGGACAAAACCCCCTGGTTCTTGTGAAATTATCTTTGGAATAATAGGCTTTAGCCTCAAGTAAATTGCCTTTGAGAAAATCTTATATATCATATTGCACAAAGAGATTGGTCTATATTCTACAAAGGAAGTGGGGTTGGCAACTTTAGGGATAATAACAATGTTATTTGTGTTGAATTTCTTGAGAAAAGTTCCAGATCTGCATGATTCTTCTAAGGCCCATAAAAGATCAAAACACACAAAATCCCAACATTTTTTGAAAAAAAGGTTGTGGAGTCGTCAGGCCCTAGGGCTTTGTCAGGAGGCAATGACAAAACTACCTTTCTGAGCTCCTCGATTGAAAATGGCTTCAGTAACTAATAATTTTTTTCTACAGATATAAGGGATGAGATTACTTGCAAAAGATCTTCCACATCCTCTTCATTTTGTTGGGTTCTATCATTTGGAGCAGAGAGGAGATCTAAAAAGAACTTGACACATTCTTTCTTAATATCCTCTTCATTTGTAAGCCACTTTCTCATTGAAATTTCTTGTATCGCTTGAACCGCCTTAGTTTTTCTTTTGATTTGGGTCGAGGCATGGAAATACTTATCGTTTTTATCCCCTTCTTTTAACCATATTTCCTGCAATTTTTGCCACCAATAGGCTTCTTCTCTTGCACATTGCTCCTCCCATTTTGCTTACAAATTCTTTTTCTTTTCATATTTCAAAGCATCCAAACCTTGTTGAATAATTTTATTATGAATAACTTCTAATTCTTGATGTATCATTTCTTTCTGTTGGAAGAAATTTCCAAAGGTCTCCTTATTCCATTTTTGGAGTCGATGCTTAATATGTATCAATTTTTTCCATAATCTTTACATCATTGACCTAGGTTCAAAAGGAGCAGAAATCCACCATTGATGTATCAAGTCTACAAAATTAGGATGTCTAAACCACATGCTCTCAAATTTGAATGAAGATTTCAGAGCAAGAGAGGAAATATTTGCAATGGAAAGAGATATTGGATAATGGTCAGAGTCAGGAAAAAGTAGAATCTCAGAGACAAGTTTATAAGACAAGCTGAACCAATTTGGAGATAGAAGAAACTGATCCAACCTTCCTAAAATTTTAAAAAAACCACTCCTTCAATTTTTCCAAGTGTACTTGCCATTTACTGGTAGAATATCCCTCAAAGAATTGGTAGTGATAAAAGAATTGAAATCAGACATAACCTTAGCAAGCAGGCATATCCCTCCATTCTTATCTTGGATAGATGGAATAGCATTAAAGTCTTTGGCCATGATAAATTTCCCATCACCCAAAGACATAATAACCTGAGATAACTGATCCCAGAGTCATTTCTTATCTCTTGTAGGCGTGGGATCATAGATATTGAAAATCCAAAATTTAATATCAAATTTCATTACCTCTAGCAATTGCCAATTATTTTCACTGTGAATTAGAACCAGGGATACTTGTTTTTGATTCCATAGAACTGCTAGGCCCCCTGAAGCTCCTTGGGTAGGGGAGTGAGAATATTTCCACAACTACCATTTCTGGATTGTCTGCTTGAATGTATCATCTGAAAATTTGGTCTCCTGGAGAAGAACTACATCTACACCACATCCATCAATTTGGAATTTGATGTGGGCTCGCTCATCAGGGGCATTTATGCCACTAACATTCCATGAGATAATCTTCATTGGGCCCAAGGAGAGCAGCATGCTCTCCTTGGATGCTTATTAAGTGGAGATAACAAAGAATCAAGCAAAGTAGATTGTCGTCCTACTTCAATTTCCTCTTGCAATTTAACAACCTTATATTTGCAGCCGCATTTAACTGCAAACTTCTTTATAAGGGGCTGCAAAGGAGTCTAGGTAATGGAAAGAGTCTACGAGTAATCAAAAACTGGAGATACTTGAGTATCTTCCCCTGCTATTGTACCCTCCTCATGGATCTATGGGTCCTTAGGGGTCATTAACTCCAATTGGATATTAGATATACTCTAAGATTCACAAAAATATTCCTCTTTGGAATTATTACAATCCCACAACCAGAAGGGTTCTTCCCGAAACACCTCATCCACAATTTCCTCAATAATTTTTGAACCCACTAAGATCAATAACTTTTCTGACATTAACACTAATTTTGCATCAGATGTCTTATTTTCCTCTAGATATTGAAGAAAACCTTGAAAATTTTCTTGTGCCTCAATTGGGGAGTTTTCCAAGAAAAAATTATCCATGTCCTACTTGATCAAATGACCAAACTGAAGAAACTTATTTGAATCCTGAAACATTAACCTTTTGACCAATTCCTCTTGTTGAGATTCCTGAATTTGAAAAGATGGAGAGTACAAGCTTAGACTTAAAGATGTGTGCTTGCTCCATAGTAATTCAAAACATAAATAAGCTTTGATTTGCTTGGAATTCCTGCATCTTCAAACAAGTGATTTGGTATTGGTTGCATGGCTATCTAAGGAGAAAATGTGTTGACTATGAAGAACTTGTATGGTTGTACATCCTTTATTGATTTCACCATTTGAAAAGAGATTGGAACTCCCCAAAGTAATAGAATGATCCACACCCAACATTATATCCTGTTTGAAAGTTCCAACTTGTGACTGGAACGTAGTGTGAAGAGACTTAGAGGGAAATGGATACTTTCCCAAATTGGTTACAGAACAAGAATTTTGGTTCAAAATAGATGTAGAAGAAGAATTTCAGTTCAAATTGGATGTAGAACAAGAATTTTGGTTGAGAGGGGTTGAAGACCCTTGAGGCTGAGCATTTAAATCCTGAAAGGATTCCTAACAAATTGGTTGAAGCCAAGATCCAAATTTTGATTTTATCTCTATGTGGGATGGTTGTTTCTTAGTTGCATCATGTAAAACAAGAAGTCTAACTGAATTCAAAGGATTGTTGAAGCAAAAGAGGTCATGTTTTTGGAAGATGCCAATTTGATTGGCAATGACTTCCAGCAAATACAACTCTCTATAATCCAAAGGAATACCATGAAGTTGCACCCAGAAAGGAGCAAAACGGATCAACAATTTCCTCAGGCTTGAAGTTGGGAATCCATTTTTGCATATATAACCCAGATCCCTAGAAGTTCTAGGACTTGATTCTAAAGGCCTCATCTTTCTCTAAGATGGAATCCAAAAGGACAACAAAAATTCCCCTAATTTTATCCAAAAAAAATATTTTAATAGATCCTTTCAATTCTTGAAAAATGATATTTTTTAGAGATTCCAAATCTAGAGTGAGATTCCAAAACTTACAGATAAGAGCTTTCACCCTGAGGTCATTTATTTGGGGCAAAACCATATGCTCTAGAAAAACTACCTTGAGAACTTTTGGTTGTGAAATAGTTTCTTGCTTACTTGGCCCTGTCCCAAGATGATGGATGTCACTTGATTGTTGATTCTCCTTCCTCCTCCATACTTGTTTGTGCTTACCCTTTGTGTGCTTTGTTGAAGAACTACCCTTTTTTCGTTTCCTCCTATTCCTTTGAAAACCCCTATCCCCATGTGACATTTCTCATTGTTGCTTCATGCGATGAGATTTTGTCTAGGTTTCCTTTGATGCTTCCACATTCTAATGATTTTTAATTGCCCCTTGCTCACTAACCTTTGGAAATGATTAATTTTTCCCATAAGGTGGATTCAAATCCTAGGAAGGATCCTCCACTGGTACCACATTATGTATGTTGTGATCCAAATTCAAATGAGATGACAACCCTTGAATAGGGTTTTCAATGGCCGCATCGGAAGCTTTGGAGGGACAAGGAGGATTATTATTTGTAGTATTTGGATTGAAGAGACCTCCTCTAGGCTGAAAAGACCTTTGCAGACGAGTAGATCTAAGATCCTTCTCACTTTCGTTAAATTTGTACTGTAAGTGATTTCAATCTTCTTCTGATAAATCCCTATCTTCAAATATGTCCAATTTTGGTTGTTTAACTCTACTCATGTGTCTTGGATATGGACGCCAACAGGTCCTGTATCTTTTCCGAGAGGGTTTTTGGAACATCCTTTATGAACGGTAGTGTCGTGATCTATCTGTCCACTGCCTATCCTGGAATTCACCTTGCTGACCCCTAGATCTATAACTATCAACATAGCTAGGAGGATAGCCACAACTCTGCATGCTTCCATCCAATCTAGGGTTAGAAAATTGTGACGTTGCTTGCTTCCAGCCAATCTAGGGTTAGAAAAAATTCGGAAGTACTTCGATCAGGGTTGATAATTTGTACTTTGTATATGATCAATTTTCCCATTCTTCCAAATAGAACCATCCACCCACTATCCATTATGGAACACCCACTAAGGATTGTGTTCATCAAATCTTGCACCTGGGTCACTTTTCTTCACATCAACCTAGATACCACCATGGAAAACCCATTGTAGAATATGTGAATACGATATATCCACACCAGGTGCAGGCGGGTCTGTCAGCGCCTCATCACCCCAGCAATTTACACCATTTTCCATGAGTCTTGAGCTACCTGCAACTTCGCGCTCCATAGCCCCTTCCCCCCTTGCATTCATATTTTCATTACATTTTCATATTGCATTTTTGGAAAATCTGAAACCGAAATGCATTGCCCCTAATGATCTTGATTATTATTAAGAATATTTTCTAATAATAATATTAGTATACATTATATCATCAAATTATTTAATTTTATATTAATTATTATTATTATTGAATTTTTTATTTTTGTTTTTTAAATATAAAATTGTACTGTTAGGGTTTAATTAGAGTTAAGAGTTTAATAAGGGTTAGGGTTATAGTTAAGATTCTATTACGATTAGGGTAAGAGTTAAATTAGCATTATAGTTAGGTAAGGGTTCACTTATGATTAGGATTTAATTAGGATTAAGGTTAGCACTAAATTAGGGTTAGGATTCCAATTAAGTTCTAACTATAATTCTAATTCAATTACATTAAAATTAATATTTTATAATATTTATTAAATATTATATCGAAATATAATTTAATATTATATTATAATAATTAACATTATTATAATATTATATTATTATTTTAATCTCTTACATGTTGTGTTGTGACTGATACTAGCATACATATATTAAATATTAATATATATATATATATAATACGCCAAAAGTTATCCTTCTCGAGGTGCCTATTTTCATCATTTTTTCTTAGTACAATGGGCACCTCAACAATGATAACTCTTGATGTATTATTTATATATATATATGTATATTTATATTTAATATATTTATGCTAGTATATATAGACACACATACACATATGTGTAGATATGAGATCCTTGGTAGATACTAGTGTTGATTCTTACATCATTATCTAATAGGAAAAATTAGTGAAGTTTATCCATGTATATGCGTGTCTAGTTATATATATGTTCAATCAATTGATGTAGAAGATGCATGCATACAACTCAATGGACCAACAAATCCCTTATTAAACATTTCACTGACCTAGATGTACTAAATTTAATTTATCAACCAAGGAACCATACTTTTTTGGATGATCTTGGCATTGTATGTGTAGCAAAGAATTCTAAGTTGTCATAATCAATTGTGTATAGAAAATCTAATATTCATCTAAAAGAAAAATTAATCTAAAATCAACTTTATCTAAAAGAAACTTAACTAAATAACTGTTGTTACGAGTAAATTCTCTAGTGAGGATAGTGATTAATGAGACAATTTTGTTTCAACTACTTAGGATAAATGTAATAACAATTAATTACTACTCAATAATTTAGTTCAACTTCAAATTAGGAAATATAGCTTAGAAATTTATTCTATTATTATTAATAATTTAAACTATGAGGAGCATTGTAGTTACCTCAAGTGGCCCTTTCTTAATTAGCTTTAATCCCATGTTATGTCTCTTAAATCTTAACTCAAAATTCCATACAAATGACTGAATCGATCTTTACTGTAGCTCGAACAGATAAATTGAGAACAAAGTGTAGATAAATTGAGAACAAAGTGTCGATAAATAGGAAAAGTGCATGTATTCAAAATTTATAAAACCTAAGATGCTAGCTCCTCAACCTCTCACAAGATCTAACATATATACAGGATATCAAGAATCACAAGATCTAACATATATACAGGATATCAAGAATCGAATTATTATTGGACTTGAAACAACTGTCAACTCCCCCAAAAACATAGATAGAAGACTTGGTATTATTCTAAACACTAGTAAAAACTAAGCATGCAAAGGGGAGAGTGTCACAATCACATTAAGACTTTGCATCATAAAGAATATAGTTATAACTGAAAAAAAATGCTCAAGAGGGTGTAAATATTTATGAGCCATAACCATGGTTATCATAAATATCTTCTTTCCTGGACATGACTATTTCTATTTGGTGACAACATCAGTAAAAATATAATGAACTATAAATAAATCATTTCTACAATCTTTGACCATTTCCTCCAAATTAGATACGAAAGAATTCATGTGCTATAGGTGATTATCCACTTTGTTGTGGGTTGAAAGGTGTCCTTTGTTGTAGGTTGATAGATCCTTCATTGCAAGTTCACAGATCCTTTTTTGTAAGGGTTATTTTATTTTGAAGGCATATCTTCATCATTAATAACCATAATCATCATAAAACTCTATTAAATTAATAGTAGTTCATAGATTCACACAATTATTTAGCAATAAAGTATATATTATCCTTTATGCTTTAATACTTAAAATAAGTAGGAGGGTCTAGGTAATTTCTTTGAAACCATGAGAAAAATTATCAAAAATTTGAAACTTTAACAAGGAAAAGAGGACAATTTAAAGACCTGTCATTCCTCCCAATTTAGATTTTTTCTTTTCCACGAGAAATTCAATGCATATGGTTATACTAGAATTTAGTTTTTGGTAGTCCATAGGGTCAATAATTTCTTCTCCTTGCTTTAGGTAGAACCCTTTCTACGTAGATATTCTTTCCCATTTGACTTTCTCTAGTGTCCCTTGTTCTCCGCTCCTTCCTGAATAGTGCAAGAGAAGGGGCGGGTGAAATTTGAAAGGAAACCAAGTAATTTGGTGTTCATGGGAAGCCTTGATGTACTTATGTTCCCTTATGACTAATACCAATTAGTTAAAAATTGAATGGGGCTCTTTATTTTTCAATTCCCAAGTCAATTCATTCCAACAATATTGGGAGAATTTCAGTGCCTCTTTTTCAACTCCAAATGCCAATTCTTTAAACCTTTTATAGTCTTTTTCCTTGTGTATTCAATATTTTATTTTCTACCCCAAGTATGTGGGCATGTGTAAGAAGTTGGGTCCACAAAATGTTCAAAAAGTGGAAGTTTTTTTCATGATTTATAGAATTTGTCACAGTTCGATAAAATTTGAAGCACTTACAAATTGAATCTTAAAAAAGTTCAGTAATGTGAAATTCAATATTTTGAGTCCAGTTTCAAAATATGTAATTTATTCTAATACCTAGATGATACAAATTAACTTTTAATAGGCATTGTAGAAAACCCACTTTCTAAAAGTCTTTTTTAAGACCATACCATGCACACGTACATACACCATTATTTGACCCAAATAAAATTATTTTTCTAATTCCTTTTGGGTAAATATGGGTAACAAACTGAAGATTGATTAGTATATTTTTTATAGTTTTTCTAAAAAAAAATTATTAGTTTTTTATTGGCCCTAATTTCTGTTTTTGAAAACCAATATGTGTAGACACCATAATTTGACTTAAACTAATCATTTTTTTCATTTTGTAGAGATTTATTTATAGATTGATGTCATATAATTTTTTATACAAAAAAATTAACAAATTAAAAGTTATTTAAAAACTAAAAAAAAAATCAATTTTTCAAGTTTATGGACCAAATTGCTTATACATTAATTAAAAATAGAAAACATAATCTAATTATAAAAAGACTACATATTTAGAAACTAGACATAATAATCTATAATGGGTTTTAATTTCATAAACCAATTTTGAAAGAAACCATCAACTATATTGCCAAATCTAGATATTTCTCTTAGCATTGCCTTATTTTTTTAGTTGTAGGTCAAAGGCTGATGTTGGGTTACCAAACCTTTTCCAAGCCTAAAACCAAATAAAAAAGGAGCTAAGATTTCATTTTTTTTAGAATGGGTACTCATTTAGGAACGAGATCTCGATCTAAGGCTCAAGATCCCATTCCTTTTGACATTTTTTGGTTGAAACTTCCCCTCTCCTTGGACCCAAATTCTTGCACTTACCCATGTCCACTAGTTCAATCCATTCCTCAAATACCTCATCAAAGTCCTTTGTTTCTTCTCTATTTTTGAGGGGAAGTGACTTCTCCCTTTCATGATATTATTTTCATAGTAGGCCTCTTTGATGTTCATTCTAAATGAATGAGTCTAGTGCCTTTATCTAAACACGTCCCACAAAATTTAGTGGGTTCCAAGCAATATTATATGGAATTGTTGGATTTTGCAAATAAAATTCACATAGTTGATATTGAATGTTTGGAGTGGATCCCTAATAAGCTTTTAAAAATAATGTTGTTTATGATAATAAAATAATATCATTAATTAATTGACTAAATTGAAAACTCAAAAAAAATACTGCAAGAATAGGGCTGATGATAGCCTAATTTGGATCTCAAGCAACCAAAGAAGAAAATCAGTGCAGGTAATTAGTCCAACTAACCAAAGTAAATTTTAGAGTGATTTTTTCAAGCAGTTTGTTCAATTCACATTTATGGGCATAGAAACGACCACAAATTCATTGTTTAATAGAATCACATGAATCATAATCTCATCCATCGACAAGGAAAATAATGATCATTAGACAACAATGAAAAGAACATAGTTGAACTAGTATGTTTGGAAAACTAGTAATCACCCACTATAAAATCTCAAACCCTCTCTTACCAAGGTGATAGAATCCCTTCTCACATCCAATAAAAACTAAAAAATGAAAGGACAGGGATACTTGACATCAATGCAAGCAAACATAACTTCATTGTATTTTTATTGATGAAAATAGATAAATATTCACAAGAATCGGTTTCACTACCTACAACTCACACTCAAATATCAAAGGCCGATATTGGAGAAGGCGACCTCTACACACAGTGATTCTTGTTTCTATACATAACATCCTTTCAAGAATCAAATTCTTCTTCCTCAAAACTGTTGCAAATTAATTTCATTAGCTTCACATTAATTTGTTGTTATCATTTTCTTTCTCTTCAAACTATGTCCATCTCTCCTTGCACTGGCAGAGCTCTCACATTGCATCGATCCCCTACCACTTTTAGAGCCATCGATCTCCAAATTCAGTCAATTTCTTCTCAATTATTCGATGCCTTGTCTCCCAAAGATAGTGTGTCCTCACCCTCCCGGTTTCATGCTAAAAATAGTCACCATCAGGATCCATCGCATAGGACAAAATCCTCTCCTCAAAAAATTTATCTATTACTTTGTAACATCTCCCACTATGTGAGATTATCTTGATCCACATAGAAATTCACCACCTATCACAAGACTACAAGGCCACAAGACCCAACAAGCAAAACCAAAACTCCACCACTAGTACTCAAATTACAAAAATAAAAACAACTAAGAAAATAAAATCAAATTGGGCTCAATGCCCTTGCATAAAACTAGGGAAAACTTTAAGAAACCCCCCCCTCAGCACAGGTGTAAAATCTTGGCGAATCCTGTATACTTCCCGATGAAAAATATTAATTTTATTGGTGATTTTTTTCGTTTTTCGGGAAAAAAAATAATCCCAATTGGTGAATCTTTTTTAATCCCTAGAAATTCATGGAAAATCTTGGAAAATTGCAAATTTTTTAATCGAATAAAATATTTTTCATTAGCGATTAAAACCGTTTTTCAAACCAGAATTTTTTTTCATTGGCGATTAAAACCTTTTTTCAAAGAAAAAAAAATATTTTCATTGGCCAATTAAAAAGAATCTCAAAATAGTAAGAAAATCTAGTAGCAAAATAAACAGATATACCAACGAAAAAATCATAGGGGTCGTTCGATGAATGTTCGATGGATGATTGTAGTTGCATTCTGGAAGTAAATCTCTGAAGCACTAGACTTGCGATTTGAAACCTCCGGAATAACACTATAACCGTTAGATGTGGACATGTGGCGAGATCAAGGCTCATCGCTCATCACTCATTTTGTCTTTTCAATGCCTCGACATTGTACATTTCATTTAATTGAAATTCTCAATATTTTTGAAGAAAGTGTGGTTGTCATACTACTAGTGCAGGTAGTGGCGGCGATTAATGCCATATGTGATATGAACATCCGAAGCAATTTCTTGGACAACTCATAGCTTTAATGAAACAAGATTTTTAATGATTTCATATCATTTGAACTTTGAGTGATTTTGACAGCTTGAGGTACAGTTCAAGTTGGCATGTAGCCAGACGTCAATCAAATTAAACATTTTAATTATACAGGTTGGTAATGGCACTAGTGGCCCATAAATAGGAATAGTAATTTAGTGAATAGTAGATAGTGCCATAAGGGTTTTTATTTTCCAGGGTTAATAAGGATTCACGAAGAAGATGATGCAGTATTGGGGATACTATAAATTGTCCTACCTACAGTTATGTAGTTATAGAGTAATCAGTAAAAGATGAATTTCCTTCAAGTTCAGAATGGGTGGAATTGGAAAGAAGTTGATTTGGTTAACCTGATTTCTGAGACAAGTTTTTAGCTAGGATGAGGAGCTCTGATGGAGATAAGTTCTATACCAGTGCATGAAAGCTACTTGCAAAAGATGGGAGCAGATTTGCTTCTCCTCTTGTATTCTAACAGCTCCCATTTCCCCAGCATGGCTTTGGTTCTCAAATGGGATAAGTACATTTTGTATCTTCACGGCTCCCATTTCCCCAGCATGGCTCTAGTTCTCAAAGGGGATAAGTACATTTTGTATCTTCACGGCTCCCATTTCCCCAAGACTAATTAGAACTCCCTTTCCCCAGCATGGTTTACAAATCCACCAGTAGAAGCTTGGAATCATGAATTTATTTTCAAAGCCACATTTGTATTACGTTGTCACTAGAAGAAGCTTGGAATCATGCATTCATTTTTAGAGTTACATTTGTAGTAAGTTTTCAGCAGTAGAAGCTTGGAAATTGGAATCAATTTTTAATCCATTGTAACGAGAAACAACTTGAAATAAATTATTAAATTTTGTCTATGTAAAGTACTAAAGTGACACACTGACATATGTTATTTATACAAAACAGGAGCTACAGTGTTACTCATCTATAAAAAGATATGTAATAATGTGAAATTGAAATTCAGTTGCAATAAAATACATGGTTGTGTTGGTGTTATTCTTGATTCCTTGAATCTTCATTATTCATTTATGCTTAAGATTAAAGAGTTGTTTTCTGAGTTCGTAACTTTAGTTTCTATTAATAATTTAATATATTCAAATCAATTTTTTTCTTTTGAGAAATTATGTAATATACTTAATGCAATATGCACTTGATAATTCATGGTTATATCGGGCCATCGGGGGAATGCAATTATTCGTTCCATCGATGTTTATGTGTTACAGTGATGTGCTTACTTTTGTTGACTCTATCGGTATATCAAGGATAGCACCTTATGAGTTATGAGTCTTCACCTTCAAGCCATCGGCGGGGCTGTGATAAGGGTTCCACCGATAAAGCATTGTTAGGCCGATGCCTATGGTATTGACTTTAAAACACATGTGTCATGTTTATGTTTTTAAGTTAATATCATAAATTACTCAAGTTTCAACCGTTGGATGAACATTTGATGTATGATTGTAGTTGCATTCCATAATGAAATGCACAGAGCGATGGGCTTCCCAACTTAAACCTCTGGAATCACCCTATAACCGTTAGATTTAGAAAGATGGTTAAGATTAAGAACTTGCAACTTGTAGACCTAAGACGTGTCATTCACTTTAATGTTCCAATTTTGAGAAACAAAGCATTTAAAGCACTTTGTACTGCTAACTGTCAACTCAAATTGTCAAGTGATTAATGTTTATTTTTAAAGTTAATATCATAATTCATAAATTACTCAAGTTTCAACTGTTGGATGAACATTTGATGTATGGTTGTAGTTGCATTCTGTAATGAAATGCACAGAGCGATGGGCTTCCCAACTTAAACCTTCGGAATCACCCTATAACCGTTAGATTTAGAAAGATCAATGGTTAAGATTAAGAATTTGCAACTTGTAGACCTAAGACATGTCATTCACTTTAATGTTCCAATTTTGAGAAACAAAGCATTTAAAGCACTTTGTACTGCTAAGTGTCAACTCAAACTATCAAGTGATTAATGTTTATTTTTAAAGTTAATATCATAATTCATAAATTACTCAAGTTTCAACCATTGGATGAACATTTGATATATGGTTGTAGTTGCATTCCGTAATGAAATGCACAGAGCGATGGGCTTCCCAAATTAAACCTCCGGAATCACCCTATAACCGTTAGATTTAGAAAGATCAATGGTTAAGAATTTGCAATTTGTAGTCTTGTAGACTTGTAGACCTAACTCCTAAGACGTATCATTCACTTTAACGTTCCAATTACAAGAAAAAAAGCATTTAAAACACTTTGCACTTTGAAATTGTACAGTGATTTTTAAAGTCTTTACTCTTCAGATTTTTCATTGCAGTGCACCACCCTTTTTTGGATTCCACAGTTCCACTTCCAACAACGCCATTCCAGTTTTCAAGAGACGGGACTCAGAATCTAGGTAAGTGAAAGAATTCCTATGGCTAGGTTTCATCGTTTGACATTTCTTAAAATCTTATTTTGTTAAAGTTTGAAGTTTGGGTTTAGAGACTCAAGAATTCATTAAAATTAAGGAGGACTAATAGGTATTACTTATTAGGGAATTCAAATTTCACAACTTCACATTTGTATAAGCATGTCTACCACTAGTACCACTAGAGAAATGTTTGATAAAAAAATACATTATGCAGAATTGCTTAAAACCCCAGGTTTCACCAATGGGTACCATGATATTTATGATCCTGAAATATATGTTAGGTGTACCTCAGAACTTGGATTTTCATCTCAAAATAACGTTGCAAAAAAAATGCAAGTTGATAGTATCAGTGCATCGTGGGTAACTGGATTAGGGTGCATGATGTTACATGAAGTTTTCCCTTTCCCAGAATTTATCATGGTCTCTGCCAAAAATTATGATGATAAGAAAAGAGCAATTGTTAATAAAGATAACCAAGAAGAATTGTTATCCATTAATGCAAAAGAACTTGGAAAAGTGTTGGGGTTTACAACCGAAGAATTTGGAAACCACCACATTGACCTACAAAAGCTTGCTAGTGATTATGAAGCAGTGGAAGAAAGGATGAAAAATGATTTCTTAAATAAAATAGTTAAGGATAGAAACAAATTGAAAGGTGATCATAAACCTCATTATAATTTGGATATTTTTAAACCATGGGTTCAGGATACTATTTCCATGCTATCATTTTCCCTCGATCTAGATAGCAATTTGGAAGTGGGTGCAAGCCTCCTTGAAATGGTATATAATATCCATTATGTTGATGAGCATGTCAAATATAATTATACTCAGCACATTGTAGAATCCATGCATAAACAATTTTTAATGATTAAAGTAGGTTCCACCAAGACATTTAGGTTCACAACCTACTTGTGCTATCTTTTTCTATTCAAATTTAGAGGAATGTTTCAGACCAACAAGCTTTAGATTAAGCCCTATAGTAATGAAGAGGAAAATAAAATGGCTCTAGTATATGAATGGACCACTGAGATAAGGATGCATGATTCTCGAAGGAACTATAGTTATTTTGTAGACTATTTTTTGGCTCCATTGCATCAAGTAATTACAAATACTCCAATGCCTAGATTGCCTATGTCATGTAGAAACTGCATGCAACTAGGAAAAGAAATACAATTGGTTGATTGGTACTTAATGGAAGAATATACTATGCTAAGATTTTATGGATCAGGAGTACAACCATAAAAAATTCCAATACATGTGACACAAAGGGTTTTTCCATTGGAATATGTAAGGTAGGTGCAAAGTGTTGATGAAATACACTTTCTCATTCAACAAAAGAAGACCTTGTTTCCTTCTTTACCTTTTTCATGTGGAGGGTTCACATTCGAGAGAAAAGCATTTAGTGTGGCACATAATCTTTTGAATTTTTTTGACTTTGATGTTATCTATCACTGGTAGTATGATCCATGTGACATCATTAAATCAATGATTGTGGCCAATAGGAATGTTGCAAATAGAATTCAACATCAAAGTAAACCCTTGCTTGAAAACTTGAGAAACAAGGATTCTTGGGATGAGATCAAAATAGCAATGGAGAAAAGTGTTGCTAAGAATGGTATTTCTTTTGAACAATTGTTAGTAGAAATTATGGCATTGCACCGAAAGACAATCAGGACATACAACATTTTTTATGAAAAAAGTGATAAAACATCTAGTAGAGTAAAAATTCTAGGTTCTCTAGAGAAGGAAGTTATAGAAAAAAATTGGTCGTGATCAAAAATTAATGCCTTTTGGTCTATGAGGTAGGACCTGGGTGATCCAAGAGCTCTTGCAGAGTATGGAGCTAACCAAGGAGATAAAGAGTTTAGGAAATTATGGAATATAGGGAATCCTGATCAACATGGAAGCAAAGGAAGTGATGAATCTAATGATGATATTGATAGTGAAGAAGAAGAACAAATCCATGCTAATTACGAACCTGGTTTAAGTGAGGTTGCAAAAGAAGCATATGCTTCAACATATACTTTAGGAGCAGCCATACTTGAAAAAATTGGTTATGAAGGTGGTCCTTTGGGGTCCAAAGGAAAAGGCCCTTGGACAATAACAGATGTTGAGCATAGAAAAATAGTTGATAAATCTGGCCTTGGGCTTGGAGGTGAAAAATTAGACCAAGGGCCTACAAGTCAAACTCAATTTGTTAGAGCTTCTAATCCTCATCCTCATGGTAAGATACAATCACAACTAGGCTATTCCCTTGGTGGAAAGCTTAGTGCAACTGGGAGTGCCATTGGTGGTGATTGTATGGGTAGTAGTACTAGTAGTTGTCAACATGTGCTACAATGACAAATTACACACAATACTAAGAGGAAAACAATAAAAGATACCACAGAAACACTAGGTGATCAAGGCAATCAAAAGACGCAAAGGATTTTGACAAGTCCAAGTCACACTATCAGTCGATCCACCACAAAGGAGTTATTTCTAGGAACTCTCCCAATTCTAGTGAGTGTGGGTGCGACATCATTAGCAATTGCAAGTACTCCTATTCCTTTGCCATTCAAGCATTCCATTGTTCCTGCCTTCCCAAGTTATGATTTCATTGAAGAGTTTAAAAAGAAATCAGACTTGAATAAAAAAGAAAAGAAGAAACTGATGGAGAGAGTGTCTATTGTAACTTCAGAGCTTGCAACAACCATGGTATTACCCACATTTAACACAAATAAAGAAATCAGGGAGTACACAATTTTTGTTCCCATAGTTCAAAACAAACCAATAAATCAGATGGATCGATCTGAATACAAGGTAACCAATTTTCAATTGGATTTTTTTGGCTTGAAAAATATTGACAAAATTAATGAATCAAAGAAGAACAATGAATTGGTGTACACATCATTGCTAAATAAAGATAGAGAGAAGAAAAGGTTGCAGACCCAAATAGAAAAGTTACAGGAAGACCTAGCAAGTGAGAAAGAAAAGAGGAAAGCAGTAGATAACAAGAGCAATGAATTAGAAAAAATAATAATAAAATATGCCTCTACATCAACAAGCAAAGAGGATAAATCAAATGAGAGAGAAGTGAATTACCTGAAGTGAAGGATAGATGAGAGCAACAAGAAATATGATGAGGAAAAATCAACTTCAGAGAAATTAAGACTAAGCATTGCAAATGGAAATGCATAGTGGGAACAAAAATTGGAGAAATAGAGAAAAACAAATGAAAGATTGGAGATAGAGCTGACAGAAGAAAAAGAAGAAATTAAGTCTTCTCAAAATAAGTTATCTGTATTTTGTAGAGATACAGTGAGGCATATGAAACAAAATATCTGGGATGAAATAATGCAGAGGTTTGATCATTTTTGTGACATGTTTCAATTGATTGATGCTATCAGAAAACATTATAAGAAGCTTAGCAAATATTTAGTGGACAACAAAAACGTGCTGGAATAAGAGAAATATGCAAATCAAGTTCTACAAACAGTCTACAAAGCCAATGGCAATGATCTGAAATAAAAAGGGATTACTAATCAGATTGAAACCTCAATGAAGTTGTCATCTATCATTGAAAAGTGTTCGAGAATGTTTGGAACGAAGGAATATTTGCATTTGGTTGCAGACAAGATGAAGGTGGTGGATGAAAAGGTAAGGAACTTCACAGAGCTTGGTTTTCTAGAGGCTTTTGACACAAATGAGTGATTCATTGGAAAGGATGGTTTTAGAAAGAAGATGGAGGGTGCAAGGAAGACTGATTTGGACCAATTTACTCAGAACCCAGATGTGAACTATTTGGATTCCATCAAAACACTGATAACCTTGAATGCAAAATTGACTGAAGAATTCAAGACAGGTTCCACTTCCAATTACAATCATGAAATGTTAACAAAACTTCAAATCAAACAACATCAGTTAGAAAAAATGGAAATTCCACCACCTGAAGAATGGAAGTTGCTAGAAAAGGTGATACAGTGACTTGATTTATTATTTTCAATCTCCATTGTATTGATCTTCCAAGTTCCAACACAGCTCTGTGCAGACTTGTCTTTGGGAATTGGCAATATTTTGCATTGCCAATGCCAATATGTACTCCTTCATGTGAAATTCGATTAAAAAGCTCAAATTCAGACTTCAGTAATGTGATGATGTTCAATTATCTGGATTTTGTATTATTTATTTTATCATTTGAACTAGTGATGAACTATTAGCTCATTATATTTACTTCTTGGTAGAGCTTCCAAGTTATGGATGTTGAACTGTTAGCTCATTACATTTACTTCTTGGTAGAGCTTCTAAGTTATGGATGTTGAGTTGTTAGCTTTTGTTATGTTTGACTAAAAATATTGATCAGTATCCACCAACTTACACCTCTCCCACATCCCACATACTGCAAAAATACACTACATTTGATTTTATGATTAGCACAAACTGCAGATATTTGTGTGACAAGATCCATTTTGTGGCCCACATTACTACTTGATCAATGATCATGTCCATAAATAAATCTAAAACCCCATGGTCACAGCCCCTATTCTTGAAGAATTCAAATTCAATGTACTGAAAAATTAAATGTACTTCCACACACTCAATTTGAATAACATAAACAACCACTTTGGAGATAGCCAAATAAGTTAATAACTTATAAGCACATGAATCCACAACAATTGAACAGTCGAAATAAAATCAGTAAATATGTGTAAACTTCTCCATTGTATTGATCTTTAAAGTTCAAATGATATGCATTATAAAAATAGTTTATGATATGAGATGGATGGGCGAATTGGTGCAATATATTATCTATCTTCTTACTATTTTCTACTCTAAAGTATAATTAAAAATGATGTGATGATCCATTGATATCCTATTGGGGTCTTGATCTCTCTTATATATGACAGGAAATAGGCTACAAACCCCTTGCAAAAATTTATGACGTTTGACAACTAAACATAACTCAAATTATAAATAAAACAATGTCGCAGGTGAATGCACCGATCTGTTAATCTCCAAGCAGAAGCCTGTGACCACTGACCACCTAACATATGTTCAAGGCTTCTACTCCATGATAGGGCACTCATCATGCTATCGGCTGGCATTCTTCCTCTAAATCTGATGGTTGTCCCATTGGATCTGATTCTAACACATCTACAGTTTGCCTAATAAACAGATTGACTGCAGAGAGGTGATGGATGTACTCTTGTTCAGCATAGATGTCCACGTTAGAAATTGCCTCTTTCATATCATATTCCATAGACATTATTTTTTTGAGTTGCTTATGAGTGTTTTGTAAAACCATAACCTCATCATTTATTTCTTGCAACGCAGCAATTAGAAGCCCAACAAGCTCTTCCTTCCAATCATCATATTCTCACAGATTTTCAATGCCAAAATGAAGTGTTGAGAGTCAGACTAAATCAAAGCAGTCAAAATCCTCCCTAAGAATTTTATGATATGCATTATGTTATTCTACCAACTTGTTGTATGTCAGCAATATTTGTCCTTTCATGACATTCTTATCTACGAGCTCCTTTTTTTTCTCCATCATTCTAGGTTGCAATCGTTCATTATCCACCAATGTAATTCGTGTCTATTTGAATACTTTCCAATATTCAATAGCACATTTCATCATTTTTCTGAATCTTTCTTTTATCATTTCAGATACAGCGTTATATTTGATGGTTTTCACTTCTTTCTCCAATTCTTTGCATTTCCCCTGGGATTTCAGATGGAAATTCTTCCAGTAGGCTGCATCAACCAATGCATCAAGCACTCTCTTATCTTTTTCAAGCCATGGGGAGAATAAATTTTATGTGGAGGAGGAAGATGTTTTTTCTCTCTGATTTGCTAGCTCCTTCTTCAGATTGTCATTTTCCTTCATCAGTTTTTTGATATGTGCTCTAGTAAATTTTTCCACATTTATGTTCAATTATGCTATCTCGATAGGGCTGGTATCCACTACTCATTGAACCAAGAGATGACCAAACACTTGGTTTGGATTGCTAATTATAGCAATTATTTTATCATGGGGATACAGTGACCAAATAAGCAAGGTGGCTTCATTTGGGTTATACCCATATCCTGAATACATTTTGTCACTTGCTTCTTCTGTTAAGTTCATTGTTGTATCCCCTCTTTTTCTGAAGCTATCAAATACAATTGAAGAGCTAATATCCTACCCTGGCAGGAGCAACACTCCAGCTTCTTGAAGTGATTCCCTACCTCTTTCAAGAGTGATGGACTCCATTTCCTTTTCTACCTCCCTTTTCAATTTCTCCATATCCTTCATTGGAAACCACTATAAAGTCTCCAAAACATAAGGTGTTGGGCATAATTGATTGTTTGCTATGTCCTTTGAGGTGTTTGGAATCATATTTTTCCAATTGCCTCACAATTTCTAAATAAGCAATTCAGTCAGGAATTACTCATGGCATCAAGTGTGGAGCCCCTTCGAACCCATAAACCCTTATCACTATACAATCAAGGAAAGAATACTAGTCTCCCCAGTTATGATTCACTTTATTTCTCTGGTCATTTTCCATTGGTCTTAGAAATATTTGTACTTCTAGGGATAGGTTATAATTGCACGGATATCCTAGTAACTTCATCAATGGTTTTACAAAAAATTATTCAAAATAAAGGTAATGAGACGTACCAAATCAGTT
>CM021106.1:364191166-364226707 GCA_007115665.2 Sequoiadendron giganteum | reverse complement strand
GGGGAGTTGACCAATTTACTTGATTTCTATCAATTTTTCCCATCTTTGTTTGCAACAAGCTACCTGGGAAAGACAACTTTATCTACTTTTAATTCTATAATATGGAATTGTCGTAGTTGGTAAAGGAAGAACTACTGCCTTTACATTCTCTAGTGTTGGAATTGACTATTTCAGAAATTGCATTCTCGATTTTTGTATTGACAACATTTACAGAATGAGAAATTTTTTTGAAAATCCTTAAATTTTGTTCCCACCACA
Organism: Sequoiadendron giganteum; assembly: GCA_007115665.2. Lineage (NCBI taxonomy): Eukaryota > Viridiplantae > Streptophyta > Pinopsida > Cupressales > Cupressaceae > Sequoiadendron > Sequoiadendron giganteum. The sequence goes on along the minus strand of CM021106.1, from coordinate 364,226,449 downwards.
AATTCCAAATAACAATAGTTGGTACCACTCTCCAAATGCAGCAAAAAAGGTGGATTTGTAGAGTAAAGGCCAAGACTAATAAAGATCCCAGATTGATTTTGGAAGAGGCATGCAGAAATTGAGCTTATTGAGAATGAAACCCTAACATTATTGTGCAAAATTGCAGTTGACAAAAATATGATCTACATGCTCAGGAACCTCAAAACATAAAGGACACATAAAAGGGTCCATGATTATTAGCTTGACTAGCAGATCACTGGTTAAAATTTGATTCTTCAAATCTAACCATGCAAAGCTTCCTACCTTGGGGATGATTTTATTATCCCAATAGAAGGAAAAGGCCCTTTGGGGAATAAGATGTCTTGAATCTTGATTTAACACCTTATAGCATTGGCTTACCATATAATTACCCTCTTTAGAAGGATCCGACAATAGCTTATCCAATTTTGAAGAGAGATATACTATCCTTGCTTCCAAAATGTTCTGAAGAGAGTTGCACTGAATGATTGATAGAGAGGGATGCAATTTTTTTTCCGTATAACATTACGTATGATGGGGTCTGCCGAGTTCACATAATTTAAAAGATTATATCCCTAAGAGTCAAGATTACGCAATGAGTCCATTATTGGGAAAATTTTTGGAATATTCTGTAGGGGAATATTCCCATTCCAGTAATTCGTCCAGAAGTGCACACTCTGAAGGTTATTAACCTCCCAAGTAATGTATGAACAAATCAGCTTTCTGCAAGAGATCAAGAAATTCCAAATGGTCGACCCCTTTGGAGGATCTGCAACCATAAAAATTCTTGTGGGGTTAATACTGTCAAGGTACTTACCCTGCATTATTTGACACAACTTGGATTGTGGGTTCACATACATTTTCCAAGCTAGTTTCGCACCAAATGCTTTATTATGATTTGAGAGGTTCATAATACCAACTCGTCCATGTGCTTTCCCATGAGACATGGCTTCAAGTGACATTAAATGAACCTTTTTATTGTCATCCATGTTACCTTTCCATATAAAAGATCTGATCAAACCTTCAATTTCAGAAATGACTACTTTTGGGGATTTTAGGATAGCCATAAAATAGTTTGGAATTGAGTAAGGTACAACCTTGACTAAGAGGATTCGGTCGATTAAGGAAAGCCATCTAGCTTTCCAAACTTTTATCCTGGATTTGATCCGCTTAATTACTTTTTCCCAATACGCTGCTTTATTTGGTCCCGTAAAATAAGGGATCCATAAATATGAACATGGCAAGTTTTCTTTTTGAAACCCTAGGATATTGAGATTTTTTTTTTCATTTACCTCTGATGTGTTAAGGATATAAACTTTAGATTTTGAAGCATTAATCCTCTAACCTAAAGCTGAAGAATATTTATTGAGAACCTCCTTGATTTGAAAAGCTTCTGCTAAAGATACAATCCCAAATAAATTCATGTCATCTGCAAATAAGGAATGGGTCGCTGCCATATCTGTATTTTCTATTTGAATACCTTTATATAAGCCTAAAAAATGCATTCTACTAATATGTCTGCTTAAAGCCTCTTCCATAATGATAAACAGGAAAGGAGAAAATGGTGTTGAAGTGAAAATACACTAAGAGGGGGGGGGTGAATCAGTGTTAATAACTTCTTTAATAAATTTAACTGAAACTGAAAAGAGCCATACATATGTTCTCATTTATCAATGATAGAATCATTCATGTATTTGAATGCAATCACATAAAATGAAATGAGAGTAGTGTAACATTACATTTTAAAGCAGTAAAGCACTGAAAAAAATGAATCATAGAAACTCAAATAGACACATGATATGCCAAGTGGAAAACCCTCCTGGGGTAGAAAAACCACTCTTGAACCTGCTGCCTTTTTCAAGCTTTCATTTCAATAATTATTTTGACAATGCCTCAATGGCTGATTTCTAAGCACCAACTCAAGGAGCACCAACCCCTTTGTTTAGAGACACCAATCTCAAGGAGCACCAACCCCTTTTCTTTTTTTCAATAGAACATAAAATGATATAGAGGATCTCTCTATTTCTCTTATTTCTGTCAAGTGCCTCTTGACAGACAATGCATAGAATTCTCAAGAGTCAAGAATGACTCTTCAGAATTCCATTCATTATCAAATCTTGATACAGCTTGAAGAAAAATCTAGTTTTAGTGTAAATACAACTTCTCATCAAACTAAATTATAGTGATATGATCTCTCTTTCTTTTTCTCACTCTCTCTTTTTCAATCTTTCATGATACAAAATACATAATAGACAACACACTGTTTTATCCAAATTTTCAGCATCTCAATAATTTTCCTCTCTATTTTCTTAATAGAACTGCCCTATTTTCTTTTTAGGTTTTCCAGAGATGATTAAACCCTAATCTCTATGTTTTCTACTATTTTTATATTACATCAAATTTATAACTTTTTGTTATAGCTGAAACAGTTTGTTTTTTGACAAGGAAGAGGTGACCTTTTTCACTGTTTTTACATCATTGACAAGTTACTGCTCAGGTAAAACAGAGGTCGTTTTTGCAGAATATTTTCACTAGTCTTGACAAGAGAAGGTAGAATGTAAAAATAGAATTAATAGAACCCTATCCAGTCGAGCAGCCTGCAAGGGCAGATCTTAACCAAGCAGTGTCAAGACATGCACGTGTGTATGAATAATAACTACTGAAAATGGCTGCATAAAAAGTAACTGAAAGACTATTTTGAGCAAAGGAAGCCTCATTACAGAATTTACCCAAAAAGAGCAGTTACCCACAAATCTGATGAAGTTGAGAGGATATTCAAAGAGCAATACCCATTATCATAGCTGCAAAAACTTAAGTAACTAAACCAATAATTCTCAAAAAATCGAGATCATTATGATGTGAAATTGAAACAATAAACTGAAGCATTTAAGAATGGTTACCAACAACTCCAAGTGTGAAACAAAGTAGATTCTTTAGGTTTCACAAATACCCACTACCCAAAGATGCCATTCCTTAAATTTGATATGATAATACTTATTTAAAATGAGATCTAGACATGCAAAATCCACTTTAATTCTGACTGAGAAAAGAATTACCAGATCTGCTCACAAACCTCTTGATTTTTTATTTTTCATTTGCCAAATAATAGAAAAAAAACATATATCTCTAACAACCTTGCCAGTAGAGGTAATGTAACTGCACTACAGACATAAGAAGGAGTACGTGTGGTTAATGATGAAGTTGTTGTCATGAAAGAGATTACGAGATCTACATATAAACGAAACGGCCAAGACACCTACGAAACTCGTGTCTTCACCCAACTGCAAGAATCTGACACACAGAATGACCATTGTAATGGTCTTACAACAATTTCCATTCATTGTCCAAATTCAGAAAACTAGTGAGAGAAATTAACCAACTGAGAGCAAGAATACATGGTGGCGGCTAGCAAAGGGTTCCAAAAACTTTGAGTGAAAGAGACACAAATTTTGACCTAAACTTCCAAAAGAAAAAACTCATGATTTCCTTTGCAAAGAATGATAACATTTGGAGTCTGAAAGGACAGTCATTGATAAAAACAAACTCATAATACTCTTTGGAATCCATTGGCTATACAAAGATAATCATGCTGACAAATATCAAACACATAATGCCATTTCAAAACCATGAGAAAATAGTGACTTGCATACTGACAAGCATTATATCAATTGAACTAATTCAGACATTGTGAAGTCATTGTTCAAGATACTTTGAAGAATATTAAAAGATCACCTTTACCTATCAAATGTCGATTTCCTAAGGCATGATAATTTCCAAATGATCAAAGCTAAGTCACATGCAATGTGACATAAAATAGTCAATACCTTTATACGAGTTGTCGGCCTTGAGGCCCAATAAAATGTCAACCAATAGACCCAAATCAAATGCAAGTAGGAGATCAAATTGAATGCATTTACTGAAGGTTGATTTCCAAAATCACAAAAGTATATGCAAAAGAATGAACTAAGTGATTCTCTTTTTCAAAGCCCAAATGCAGTATAATATCCAATGCCTTAAGAAGTATAATAAAGGCTAGATATCATGAAAAATTTAGAATGCCATTCTCCCATGCCAAATACCATAAACCACATGCATAGGAATGAGCAGTGTGCTTCTCAAAGCCTAAATGCACTATAACAACCAATGCCATATCATGTGCCTAATATAATCCAATGATAAAACATACCAACCTGTAGAACACTGATTCCTACCAAGGTCATATAATTAAGTGCATCACTGAAACACAATTATTAGATCAAAAACATATCATCTCATCAATGGAACAAAGAACTTGTAACCAAAATACCTCAACCGAGATCTACACATGGAGCCAAGATATCAGAGCCACCAAATATAATATAATCAATGAAGTAAATGTGCCAAACAGAAAAGTAGATCAACTGAGAAAGTAACCACCAAGATGCTAGAGGTAATACAAATTTTCATCAAGGACAAAATAGCACAAGAGGGATTCAACAAACTCCCCCTTTGTCCTTGATGGAAAAACTGAGCCACCAAGCCAAAATAATGAACTGTAATCGAATGCACATAATTCTCCCCCTTTTTGACACAAGGATAAAGGGAAGCTAAACCAGATAAACCAAATTTTTTAACAAACTGTAGAAGTAACCTTTGAGTAGAAAAGTATGAGTTGTAGGAAGAGCTAACCAGCTCCCCCTTTCACTGAGATAGACTGATTAAGATAATAGATATTGAGAGACAACTCCCAATCTAGACCGAAGTCTTTAAAAATAATCTTTAGCCAATGGTTTTGTAAAAATTTCAGCAACATGTGCTTGTGTAGGAACATATTGCACAGATACCTCATTATCCAGCACCTTTTCATGAAGAAAATGAAACTTTATAGCTATGTGTTTAGTTTGAGAGTGCATAACAGTATTTTTTGAGATATTGATTGCACTAGTATTATCACATAAAATAGTAATAGGTTTTGGAATTTCAATACCCATATATGATAATTTCTGTGACATCCAAATTACCTAAGTGTAGCAAGAAGCGGCAGCTATATATTATGCTTCAGGAGTAGAGAGTGAAATAGATTCTTTCTTTTTATTGTGCCAAGCCACTAAATGATCACCAAAAAAGAAAGCAGCACCACTGGTGCTTTTCCTGTCATCTAGACAACCTGCCCAGTCAGAATCAGTATATGCTACTAAAGAGAAATCATTGCTTCTAAGATACCCGAGCCCATAATCAATTGTGCCTTGTACATATTTAAGAATCCTTCTCACAACATTGATGTGAGATTCCTTAGGAGATGCCTGAAATCGAGCAACCATGCAAATAACTTGCATTATATCAGGTCTTGAGGTTGTTAGATATAATAGGTTGCCTATCATTGACCTATAGTCAGTTGGGCTGACAGCAGAAGAGTCATCAACCTTGCTAAGTTTACAACCAGTAGCCATTGGAGTGCTAACAGGATGACTTTCATCCATTTGAAACCTTTTTAACATTTCTTTTGCATTTCTTGCTTGAGATAAAAAGATGCCAAATTCAAGTTGTGAAATATGAAGACCTAAGAAGAATGAAATTTCTCCCAACATAGACATTTCGAATTCAAATTCCATGATTTGTGAGAATTTTTTACTCAAGGCAATATTGTTGCAGCCAAAAATGGTGTCATCAACATAAATTTCAACAACAAGAATATCAGATCCTTCAATTTTAACATACAGATTTTTGTCTACTCCTCCTCTAATGAAACCTTTTGACAGTAAGTGACTGTCCAATCTAGAGTACCAAGCTCTAGGAGCTTGTTTTAGGCCATAAAGAGTTTTTTTCAACCTGTAGACATGATTGGGTTTGTTTTTACAAGTAAACCCTTCAGGTTGTTCTATGTAAACTTCTTCTTCTAACTATCCATTCAAAAAGGCATTTTTTACATCCATTTGATATATAGTAAAAGATTTGAAAATAGAATATGCCAAGAAAATTCTAATTGATTCAAACCTAGCAACTAGTGCAAAGGTTTCACCGAATTCAATACCTTCTTGCTGAGCATATCCTTTGCAGACATATCTAGCCTTTTTGAGAACAACATGACCATTTTCATCATGTTTATTTCTAAAAATCCACTTGCCTCCAATGACATTTTTGTCATCTGGTCTTGGGACTAGATCCCAAGTCTAATTTTTTTCAATTTGATCAATTTCTTCCTGCATTGCATTAAGCTAGCATTCATCAGTTAGAGCTTCATCAAAAAAATTTGGCTCAAACTGAGTGATTAAACAAAAAGAAGTAAACTCATCTATGTGAGATTTTTCATCATAGTTAATTGTTCTTTTCCTTGCTTGAACTCCTGCTGATTTATCTTGTATAATCAACTCTTTAGGATGATTTTTAGCAAGAGATTTTGAAGGAGTTTTAGTTTCACATTTTTTTGAGCTGATTTCAGCATCTTCAGATTTTGCTTCAACTAGTTTAGGACTTTCCGATTTTGTTTCAGGATTTGCAGTTTCAAAGCCTTCAGAAATTATATCAAGTTCAAATTCTTCCTCTTAATCATCCTACATAGGTTCAGCATCTAAAAGCATATTTTCATCAAATTTGACATTTACTGATTCAACAATTTTATTCAGCCTATTTTTAAAGCATTTAAAGGCTTTTTTGTGAGTAGAGTATCCTAAGAAAATACCTTCATCTATCTTAGATTGAAAACTTCCTAAGTTTTCATCATCTCTCTTGATAAAACACTTGTAGCCAAATATTCTGAAATATTTTATTGAGGCAGATTTACCATACCACAGTTCATATAGAGTGTAATTTGATTTCACTCTGATATGGACTCTATTCAAAATGTAGAAAAATGTATGAACTTCTTTCCAGTACATGTTTGGCAGATTTGCTTCATTATACTGTCCTTTTATGCCATGTTTGTCACAATAGTCTATGAATTCTTGTGAGGTGAATTCACCACCTTTTTCAGATCTTAAACATTTTAGCTTTAAATCTGACTCTCTTTCTACCATTTTTCTAAAAACTTTAAAACGTTCAAAAGCTTCGGATTTATTCTTGAGAAAGGTAACCCATACCATACGAGAGTAGTCATCAACAAACAGCATGAAACATTTCTCACCATTGATGGACCTAGTCCTTGTAGGACCACATAAGTCAGTATGAATAATTTGCAGCAGTTTAGTGGAGGAGTGTTCCTTGGATTTAAAGCTTACCTTAGTTTGCTTTCCTTTGAGACACTCTTTACAAACAACATTGTCAGGTTTTCTAAGAATGGGCAGACCTCTTAGATTCTAATTTTTTCTAATTCTAACCATATTGTCAAAGTTAATGTGGCCTAGTCTCTTGTGCCACAACCAACTTTCTTCAACATGACTCATTAAGCATATACCTTGATTGTTTTCATGTCCAGAGGTGTCAAGTAAGTTGTAGACATTTCCCTTGGTCCTTCTTCCAACAACAACAACTTTTCCATATTGGTTTTTAATTTCACATCCCTATGAAGTGAATAGGACTTGATAGCCACTGCCACAGATTTGACTGACACTCAAAAGGTTATGTTTTAATCCTTCTACATAGTACAAATTGTAAATAGGAGTGTCTTCATTCAGAAAAAGGGAACCTCTACCTTTGATTTGAATTCCAGAGTTGTCTCCAAACTTTACGTATCCACCAACATAGTCTTCTAGATTAGTAAATTTTTCTTTGTCACCAGTCATGTGGTTTGAAAATCCACTGTCTAGGACCCATAAGTCATTTTTCTTGGAGTGGAAAGTAGTTTGAACTAGCATAGTCTATTCAATGTTGTTGACAGCTTTGGATTTCCAGACCTTGATAGTTTTTAGTTGTTGATTCTGCTGATCAGCATTGCATTTCTTAGTAGAATGACCCAAAGACTTGCATGTGAAACATCTAATCTTCCTTGCAAAACCATGATTCTACCTAAAGCCAAATCTAGGAGTCCTAGAATTCATAAATCTGCAAGAGTTCACTTTGTGACCAAATTTATTGCAGAAGTAACAATACCCATAAAAGAGAGGGTAGGAGTTATAAACCATTATGTTGCTCCTAAAAGGATGAATATGATCCTTGTCAAAATCAGGATGTTTGAGTTCAAGACTTTTGTTTCCAGCCACAACATTGTCCTTTGCACTATTATTAAAACATTCACCTTTCACAAAACCAATACCAGCTTTATCATTGTTTAGTTTATGTTTACTGAGCATGTCATTTAGTTTAAGAGTGCTCTCATATTTCTCCATGGTCTTTCTGAGATTTACAATCTCATGTTCCAGTTTTTGAATTTCTTGATCTTTAAGGCTTATGCCAATACGAAGATAGTCTTCAACTCTTTTAGATTCTTCAAGTTGAGTTTTTAATGAGACTATCTCGAGATTTATGAGTTGCTGTTGTGAAGTATCTTGAGCAGTATTTTGTTCTTGAGCACGCAGTTTTTTTTTAAGTTTCCTTAGCTCTTTTAGAGCACATTTCAGTTCTCCTTTATAATCCACTTCGCCATCTTCAGCATCATTGTTGTTAGTTTCATCTTGCTGAGTGATTTCAGCCATGAAGAGATTTTCATCCTCTTCATCTAAAGAATCTTCAGATTCAGAGTCTCTTTCATTCTTGCTTAACAAACTTTTCTTCTTTTTGAAATTGAATTTTTGTTTTGGTCTATAAGCCTTTTTCTTGGCAAATTTTTTAGATTTTTCGTTATCACTGTTTGTGTCACCATAGGGGCACTTTGTAGAAAAGTGCCCTATTTTTCCACAATTGAAGCATTTGAAGGGAATTTTTCCCTTATACTTTCCATAACCCTTTTTGAGTTTCCTCACAAAGTGGGATTCTTTAGAATCAAAAAATTTTGATTCAGTGAGCTCATCCCTTTCTTTCCTTTCAACATTAAATGTTGCTTCTTTTGAAGTGGTGTTGTTTTTACTAATCCTCATTTCATAGGCAGTCAGAGTGCCTTGTAGGTTGTCACGGTAAGCTGGGTAAAGTGTTTCTTTTCTTCTAGAGTAGCTATCTTAGCTTCAAATTTTGTTGGTAAGGTTATGATGACCTTGGTTACAACATCAAATTCCTTGAATTCTTCTCCCAGACCCTTCATGGCATTTACTATTTCATCAACTCTCAAAAATTAGTCAACTACTTTTTCATCGTCCCTCATTTTTAACTCTTCAAACTGGTGTTTTAAAGTGAGGACTTTAGACTGTTTTACCTTTTCATTTCCTTGATAGATAGTTTCAAGTTTAGTGCATATTTCACTAGCAAAACTGCAGTGCATGACTTTGATGAAGACACCTTTAGTCAGAGCACACAGAAGAGGATACTTTTCTCTTGCATTGGTTTCATATCTTTTCTTTTCATCAGAATTAGTTGGCAAAGTAGCTAGTACAGTGTACCCAGACAATACTATGCTCCAGACATCAAGGTCAATAGAAGTTAAATAAGTTTCCATTCTGATTTTCTAGAATACATAATCAGTTCCATCAAATAATGGGGCTCTATTCATGGAATTACCTTCATGAGTTTGAGACATTTTAAATAGACTCCAAGTCCATAATCAATCCTAGGTTGGAAAGACCTATCAGAGGACCCTAGGCTGTGATACCAATTGTTGGAGTGAAAATACACTGAGAGGGGGGGGGTGAATCAATGTTAATAAATTCTTTAAAAAAATTAACTGAAACTGAAAAGAGCCATACATATGTTCTCATTTATCAATGATACAATCATTCATGTATTTGAATGCAATCACATAAACTAAAATGAGAGTAGTGTAACATTGCATTTTAAAGCAGTAAAGCACTGAAACAAATGAATCATAGAAACTCAAATAGACACAAGATATGTCGAGTGGAAAACCCTCCTGGGGTAGAAAAACCACTCCTGAACCTACTGCCTTTTTCAGGCTTTCATTTCAATAAGTATTTTGGCAATGCCTTAATGGCTGATTTTTGAGCATCGACTCAAGGAGCACCAAACCCTCTATTTAGAGACACCAATCTCAAGGAGCACCAACCCCTTTTTTTTTTTCAATAGAACATACAATGATACAGAGGATCTCTCTATTTCTCTTATTTCTATCAAGTGCCTCCTGACAGACAATGCATAGAATTCTCAAGAGTCAAGAATGACTCTTCAAAATTCCATTTATTATCGAATATTGATACAGCTTGAAGAAAAATCTAGTTTCAGTGTAAATACAACTTCTCATCAAACTGCATTATAGTGATATGATCTCTCTTTCTTTTTCTCACTCTCTCTTTTTCAATCTTTCATGACACAAAATACATAACAGACAACACACAGTGTTTTCCAAATTTTCAGCATCTCAATAATTTTCCTCTCTATTTTCTTAATAGAACTACCCTGTTTTCTTTTTAGGTTTTCCAGAGATGATTAAACCCTAATCTCTATGTTTTCTACTATTTTCATATTACATCAAATTTACAACTTTTTGTTACAGCTGAAACAGTTCGTTTTCTAACAAGGAAGAGGTGACCTTTTTCACTGTTTTTACATCTTTGACAAGTTACTGTTCAGGTAAAAGAGAGGTCGTTTTTGCAAAATATTTTCACCAGTCTTGACAAGAGAAGGTAGAATGTAAAAATGGAATTAATAGAACCCTATCCAGTTGAGCAGCCTGCAAGGGTAGAGCTTAACCAAGCAGTGTCAAGACATGCATGTGTGTATGAATAATAACTACTAAAAATGGTTGCATAAAAAGTAACTGAAAGACTATTTTGAGCAAAGGAAGCCTCATTACAGAATGTACCCAAAAAGAGTAGTTAACCATGAATTTGATGAAGCTAAGAGGATATTCAAAGAGAAATACCCATTATCATAGCTGCAAAAACTTAAGTAATTGAACCAATAATTCTCAACAAACCGAGATCATTATGATGTGAAACTGAAACAATAAACTGAAGCATTTAAGAATGGTTACCAATGACTCCAAGTGTGAAACAAAGTAGATTCTTTAGGTTTCACAAATACCCTCTACCCAAAGATGCCATTCCTTAAATTTGATATGATAATACTTATTTAAAATGAGATCTAGGCATGCGAAATCCACTTTAATTCTGACTGAGAAAAGAATTACCATATTTTCTCACAAACCTCTTGATTTTTCATTTCTCATTTTCCAAATAAAAGAGAGAAAACATATATCTCTAACAACCTTTCCAATAGAGGTAATGTAACTACACTACAGACATAAGAAGGAGTGCATGTGGTTAATGATGAAGCTGCTGTCATGAACGAGATTACCAGATCTACATACAAACGAAATGGCCAAGACACCTTCCAAACTCGTGCCTTCAGCTAGCTGTAGGAAGTTGACACACAGAACGACCATTGTAATGGTCTTACAACAATTTTCATTCATTGTCCAAAGTCAGAAAACTAGTGAGAGCAATGAAACAGCTGAGAGCAAGAATCCATGGTGACGGCCAGCGAAGGGTTCCAATAACTTTGAGTGAAAGAAATAAAGTTTTTGACCTAAACTTCCAAAAGAACAAACTCATGATTTCATTTGCAAAGAATAATAACATTTGGAGTTCGAAAGGATAGTCATTGATAAAAACAAACTCATAATACTCTTTGGAATCTGCTGGCTGTACAAAGATAATCATGCCAACAAATATCAAACACATAATGCCATTTCAAAACCATGAGAAAAAAGTGACTTGCATGTCGACATGCATTATATCAATTGAACTAATTTAGACATTGTGAAGTCATCATTCAAGATAATTTGAAGAATATTAGAAGATCACCTTTACCTATCAAATGTTGATTTCTTAAGGCATGATAATTTCCAAATGATCAAAGCTAAGTCACATGCAATGTGACATAAAATAGTCAATACCTTTATACTAGCTGTCAGCCTTGAGGCCCAATAAAATGTCAACCAATAGACCCGAATCAAATGCAAGTAGGAGATCAAATTGAATGCCTTTACTCAAGGTCTATATCCAAAATCACAAAACCATATGCAAAAGAATGAACTAAGTGATTCTCTTTTTCAAAGCCCAAATGCAATATAATATCCAATGCCTTAAAAAGTATAATAAAGGCTAGATATTATGCAAAATTCAGAATGCCATTCTCCCATGCCAAATACCATAAACCAAATGCAAAGGAATGAGCAGTGTCCTTCTCAAAGCCTGAATGCACTATAACAACAAATGACATATCATGTTCCTAATAGAATCCAATGACAAAACATACCAACCTATAGAACACTGATTCATGCCAAGGTCATATAATTAAGTGCATCACTGAAACACAATTGTTAGATCAGAAACATATCATCTGATCAATGGAACAAAGAACCTATAACCAGAATACCTCAACCAAGATCTGCACATGGAGCCAAGATATCAGAGCCACCAAATATAATATAATCAATGAAGTAAATGTGCCAAATAGAAAACCAGATCAACTGAGAAAGTAACCACCAAGATGCCAAAGGTAGTACAAATTGTCATCAAGGAAAAAATAGCACAAGATGGATTCAAAAAATGGGTCACCTTTCCTTACACCTTGAGAGGGATTGAAAAAACCAAAAGGAGGCCCATTCAGAATAACTCAAAATTTGGCTCTTGATAGGAATGTTTTAATCCAGTGGCACCATTTTGGTGAAAAACCAAATTTGATCAATACTTTCCTTAGGAAACACCAGTTAACCTTATCATATGCCTTCATCATGTGGAGTTTGACTATGATAGAAGGGACTTTCCTAGCTATTATTGAGTGAAGAGTTTCATGGGCCACAATTGCACCTTCATAAGTTTCTTTACCTGGGACAAAACCCCCTGGTTCTTGTGAAATTATCTTTGGAATAATAGGCTTTAGCCTCAAGTAAATTGCCTTTGAGAAAATCTTATATATCATATTGCACAAAGAGATTGGTCTATATTCTACAAAGGAAGTGGGGTTGGCAACTTTAGGGATAATAACAATGTTATTTGTGTTGAATTTCTTGAGAAAAGTTCCAGATCTGCATGATTCTTCTAAGGCCCATAAAAGATCAAAACACACAAAATCCCAACATTTTTTGAAAAAAAGGTTGTGGAGTCGTCAGGCCCTAGGGCTTTGTCAGGAGGCAATGACAAAACTACCTTTCTGAGCTCCTCGATTGAAAATGGCTTCAGTAACTAATAATTTTTTTCTACAGATATAAGGGATGAGATTACTTGCAAAAGATCTTCCACATCCTCTTCATTTTGTTGGGTTCTATCATTTGGAGCAGAGAGGAGATCTAAAAAGAACTTGACACATTCTTTCTTAATATCCTCTTCATTTGTAAGCCACTTTCTCATTGAAATTTCTTGTATCGCTTGAACCGCCTTAGTTTTTCTTTTGATTTGGGTCGAGGCATGGAAATACTTATCGTTTTTATCCCCTTCTTTTAACCATATTTCCTGCAATTTTTGCCACCAATAGGCTTCTTCTCTTGCACATTGCTCCTCCCATTTTGCTTACAAATTCTTTTTCTTTTCATATTTCAAAGCATCCAAACCTTGTTGAATAATTTTATTATGAATAACTTCTAATTCTTGATGTATCATTTCTTTCTGTTGGAAGAAATTTCCAAAGGTCTCCTTATTCCATTTTTGGAGTCGATGCTTAATATGTATCAATTTTTTCCATAATCTTTACATCATTGACCTAGGTTCAAAAGGAGCAGAAATCCACCATTGATGTATCAAGTCTACAAAATTAGGATGTCTAAACCACATGCTCTCAAATTTGAATGAAGATTTCAGAGCAAGAGAGGAAATATTTGCAATGGAAAGAGATATTGGATAATGGTCAGAGTCAGGAAAAAGTAGAATCTCAGAGACAAGTTTATAAGACAAGCTGAACCAATTTGGAGATAGAAGAAACTGATCCAACCTTCCTAAAATTTTAAAAAAACCACTCCTTCAATTTTTCCAAGTGTACTTGCCATTTACTGGTAGAATATCCCTCAAAGAATTGGTAGTGATAAAAGAATTGAAATCAGACATAACCTTAGCAAGCAGGCATATCCCTCCATTCTTATCTTGGATAGATGGAATAGCATTAAAGTCTTTGGCCATGATAAATTTCCCATCACCCAAAGACATAATAACCTGAGATAACTGATCCCAGAGTCATTTCTTATCTCTTGTAGGCGTGGGATCATAGATATTGAAAATCCAAAATTTAATATCAAATTTCATTACCTCTAGCAATTGCCAATTATTTTCACTGTGAATTAGAACCAGGGATACTTGTTTTTGATTCCATAGAACTGCTAGGCCCCCTGAAGCTCCTTGGGTAGGGGAGTGAGAATATTTCCACAACTACCATTTCTGGATTGTCTGCTTGAATGTATCATCTGAAAATTTGGTCTCCTGGAGAAGAACTACATCTACACCACATCCATCAATTTGGAATTTGATGTGGGCTCGCTCATCAGGGGCATTTATGCCACTAACATTCCATGAGATAATCTTCATTGGGCCCAAGGAGAGCAGCATGCTCTCCTTGGATGCTTATTAAGTGGAGATAACAAAGAATCAAGCAAAGTAGATTGTCGTCCTACTTCAATTTCCTCTTGCAATTTAACAACCTTATATTTGCAGCCGCATTTAACTGCAAACTTCTTTATAAGGGGCTGCAAAGGAGTCTAGGTAATGGAAAGAGTCTACGAGTAATCAAAAACTGGAGATACTTGAGTATCTTCCCCTGCTATTGTACCCTCCTCATGGATCTATGGGTCCTTAGGGGTCATTAACTCCAATTGGATATTAGATATACTCTAAGATTCACAAAAATATTCCTCTTTGGAATTATTACAATCCCACAACCAGAAGGGTTCTTCCCGAAACACCTCATCCACAATTTCCTCAATAATTTTTGAACCCACTAAGATCAATAACTTTTCTGACATTAACACTAATTTTGCATCAGATGTCTTATTTTCCTCTAGATATTGAAGAAAACCTTGAAAATTTTCTTGTGCCTCAATTGGGGAGTTTTCCAAGAAAAAATTATCCATGTCCTACTTGATCAAATGACCAAACTGAAGAAACTTATTTGAATCCTGAAACATTAACCTTTTGACCAATTCCTCTTGTTGAGATTCCTGAATTTGAAAAGATGGAGAGTACAAGCTTAGACTTAAAGATGTGTGCTTGCTCCATAGTAATTCAAAACATAAATAAGCTTTGATTTGCTTGGAATTCCTGCATCTTCAAACAAGTGATTTGGTATTGGTTGCATGGCTATCTAAGGAGAAAATGTGTTGACTATGAAGAACTTGTATGGTTGTACATCCTTTATTGATTTCACCATTTGAAAAGAGATTGGAACTCCCCAAAGTAATAGAATGATCCACACCCAACATTATATCCTGTTTGAAAGTTCCAACTTGTGACTGGAACGTAGTGTGAAGAGACTTAGAGGGAAATGGATACTTTCCCAAATTGGTTACAGAACAAGAATTTTGGTTCAAAATAGATGTAGAAGAAGAATTTCAGTTCAAATTGGATGTAGAACAAGAATTTTGGTTGAGAGGGGTTGAAGACCCTTGAGGCTGAGCATTTAAATCCTGAAAGGATTCCTAACAAATTGGTTGAAGCCAAGATCCAAATTTTGATTTTATCTCTATGTGGGATGGTTGTTTCTTAGTTGCATCATGTAAAACAAGAAGTCTAACTGAATTCAAAGGATTGTTGAAGCAAAAGAGGTCATGTTTTTGGAAGATGCCAATTTGATTGGCAATGACTTCCAGCAAATACAACTCTCTATAATCCAAAGGAATACCATGAAGTTGCACCCAGAAAGGAGCAAAACGGATCAACAATTTCCTCAGGCTTGAAGTTGGGAATCCATTTTTGCATATATAACCCAGATCCCTAGAAGTTCTAGGACTTGATTCTAAAGGCCTCATCTTTCTCTAAGATGGAATCCAAAAGGACAACAAAAATTCCCCTAATTTTATCCAAAAAAAATATTTTAATAGATCCTTTCAATTCTTGAAAAATGATATTTTTTAGAGATTCCAAATCTAGAGTGAGATTCCAAAACTTACAGATAAGAGCTTTCACCCTGAGGTCATTTATTTGGGGCAAAACCATATGCTCTAGAAAAACTACCTTGAGAACTTTTGGTTGTGAAATAGTTTCTTGCTTACTTGGCCCTGTCCCAAGATGATGGATGTCACTTGATTGTTGATTCTCCTTCCTCCTCCATACTTGTTTGTGCTTACCCTTTGTGTGCTTTGTTGAAGAACTACCCTTTTTTCGTTTCCTCCTATTCCTTTGAAAACCCCTATCCCCATGTGACATTTCTCATTGTTGCTTCATGCGATGAGATTTTGTCTAGGTTTCCTTTGATGCTTCCACATTCTAATGATTTTTAATTGCCCCTTGCTCACTAACCTTTGGAAATGATTAATTTTTCCCATAAGGTGGATTCAAATCCTAGGAAGGATCCTCCACTGGTACCACATTATGTATGTTGTGATCCAAATTCAAATGAGATGACAACCCTTGAATAGGGTTTTCAATGGCCGCATCGGAAGCTTTGGAGGGACAAGGAGGATTATTATTTGTAGTATTTGGATTGAAGAGACCTCCTCTAGGCTGAAAAGACCTTTGCAGACGAGTAGATCTAAGATCCTTCTCACTTTCGTTAAATTTGTACTGTAAGTGATTTCAATCTTCTTCTGATAAATCCCTATCTTCAAATATGTCCAATTTTGGTTGTTTAACTCTACTCATGTGTCTTGGATATGGACGCCAACAGGTCCTGTATCTTTTCCGAGAGGGTTTTTGGAACATCCTTTATGAACGGTAGTGTCGTGATCTATCTGTCCACTGCCTATCCTGGAATTCACCTTGCTGACCCCTAGATCTATAACTATCAACATAGCTAGGAGGATAGCCACAACTCTGCATGCTTCCATCCAATCTAGGGTTAGAAAATTGTGACGTTGCTTGCTTCCAGCCAATCTAGGGTTAGAAAAAATTCGGAAGTACTTCGATCAGGGTTGATAATTTGTACTTTGTATATGATCAATTTTCCCATTCTTCCAAATAGAACCATCCACCCACTATCCATTATGGAACACCCACTAAGGATTGTGTTCATCAAATCTTGCACCTGGGTCACTTTTCTTCACATCAACCTAGATACCACCATGGAAAACCCATTGTAGAATATGTGAATACGATATATCCACACCAGGTGCAGGCGGGTCTGTCAGCGCCTCATCACCCCAGCAATTTACACCATTTTCCATGAGTCTTGAGCTACCTGCAACTTCGCGCTCCATAGCCCCTTCCCCCCTTGCATTCATATTTTCATTACATTTTCATATTGCATTTTTGGAAAATCTGAAACCGAAATGCATTGCCCCTAATGATCTTGATTATTATTAAGAATATTTTCTAATAATAATATTAGTATACATTATATCATCAAATTATTTAATTTTATATTAATTATTATTATTATTGAATTTTTTATTTTTGTTTTTTAAATATAAAATTGTACTGTTAGGGTTTAATTAGAGTTAAGAGTTTAATAAGGGTTAGGGTTATAGTTAAGATTCTATTACGATTAGGGTAAGAGTTAAATTAGCATTATAGTTAGGTAAGGGTTCACTTATGATTAGGATTTAATTAGGATTAAGGTTAGCACTAAATTAGGGTTAGGATTCCAATTAAGTTCTAACTATAATTCTAATTCAATTACATTAAAATTAATATTTTATAATATTTATTAAATATTATATCGAAATATAATTTAATATTATATTATAATAATTAACATTATTATAATATTATATTATTATTTTAATCTCTTACATGTTGTGTTGTGACTGATACTAGCATACATATATTAAATATTAATATATATATATATATAATACGCCAAAAGTTATCCTTCTCGAGGTGCCTATTTTCATCATTTTTTCTTAGTACAATGGGCACCTCAACAATGATAACTCTTGATGTATTATTTATATATATATATGTATATTTATATTTAATATATTTATGCTAGTATATATAGACACACATACACATATGTGTAGATATGAGATCCTTGGTAGATACTAGTGTTGATTCTTACATCATTATCTAATAGGAAAAATTAGTGAAGTTTATCCATGTATATGCGTGTCTAGTTATATATATGTTCAATCAATTGATGTAGAAGATGCATGCATACAACTCAATGGACCAACAAATCCCTTATTAAACATTTCACTGACCTAGATGTACTAAATTTAATTTATCAACCAAGGAACCATACTTTTTTGGATGATCTTGGCATTGTATGTGTAGCAAAGAATTCTAAGTTGTCATAATCAATTGTGTATAGAAAATCTAATATTCATCTAAAAGAAAAATTAATCTAAAATCAACTTTATCTAAAAGAAACTTAACTAAATAACTGTTGTTACGAGTAAATTCTCTAGTGAGGATAGTGATTAATGAGACAATTTTGTTTCAACTACTTAGGATAAATGTAATAACAATTAATTACTACTCAATAATTTAGTTCAACTTCAAATTAGGAAATATAGCTTAGAAATTTATTCTATTATTATTAATAATTTAAACTATGAGGAGCATTGTAGTTACCTCAAGTGGCCCTTTCTTAATTAGCTTTAATCCCATGTTATGTCTCTTAAATCTTAACTCAAAATTCCATACAAATGACTGAATCGATCTTTACTGTAGCTCGAACAGATAAATTGAGAACAAAGTGTAGATAAATTGAGAACAAAGTGTCGATAAATAGGAAAAGTGCATGTATTCAAAATTTATAAAACCTAAGATGCTAGCTCCTCAACCTCTCACAAGATCTAACATATATACAGGATATCAAGAATCGAATTATTATTGGACTTGAAACAACTGTCAACTCCCCCAAAAACATAGATAGAAGACTTGGTATTATTCTAAACACTAGTAAAAACTAAGCATGCAAAGGGGAGAGTGTCACAATCACATTAAGACTTTGCATCATAAAGAATATAGTTATAACTGAAAAAAAATGCTCAAGAGGGTGTAAATATTTATGAGCCATAACCATGGTTATCATAAATATCTTCTTTCCTGGACATGACTATTTCTATTTGGTGACAACATCAGTAAAAATATAATGAACTATAAATAAATCATTTCTACAATCTTTGACCATTTCCTCCAAATTAGATACGAAAGAATTCATGTGCTATAGGTGATTATCCACTTTGTTGTGGGTTGAAAGGTGTCCTTTGTTGTAGGTTGATAGATCCTTCATTGCAAGTTCACAGATCCTTTTTTGTAAGGGTTATTTTATTTTGAAGGCATATCTTCATCATTAATAACCATAATCATCATAAAACTCTATTAAATTAATAGTAGTTCATAGATTCACACAATTATTTAGCAATAAAGTATATATTATCCTTTATGCTTTAATACTTAAAATAAGTAGGAGGGTCTAGGTAATTTCTTTGAAACCATGAGAAAAATTATCAAAAATTTGAAACTTTAACAAGGAAAAGAGGACAATTTAAAGACCTGTCATTCCTCCCAATTTAGATTTTTTCTTTTCCACGAGAAATTCAATGCATATGGTTATACTAGAATTTAGTTTTTGGTAGTCCATAGGGTCAATAATTTCTTCTCCTTGCTTTAGGTAGAACCCTTTCTACGTAGATATTCTTTCCCATTTGACTTTCTCTAGTGTCCCTTGTTCTCCGCTCCTTCCTGAATAGTGCAAGAGAAGGGGCGGGTGAAATTTGAAAGGAAACCAAGTAATTTGGTGTTCATGGGAAGCCTTGATGTACTTATGTTCCCTTATGACTAATACCAATTAGTTAAAAATTGAATGGGGCTCTTTATTTTTCAATTCCCAAGTCAATTCATTCCAACAATATTGGGAGAATTTCAGTGCCTCTTTTTCAACTCCAAATGCCAATTCTTTAAACCTTTTATAGTCTTTTTCCTTGTGTATTCAATATTTTATTTTCTACCCCAAGTATGTGGGCATGTGTAAGAAGTTGGGTCCACAAAATGTTCAAAAAGTGGAAGTTTTTTTCATGATTTATAGAATTTGTCACAGTTCGATAAAATTTGAAGCACTTACAAATTGAATCTTAAAAAAGTTCAGTAATGTGAAATTCAATATTTTGAGTCCAGTTTCAAAATATGTAATTTATTCTAATACCTAGATGATACAAATTAACTTTTAATAGGCATTGTAGAAAACCCACTTTCTAAAAGTCTTTTTTAAGACCATACCATGCACACGTACATACACCATTATTTGACCCAAATAAAATTATTTTTCTAATTCCTTTTGGGTAAATATGGGTAACAAACTGAAGATTGATTAGTATATTTTTTATAGTTTTTCTAAAAAAAAATTATTAGTTTTTTATTGGCCCTAATTTCTGTTTTTGAAAACCAATATGTGTAGACACCATAATTTGACTTAAACTAATCATTTTTTTCATTTTGTAGAGATTTATTTATAGATTGATGTCATATAATTTTTTATACAAAAAAATTAACAAATTAAAAGTTATTTAAAAACTAAAAAAAAAATCAATTTTTCAAGTTTATGGACCAAATTGCTTATACATTAATTAAAAATAGAAAACATAATCTAATTATAAAAAGACTACATATTTAGAAACTAGACATAATAATCTATAATGGGTTTTAATTTCATAAACCAATTTTGAAAGAAACCATCAACTATATTGCCAAATCTAGATATTTCTCTTAGCATTGCCTTATTTTTTTAGTTGTAGGTCAAAGGCTGATGTTGGGTTACCAAACCTTTTCCAAGCCTAAAACCAAATAAAAAAGGAGCTAAGATTTCATTTTTTTTAGAATGGGTACTCATTTAGGAACGAGATCTCGATCTAAGGCTCAAGATCCCATTCCTTTTGACATTTTTTGGTTGAAACTTCCCCTCTCCTTGGACCCAAATTCTTGCACTTACCCATGTCCACTAGTTCAATCCATTCCTCAAATACCTCATCAAAGTCCTTTGTTTCTTCTCTATTTTTGAGGGGAAGTGACTTCTCCCTTTCATGATATTATTTTCATAGTAGGCCTCTTTGATGTTCATTCTAAATGAATGAGTCTAGTGCCTTTATCTAAACACGTCCCACAAAATTTAGTGGGTTCCAAGCAATATTATATGGAATTGTTGGATTTTGCAAATAAAATTCACATAGTTGATATTGAATGTTTGGAGTGGATCCCTAATAAGCTTTTAAAAATAATGTTGTTTATGATAATAAAATAATATCATTAATTAATTGACTAAATTGAAAACTCAAAAAAAATACTGCAAGAATAGGGCTGATGATAGCCTAATTTGGATCTCAAGCAACCAAAGAAGAAAATCAGTGCAGGTAATTAGTCCAACTAACCAAAGTAAATTTTAGAGTGATTTTTTCAAGCAGTTTGTTCAATTCACATTTATGGGCATAGAAACGACCACAAATTCATTGTTTAATAGAATCACATGAATCATAATCTCATCCATCGACAAGGAAAATAATGATCATTAGACAACAATGAAAAGAACATAGTTGAACTAGTATGTTTGGAAAACTAGTAATCACCCACTATAAAATCTCAAACCCTCTCTTACCAAGGTGATAGAATCCCTTCTCACATCCAATAAAAACTAAAAAATGAAAGGACAGGGATACTTGACATCAATGCAAGCAAACATAACTTCATTGTATTTTTATTGATGAAAATAGATAAATATTCACAAGAATCGGTTTCACTACCTACAACTCACACTCAAATATCAAAGGCCGATATTGGAGAAGGCGACCTCTACACACAGTGATTCTTGTTTCTATACATAACATCCTTTCAAGAATCAAATTCTTCTTCCTCAAAACTGTTGCAAATTAATTTCATTAGCTTCACATTAATTTGTTGTTATCATTTTCTTTCTCTTCAAACTATGTCCATCTCTCCTTGCACTGGCAGAGCTCTCACATTGCATCGATCCCCTACCACTTTTAGAGCCATCGATCTCCAAATTCAGTCAATTTCTTCTCAATTATTCGATGCCTTGTCTCCCAAAGATAGTGTGTCCTCACCCTCCCGGTTTCATGCTAAAAATAGTCACCATCAGGATCCATCGCATAGGACAAAATCCTCTCCTCAAAAAATTTATCTATTACTTTGTAACATCTCCCACTATGTGAGATTATCTTGATCCACATAGAAATTCACCACCTATCACAAGACTACAAGGCCACAAGACCCAACAAGCAAAACCAAAACTCCACCACTAGTACTCAAATTACAAAAATAAAAACAACTAAGAAAATAAAATCAAATTGGGCTCAATGCCCTTGCATAAAACTAGGGAAAACTTTAAGAAACCCCCCCCTCAGCACAGGTGTAAAATCTTGGCGAATCCTGTATACTTCCCGATGAAAAATATTAATTTTATTGGTGATTTTTTTCGTTTTTCGGGAAAAAAAATAATCCCAATTGGTGAATCTTTTTTAATCCCTAGAAATTCATGGAAAATCTTGGAAAATTGCAAATTTTTTAATCGAATAAAATATTTTTCATTAGCGATTAAAACCGTTTTTCAAACCAGAATTTTTTTTCATTGGCGATTAAAACCTTTTTTCAAAGAAAAAAAAATATTTTCATTGGCCAATTAAAAAGAATCTCAAAATAGTAAGAAAATCTAGTAGCAAAATAAACAGATATACCAACGAAAAAATCATAGGGGTCGTTCGATGAATGTTCGATGGATGATTGTAGTTGCATTCTGGAAGTAAATCTCTGAAGCACTAGACTTGCGATTTGAAACCTCCGGAATAACACTATAACCGTTAGATGTGGACATGTGGCGAGATCAAGGCTCATCGCTCATCACTCATTTTGTCTTTTCAATGCCTCGACATTGTACATTTCATTTAATTGAAATTCTCAATATTTTTGAAGAAAGTGTGGTTGTCATACTACTAGTGCAGGTAGTGGCGGCGATTAATGCCATATGTGATATGAACATCCGAAGCAATTTCTTGGACAACTCATAGCTTTAATGAAACAAGATTTTTAATGATTTCATATCATTTGAACTTTGAGTGATTTTGACAGCTTGAGGTACAGTTCAAGTTGGCATGTAGCCAGACGTCAATCAAATTAAACATTTTAATTATACAGGTTGGTAATGGCACTAGTGGCCCATAAATAGGAATAGTAATTTAGTGAATAGTAGATAGTGCCATAAGGGTTTTTATTTTCCAGGGTTAATAAGGATTCACGAAGAAGATGATGCAGTATTGGGGATACTATAAATTGTCCTACCTACAGTTATGTAGTTATAGAGTAATCAGTAAAAGATGAATTTCCTTCAAGTTCAGAATGGGTGGAATTGGAAAGAAGTTGATTTGGTTAACCTGATTTCTGAGACAAGTTTTTAGCTAGGATGAGGAGCTCTGATGGAGATAAGTTCTATACCAGTGCATGAAAGCTACTTGCAAAAGATGGGAGCAGATTTGCTTCTCCTCTTGTATTCTAACAGCTCCCATTTCCCCAGCATGGCTTTGGTTCTCAAATGGGATAAGTACATTTTGTATCTTCACGGCTCCCATTTCCCCAGCATGGCTCTAGTTCTCAAAGGGGATAAGTACATTTTGTATCTTCACGGCTCCCATTTCCCCAAGACTAATTAGAACTCCCTTTCCCCAGCATGGTTTACAAATCCACCAGTAGAAGCTTGGAATCATGAATTTATTTTCAAAGCCACATTTGTATTACGTTGTCACTAGAAGAAGCTTGGAATCATGCATTCATTTTTAGAGTTACATTTGTAGTAAGTTTTCAGCAGTAGAAGCTTGGAAATTGGAATCAATTTTTAATCCATTGTAACGAGAAACAACTTGAAATAAATTATTAAATTTTGTCTATGTAAAGTACTAAAGTGACACACTGACATATGTTATTTATACAAAACAGGAGCTACAGTGTTACTCATCTATAAAAAGATATGTAATAATGTGAAATTGAAATTCAGTTGCAATAAAATACATGGTTGTGTTGGTGTTATTCTTGATTCCTTGAATCTTCATTATTCATTTATGCTTAAGATTAAAGAGTTGTTTTCTGAGTTCGTAACTTTAGTTTCTATTAATAATTTAATATATTCAAATCAATTTTTTTCTTTTGAGAAATTATGTAATATACTTAATGCAATATGCACTTGATAATTCATGGTTATATCGGGCCATCGGGGGAATGCAATTATTCGTTCCATCGATGTTTATGTGTTACAGTGATGTGCTTACTTTTGTTGACTCTATCGGTATATCAAGGATAGCACCTTATGAGTTATGAGTCTTCACCTTCAAGCCATCGGCGGGGCTGTGATAAGGGTTCCACCGATAAAGCATTGTTAGGCCGATGCCTATGGTATTGACTTTAAAACACATGTGTCATGTTTATGTTTTTAAGTTAATATCATAAATTACTCAAGTTTCAACCGTTGGATGAACATTTGATGTATGATTGTAGTTGCATTCCATAATGAAATGCACAGAGCGATGGGCTTCCCAACTTAAACCTCTGGAATCACCCTATAACCGTTAGATTTAGAAAGATGGTTAAGATTAAGAACTTGCAACTTGTAGACCTAAGACGTGTCATTCACTTTAATGTTCCAATTTTGAGAAACAAAGCATTTAAAGCACTTTGTACTGCTAACTGTCAACTCAAATTGTCAAGTGATTAATGTTTATTTTTAAAGTTAATATCATAATTCATAAATTACTCAAGTTTCAACTGTTGGATGAACATTTGATGTATGGTTGTAGTTGCATTCTGTAATGAAATGCACAGAGCGATGGGCTTCCCAACTTAAACCTTCGGAATCACCCTATAACCGTTAGATTTAGAAAGATCAATGGTTAAGATTAAGAATTTGCAACTTGTAGACCTAAGACATGTCATTCACTTTAATGTTCCAATTTTGAGAAACAAAGCATTTAAAGCACTTTGTACTGCTAAGTGTCAACTCAAACTATCAAGTGATTAATGTTTATTTTTAAAGTTAATATCATAATTCATAAATTACTCAAGTTTCAACCATTGGATGAACATTTGATATATGGTTGTAGTTGCATTCCGTAATGAAATGCACAGAGCGATGGGCTTCCCAAATTAAACCTCCGGAATCACCCTATAACCGTTAGATTTAGAAAGATCAATGGTTAAGAATTTGCAATTTGTAGTCTTGTAGACTTGTAGACCTAACTCCTAAGACGTATCATTCACTTTAACGTTCCAATTACAAGAAAAAAAGCATTTAAAACACTTTGCACTTTGAAATTGTACAGTGATTTTTAAAGTCTTTACTCTTCAGATTTTTCATTGCAGTGCACCACCCTTTTTTGGATTCCACAGTTCCACTTCCAACAACGCCATTCCAGTTTTCAAGAGACGGGACTCAGAATCTAGGTAAGTGAAAGAATTCCTATGGCTAGGTTTCATCGTTTGACATTTCTTAAAATCTTATTTTGTTAAAGTTTGAAGTTTGGGTTTAGAGACTCAAGAATTCATTAAAATTAAGGAGGACTAATAGGTATTACTTATTAGGGAATTCAAATTTCACAACTTCACATTTGTATAAGCATGTCTACCACTAGTACCACTAGAGAAATGTTTGATAAAAAAATACATTATGCAGAATTGCTTAAAACCCCAGGTTTCACCAATGGGTACCATGATATTTATGATCCTGAAATATATGTTAGGTGTACCTCAGAACTTGGATTTTCATCTCAAAATAACGTTGCAAAAAAAATGCAAGTTGATAGTATCAGTGCATCGTGGGTAACTGGATTAGGGTGCATGATGTTACATGAAGTTTTCCCTTTCCCAGAATTTATCATGGTCTCTGCCAAAAATTATGATGATAAGAAAAGAGCAATTGTTAATAAAGATAACCAAGAAGAATTGTTATCCATTAATGCAAAAGAACTTGGAAAAGTGTTGGGGTTTACAACCGAAGAATTTGGAAACCACCACATTGACCTACAAAAGCTTGCTAGTGATTATGAAGCAGTGGAAGAAAGGATGAAAAATGATTTCTTAAATAAAATAGTTAAGGATAGAAACAAATTGAAAGGTGATCATAAACCTCATTATAATTTGGATATTTTTAAACCATGGGTTCAGGATACTATTTCCATGCTATCATTTTCCCTCGATCTAGATAGCAATTTGGAAGTGGGTGCAAGCCTCCTTGAAATGGTATATAATATCCATTATGTTGATGAGCATGTCAAATATAATTATACTCAGCACATTGTAGAATCCATGCATAAACAATTTTTAATGATTAAAGTAGGTTCCACCAAGACATTTAGGTTCACAACCTACTTGTGCTATCTTTTTCTATTCAAATTTAGAGGAATGTTTCAGACCAACAAGCTTTAGATTAAGCCCTATAGTAATGAAGAGGAAAATAAAATGGCTCTAGTATATGAATGGACCACTGAGATAAGGATGCATGATTCTCGAAGGAACTATAGTTATTTTGTAGACTATTTTTTGGCTCCATTGCATCAAGTAATTACAAATACTCCAATGCCTAGATTGCCTATGTCATGTAGAAACTGCATGCAACTAGGAAAAGAAATACAATTGGTTGATTGGTACTTAATGGAAGAATATACTATGCTAAGATTTTATGGATCAGGAGTACAACCATAAAAAATTCCAATACATGTGACACAAAGGGTTTTTCCATTGGAATATGTAAGGTAGGTGCAAAGTGTTGATGAAATACACTTTCTCATTCAACAAAAGAAGACCTTGTTTCCTTCTTTACCTTTTTCATGTGGAGGGTTCACATTCGAGAGAAAAGCATTTAGTGTGGCACATAATCTTTTGAATTTTTTTGACTTTGATGTTATCTATCACTGGTAGTATGATCCATGTGACATCATTAAATCAATGATTGTGGCCAATAGGAATGTTGCAAATAGAATTCAACATCAAAGTAAACCCTTGCTTGAAAACTTGAGAAACAAGGATTCTTGGGATGAGATCAAAATAGCAATGGAGAAAAGTGTTGCTAAGAATGGTATTTCTTTTGAACAATTGTTAGTAGAAATTATGGCATTGCACCGAAAGACAATCAGGACATACAACATTTTTTATGAAAAAAGTGATAAAACATCTAGTAGAGTAAAAATTCTAGGTTCTCTAGAGAAGGAAGTTATAGAAAAAAATTGGTCGTGATCAAAAATTAATGCCTTTTGGTCTATGAGGTAGGACCTGGGTGATCCAAGAGCTCTTGCAGAGTATGGAGCTAACCAAGGAGATAAAGAGTTTAGGAAATTATGGAATATAGGGAATCCTGATCAACATGGAAGCAAAGGAAGTGATGAATCTAATGATGATATTGATAGTGAAGAAGAAGAACAAATCCATGCTAATTACGAACCTGGTTTAAGTGAGGTTGCAAAAGAAGCATATGCTTCAACATATACTTTAGGAGCAGCCATACTTGAAAAAATTGGTTATGAAGGTGGTCCTTTGGGGTCCAAAGGAAAAGGCCCTTGGACAATAACAGATGTTGAGCATAGAAAAATAGTTGATAAATCTGGCCTTGGGCTTGGAGGTGAAAAATTAGACCAAGGGCCTACAAGTCAAACTCAATTTGTTAGAGCTTCTAATCCTCATCCTCATGGTAAGATACAATCACAACTAGGCTATTCCCTTGGTGGAAAGCTTAGTGCAACTGGGAGTGCCATTGGTGGTGATTGTATGGGTAGTAGTACTAGTAGTTGTCAACATGTGCTACAATGACAAATTACACACAATACTAAGAGGAAAACAATAAAAGATACCACAGAAACACTAGGTGATCAAGGCAATCAAAAGACGCAAAGGATTTTGACAAGTCCAAGTCACACTATCAGTCGATCCACCACAAAGGAGTTATTTCTAGGAACTCTCCCAATTCTAGTGAGTGTGGGTGCGACATCATTAGCAATTGCAAGTACTCCTATTCCTTTGCCATTCAAGCATTCCATTGTTCCTGCCTTCCCAAGTTATGATTTCATTGAAGAGTTTAAAAAGAAATCAGACTTGAATAAAAAAGAAAAGAAGAAACTGATGGAGAGAGTGTCTATTGTAACTTCAGAGCTTGCAACAACCATGGTATTACCCACATTTAACACAAATAAAGAAATCAGGGAGTACACAATTTTTGTTCCCATAGTTCAAAACAAACCAATAAATCAGATGGATCGATCTGAATACAAGGTAACCAATTTTCAATTGGATTTTTTTGGCTTGAAAAATATTGACAAAATTAATGAATCAAAGAAGAACAATGAATTGGTGTACACATCATTGCTAAATAAAGATAGAGAGAAGAAAAGGTTGCAGACCCAAATAGAAAAGTTACAGGAAGACCTAGCAAGTGAGAAAGAAAAGAGGAAAGCAGTAGATAACAAGAGCAATGAATTAGAAAAAATAATAATAAAATATGCCTCTACATCAACAAGCAAAGAGGATAAATCAAATGAGAGAGAAGTGAATTACCTGAAGTGAAGGATAGATGAGAGCAACAAGAAATATGATGAGGAAAAATCAACTTCAGAGAAATTAAGACTAAGCATTGCAAATGGAAATGCATAGTGGGAACAAAAATTGGAGAAATAGAGAAAAACAAATGAAAGATTGGAGATAGAGCTGACAGAAGAAAAAGAAGAAATTAAGTCTTCTCAAAATAAGTTATCTGTATTTTGTAGAGATACAGTGAGGCATATGAAACAAAATATCTGGGATGAAATAATGCAGAGGTTTGATCATTTTTGTGACATGTTTCAATTGATTGATGCTATCAGAAAACATTATAAGAAGCTTAGCAAATATTTAGTGGACAACAAAAACGTGCTGGAATAAGAGAAATATGCAAATCAAGTTCTACAAACAGTCTACAAAGCCAATGGCAATGATCTGAAATAAAAAGGGATTACTAATCAGATTGAAACCTCAATGAAGTTGTCATCTATCATTGAAAAGTGTTCGAGAATGTTTGGAACGAAGGAATATTTGCATTTGGTTGCAGACAAGATGAAGGTGGTGGATGAAAAGGTAAGGAACTTCACAGAGCTTGGTTTTCTAGAGGCTTTTGACACAAATGAGTGATTCATTGGAAAGGATGGTTTTAGAAAGAAGATGGAGGGTGCAAGGAAGACTGATTTGGACCAATTTACTCAGAACCCAGATGTGAACTATTTGGATTCCATCAAAACACTGATAACCTTGAATGCAAAATTGACTGAAGAATTCAAGACAGGTTCCACTTCCAATTACAATCATGAAATGTTAACAAAACTTCAAATCAAACAACATCAGTTAGAAAAAATGGAAATTCCACCACCTGAAGAATGGAAGTTGCTAGAAAAGGTGATACAGTGACTTGATTTATTATTTTCAATCTCCATTGTATTGATCTTCCAAGTTCCAACACAGCTCTGTGCAGACTTGTCTTTGGGAATTGGCAATATTTTGCATTGCCAATGCCAATATGTACTCCTTCATGTGAAATTCGATTAAAAAGCTCAAATTCAGACTTCAGTAATGTGATGATGTTCAATTATCTGGATTTTGTATTATTTATTTTATCATTTGAACTAGTGATGAACTATTAGCTCATTATATTTACTTCTTGGTAGAGCTTCCAAGTTATGGATGTTGAACTGTTAGCTCATTACATTTACTTCTTGGTAGAGCTTCTAAGTTATGGATGTTGAGTTGTTAGCTTTTGTTATGTTTGACTAAAAATATTGATCAGTATCCACCAACTTACACCTCTCCCACATCCCACATACTGCAAAAATACACTACATTTGATTTTATGATTAGCACAAACTGCAGATATTTGTGTGACAAGATCCATTTTGTGGCCCACATTACTACTTGATCAATGATCATGTCCATAAATAAATCTAAAACCCCATGGTCACAGCCCCTATTCTTGAAGAATTCAAATTCAATGTACTGAAAAATTAAATGTACTTCCACACACTCAATTTGAATAACATAAACAACCACTTTGGAGATAGCCAAATAAGTTAATAACTTATAAGCACATGAATCCACAACAATTGAACAGTCGAAATAAAATCAGTAAATATGTGTAAACTTCTCCATTGTATTGATCTTTAAAGTTCAAATGATATGCATTATAAAAATAGTTTATGATATGAGATGGATGGGCGAATTGGTGCAATATATTATCTATCTTCTTACTATTTTCTACTCTAAAGTATAATTAAAAATGATGTGATGATCCATTGATATCCTATTGGGGTCTTGATCTCTCTTATATATGACAGGAAATAGGCTACAAACCCCTTGCAAAAATTTATGACGTTTGACAACTAAACATAACTCAAATTATAAATAAAACAATGTCGCAGGTGAATGCACCGATCTGTTAATCTCCAAGCAGAAGCCTGTGACCACTGACCACCTAACATATGTTCAAGGCTTCTACTCCATGATAGGGCACTCATCATGCTATCGGCTGGCATTCTTCCTCTAAATCTGATGGTTGTCCCATTGGATCTGATTCTAACACATCTACAGTTTGCCTAATAAACAGATTGACTGCAGAGAGGTGATGGATGTACTCTTGTTCAGCATAGATGTCCACGTTAGAAATTGCCTCTTTCATATCATATTCCATAGACATTATTTTTTTGAGTTGCTTATGAGTGTTTTGTAAAACCATAACCTCATCATTTATTTCTTGCAACGCAGCAATTAGAAGCCCAACAAGCTCTTCCTTCCAATCATCATATTCTCACAGATTTTCAATGCCAAAATGAAGTGTTGAGAGTCAGACTAAATCAAAGCAGTCAAAATCCTCCCTAAGAATTTTATGATATGCATTATGTTATTCTACCAACTTGTTGTATGTCAGCAATATTTGTCCTTTCATGACATTCTTATCTACGAGCTCCTTTTTTTTCTCCATCATTCTAGGTTGCAATCGTTCATTATCCACCAATGTAATTCGTGTCTATTTGAATACTTTCCAATATTCAATAGCACATTTCATCATTTTTCTGAATCTTTCTTTTATCATTTCAGATACAGCGTTATATTTGATGGTTTTCACTTCTTTCTCCAATTCTTTGCATTTCCCCTGGGATTTCAGATGGAAATTCTTCCAGTAGGCTGCATCAACCAATGCATCAAGCACTCTCTTATCTTTTTCAAGCCATGGGGAGAATAAATTTTATGTGGAGGAGGAAGATGTTTTTTCTCTCTGATTTGCTAGCTCCTTCTTCAGATTGTCATTTTCCTTCATCAGTTTTTTGATATGTGCTCTAGTAAATTTTTCCACATTTATGTTCAATTATGCTATCTCGATAGGGCTGGTATCCACTACTCATTGAACCAAGAGATGACCAAACACTTGGTTTGGATTGCTAATTATAGCAATTATTTTATCATGGGGATACAGTGACCAAATAAGCAAGGTGGCTTCATTTGGGTTATACCCATATCCTGAATACATTTTGTCACTTGCTTCTTCTGTTAAGTTCATTGTTGTATCCCCTCTTTTTCTGAAGCTATCAAATACAATTGAAGAGCTAATATCCTACCCTGGCAGGAGCAACACTCCAGCTTCTTGAAGTGATTCCCTACCTCTTTCAAGAGTGATGGACTCCATTTCCTTTTCTACCTCCCTTTTCAATTTCTCCATATCCTTCATTGGAAACCACTATAAAGTCTCCAAAACATAAGGTGTTGGGCATAATTGATTGTTTGCTATGTCCTTTGAGGTGTTTGGAATCATATTTTTCCAATTGCCTCACAATTTCTAAATAAGCAATTCAGTCAGGAATTACTCATGGCATCAAGTGTGGAGCCCCTTCGAACCCATAAACCCTTATCACTATACAATCAAGGAAAGAATACTAGTCTCCCCAGTTATGATTCACTTTATTTCTCTGGTCATTTTCCATTGGTCTTAGAAATATTTGTACTTCTAGGGATAGGTTATAATTGCACGGATATCCTAGTAACTTCATCAATGGTTTTACAAAAAATTATTCAAAATAAAGGTAATGAGACGTACCAAATCAGTTGTCACACAATGAGTTCCAAATTTGTACAGGTTTAAAATCTCCATTTTCACCTATATCTTTTATCCTTAATTCTTCACTCAAAACACCTTTGACTTGTCCCTCGTATAATAGCAAATGCATAAGCAAAGAATAGTATTCAAAATTAATATTATCACTATTATTTTTTATCTTTTCAATCCCTCGATGTAGGGCATTTTCCAAGTAGCTAGCATAGTCAAATGGCCTGGCATCCTTGCTCTGTATGTCTATAGCTAAGACCATTGGGGAAATAGACATGAGAGGCAAAACCTCTACTCCCAAAACCTGACCAGCTGAATAATAGGTGTATCGGAAATACTCTTCGAACAAATCTTCATGGAAAGGAGGGTTTTCACTACTAGAGAACCTCCTGAGTTGGCCTCCTTCATCCCTGGGCCTATGCAAAGGTAATTTCCATCTCTTATAGCTGGTATCCATGTGGCGATACTCTGTCAAGAGATCTTTGACTGTGAATGATAAATTCAGTGAACACTCTAACTGAAATACATTAGAAATGAGATCCCTAGAAATAACAAGCATGTCACCCCCGCCATGTGAGTGAATAGTTATTTTCTTGGGGTCATATCTGATAGCAATATCTTTAATTAGCTTTGCGTTCATAAACACATTGGGCACCACACATCTTCCCAGGTTCAACCTCCATGTATTGCAGACTGGTTGAAACCTAAATTGTTTTCTGTAATGGTACATGAAGAGGTTGTACCCTCATTGCGGTGTCCAAATATCCCCTAAGCCCTTTTTTTTGTCCCATAGTCGATCCATGGAAGGATTAATTTGAGCACTCCTCTTGGGTCTCATCCTCGACCCAGGACATTGATCTATCAAGTCTTTATTTAGGAGTCTCTTAGGCTTTTCGGTTTTCTATTTTTTAGGTTTGGGTTTGTTTGTACTCTTTTCCATTATTTAAATCTTAATCTTTTGATGAAAATAGCTTCTCACCTGGGTCTAAAAGTGAAGTACTTACGTGAGTATCACCGAGTCACTCCATAGTCCACTGCTCTTTGCTGCATCAGAACTCCAAGTTTTTTCCTTTCTGCTTCTGCCCTAAGTGAAATCTTCTAGGATTTTGTAACAACTATGCGATCAACTTGTGATATAATTCAATTCAGTTCTTGTTCATAAATGTACCACAGCACGGCTGCACGATGCCCCGGGATATCACATCAGTCTTTCATTGATAGCCACCCTCTCCATCGATGGACACCTATCCTTCATTCTATCTGTGGGATGCCAGATAATGTTTCCCTGTGCACCATAGTTTCCCCGATATACTTTATGCATTTGATAATTCATGCCCATGGTTATAATTCAATGATTCATGGTTACTTTTGTTGACAACTTAACTCTATCAGTATATCAGGAGAGTACCTTAGGAGTCAGCCCGATAGAGTATTGTTACACCGATACTAGGTAGTGAGCTATTTTCATCAGGCCATCGGCGAGACTGTGATGGGGGTTCTGTCGATGAAACATTGTTAGGCCAATGGTATTGAATTTTGTTAGGAATGGGGAAAGGACTATGTCACTACGAAATTTAAAATTTGTTTAATATTTATGAATACAATGTGAATGTAGGCTATAATATGGATCTTGTCACACAAATTTCTATAATTTGCATTGTTCATAAAATCAAAGTGTGGTATATTTTTGTGATTATTGATAAAATAAGATAATTCATGCCCATGGTCATAAATTATAATTGATGGTTACTTTTGTTGACAACTTGACTCTATCGGTATATCAGGAGAGCACCTTAGGAGTCATCCCAATAGAGTATAGTTACACCGATACTAGGTTGTGAGCTATTTTCATTGAGCCATCGGCGGGACTATGATGGGGGTTCCGTCGATGAAGCATTGTTAGGCCGATGGTATTGAATTTTGTTAGGAATGGGGGAAGGACTACGTCACTATAGAATTTCAAATTTGTTTAATATTTATGGATGCAATGTGAATGTAGGCTATAATATGGATCTTGTCACACAAATTTCTACAATTTTCATTGTTCATAAAATCAAAGTGTGGTATACTTATGTGATTATTGATAAAATAAGATAATTCATGCCCATGGTCATAAATTATAATTCATGGTTACTTTTGTTGACAACTTGACTCTATCGATATATCGGGAGAGCACCTTAGGAGTCAGCCCGATAGAGTATTGTTACACCGATACTAGGTTGTGAGCTATTTTCATTGGGCCATCGGTGGGACTGTGATGGGGGTTCCGTTGATGAAACATTGTTAGGCCAATGGTATTGAATTTTGTTAGGAATGGGGGAAGCACTACATCACTACAAAATTTCAAATTTGTTTAATATTTATGGATGCAATGTGAATGTAGGCTATAATATGGATCTTGTCACACAAATTTCTACAATTTGCATTGTTCATAAAATCAAAGTGTGGTATATTTATTTGATTATTGATAAAATAAGATAATTCATGCCCATGGTCATAAATTATAATTCATGGTTACTTTTGTTGACAACTTGGCTCTATCGGTATATCGGGAGAGTACCTTAGGAGTCAGCTTGATAGAGTATTGTTACACTGATACTAGGTTGTGAGCTATTTTCATCGGGCCATCGGTGGGACTGTGATGGGGATTCTGCCGATGAAGCATTGTTAGGCCAATGGTATTGAATTTTATATAATTTATAAAATATCATCAACTACATTTTGACTTTGGCATATGATTCAATATGAATTTCAATTAGCAATATAATATAAAATATCATGGAGACTTGGAGTGCAATATAAAATAAAATATCCTGAACTTGAAGTGCAATGATTCACAATTTATTTGAATACAATATAAAAAATCATCAACTATAGTTTGGAATATGATTCATGTAGTTCTTGAGTGCAATATAAAATAAGATATCATGAAGTACAATGATTCACAATTTCAATGTTCATTGAATACAATATAAAATATCATCAACTATAGTTTGGACTTTGGAACAATGGAAACTGATTCATGAAGTGCAGTAAAAATACCTAAAACTTGTTAATTCTCTTCCATTTCCCAAACGGAGTCAGGATCCTCAAACTGATGCTCATCTTCAGATAAAGTAAAAG
>CM021106.1:364117884-364189489 GCA_007115665.2 Sequoiadendron giganteum | reverse complement strand
AGAAGATGAGCTTGGCGAACATGTTGTTCTACAGTATACAAATGCATACAAACCCAAGAAGTATTGTCTACCACAGTAACTTCATCTAAAGATAATGCAATGAAATTTGACTCTTTTAATTTCTCCTTTAAATCTTTCTTTTCCACTACAGCAAGATAGTTCGCCCATTCCCATCCAGCATTTATTGACCAATGTGAGAAGGGAAAGTGGGGAACACTCAAATAAGATAATAAATCAAAATATTATGGGTAGTCTGTCATAGGACGCCCCCTAGACAAAATATGAAAACAACACTCATCTGAACATTTTTTGACAGATTTGCTGCTGCCATGGCTTTTCCAAAATGAGCCTCAAGTGTACCTTCACATTTTTTAATATTCAAAATTCTATGTTTATGCTCTCCATAATATTTGGCATACTTAACATGAAGACATTCTTCCTTTGATTTCCATCGTACGACTGATTGTTCCTTTCCGTCTATTATTTATTTTTCGTAAACTTTGCTGATATGCTTTTCTATAGTGTCAAGCTTTAGCTGCATCATCTTGTCTCTTCCACATTTCTAACTACAAATATTATATTTGACCTCTTTTTCCCTTTCAATATCACTTTCGTTGATACCCCCACTGGGTCAAGGAATGGGTACTTTGACAACCAACCAATTTGAAAATTCTTTGTCATTTCCCACTCGCGTCCCAATTTTGCTTTTCCTTTTCTTTTCTTGCTACCAACATCATCCTCATCCAATTCAATTATCTCATTCTGGCTATCCATGGTATCCCTTGGAACATCTTCTATGGTATTGCCATCCTCATTTGATACATTTTGATTTAACACAATGACAATCTCACCTTGAACTTCCTATGGCAGAAGAGTTGATGATGTAACTCCATCTTCAATAATATTTGGTGGAAGAGTTGATGGTGTAGCTCCACCTTGATCTGATGGATTAGAAGCTTTGCCAATTCCAAAGTAAGATTGTATGGTACCTCCACGTTTTGGGCATTTTGATGGCCTCCCTGTCTCTTCATTATCCTTCTGCTCAAGAGTCTTACCCTTGCTACTTGACATATTGATATCTCACTTCAAATAAAATCTGGAAAAAAATGTCTTCTTGTTTAAGAAGGACAGATCGACAGAGAATATAGATCCCATTCCCTACTCAAAATTATGTTTAAGACTGAAGAAAGAATGGAAAACAGATAAATAAATCTTATTATTATAACTAATAACTAATAATAGTACGAAGAAATGATCACTCACCTTTGAGTCTACGTTTTCGAGTTTCGCTGACTTCTGAATCGAGAAGTAGAACCTCAGAACTGAACAAAATGTGTAAAACCGAACCAAATGTGTAAGAACAAATAACAGTTTCAATTGTATTTATATCAATCCATATTTGGCGAATTCCGCAGGATTTTGAAATGGTATGTTAAAAATTTGGCTAATCCCGCATGCTTATACGATACCTTGTAATTTTCAAGGCAAAATAGGTCCTCATAAGCAACTATTTATAAATTTTAATTAGCGAAATGGGTCTTCACAAGCAACTATTTGTAAATTTTAATTGGCGAAATGGGTCCTCATATAATGTTGTTTTAATAGTATTGGCAAATATGTTGGTGTTTTTCACAGACACTTGGGGGAAGTGCTGGTTATCCCGTGACCGAAGGGACTAGTCTCACCTCTCGCTCGCACCCCCCTAAACTAGTGTAAGGGGGGGGCACTAGGCTGGGGCCGCGGGGATACCCTTTGAAAACAAATAAATAAAATATATATATATATATATGTTGGTGTTTTATTACATGCTCCCCGAGATTCCAGGCAAAAATATTAATCAGTCCATTGGAAACGCGTAATCCGTTATGGCAAATTTATTGCCTAAACATGCCTCATAAAAAAAACCGTTGGCGAATGGACATGCATTGGACCGATAGTTCGTGAAATCTTGGCGATTTGAACACCTTGATGGATATAGTAAACTCGCCAATTTCGATATGCCTGATTCTTAGAATTCGCCAATTGGTGAAGATTCACCACTAAACTTATCCCTGCATCAAACTCCCAAGGGGACTAAAGAATGTGCCTATGTGTATGGAAGTATGAATCCACAACTTTACTCCATATTTTTCCTCGATTTCCAACATCATTTAGGAACAATCGCCAAATTCCTTTGACACTATTGTGCCAACCTCCTTGCTTCCTTCCCAGATTCAGATCTGACATACACATTGCTTTGATGCAACCTCCTTACCCACTAATCCACGTTCCAATTTGTATAAATGACTAGATTGAAATTTTGGTTTCCCATATCCTTAAAATCATACCCCCTATCAGCTTCTCTGCCAACTTCAATGAATTCGCCTTTCCATAATGGCACATTTTGTATTCTTCCATACAAATCATAACTCTTAATATCCTCACAAAAATATAAATAATCCTCACCATATGTCTTTCCAAACTTCACACTATTCAACCTATCAACCGAATGTAAAGTCATGTCTTCACAAAAATCTAAAAATTTTACCTCTTCCTGTAGCTCTATTGCAACTTCATTATCACAGGTTGTCACCATTCTTTTTTCATTCTCAGCTGATCCATTTAGCTTCACATTTTCATTAACATATTGCTCCATCTTCTTGATTGCACACTCACAAAAATCCACTCTAGCTAATCAAAAATAATTAGAAAAGGAAAATACAACATCATTATCTCTTGGCCCTTTGCATAAGACAACACCTTCACTTTCATTCCCTTTGAACCCTTTTCTATTTTTTGGATCTTCATAAATTCTTCCACCTTCAATCTTTATTGTTGCAACTTTTACAGCTACTGCAAAATCATTTGTGCCTTCTTCATTTTCTATCACTTTTTCTCCATTCTCCATGCCTCCATTACCCTAGGCTTCGGTTGCCCATTCTTCCTTTCCAGCTTTCTCACTTAAACCATTCCAACGGTCCATATTACATCCATATTTACTCTTTCTAATCTTCCCAATCTATTTTTGTTTATTTTCCTTCTTCTTCTTGTGTCTATTCTTCCTCATTTCTTTCTCATCTACAAGTCTCCACACTTCCATCTCATACTCATAAATTTTATTCAAAGCCTCAAAAGCTTCATCATCCAAATGAGATTGCTTATTTTTTACCTTGTAGGG
Source organism: Sequoiadendron giganteum (assembly GCA_007115665.2). NCBI lineage: Eukaryota > Viridiplantae > Streptophyta > Pinopsida > Cupressales > Cupressaceae > Sequoiadendron > Sequoiadendron giganteum. The sequence continues at coordinate 364,186,332 of CM021106.1, read as the reverse complement.
ACAACGTTTCTTTTTCCTAAATTCTTGTGCATGTTCTCGACCTTTATCTTATTTCTCATCCTTTACTATGACTCCTTGTTTGTGGGTCTGGTTCTCTTCTTCATAACTCCAACTCTTGAGCATTGTCTTCTCATCAACATAATTGTTTGTTGTTTCTTGTTTTACCACCCACACTTTATTACTAGACTATTGTCTCCTCATTGTTGCACATGTTCTTCTCAATCCATGCTCTATTTTCAACCTCAAGTTATCTTCCTTGGGCCTCCTTGCTGGCCAACTCTTCCTAAATTTTGGGTTCCACCTTTTCTCCAGCATATACTCCATACCTTGCATCTTCTTTCTTGTACAAATATTATCAAGAGCATCTTCTTCTTTTCACCTTAACTGTTGCTCTTCAATAATTGATTTCATTTTCCAACTTGGAACTATATACCTATGATTAATTAAATTCCTTCCCTCTTTCTCATCCACATTATTTCTTCAAGGGAAATAATCAAAACTAACATTCTTTTTAATTTCACTTTCATAACCAAAATCAGTATTGTAACTTCCTGTTACTTGTTGTCCTGAATTTATTTCATCTTTGGCTTCCTCAACTTCATACTTCTCTTAATAGGCATCTTTCCCTACTTCTACAACATCTTCCAAAGTATCGTGAGATTTTGGAGTTTCATCCTCATAGCCTTCATCAAACTGCAAAACTTCAATATCATCCTCTTCTTCAATCTCAGGTGCCTTGTCATGTACAACTACTACAATATTTTCTTGACATTCCATTGCAACTAATCTCCTCTTGTTCTCAACTTTAATATTTTCTTTAGGTGCTTCTCTTTCCCCTTCTCTTGTCATCTTTAAGGTATCTTTCTTGACCTTCCTCATATCTGCATTCACATTCTTAAACATACCATTAGTAAATAAATCAAGAGATTAAGTTTTCTCCTTGAGTTCCTCCAATCTGAACACTTCTCTCTCCTCATCACTATTTGCTTCAAGTTCTCTTTTCTTCACTTCCTCTTTTCTCCTTTTCTTCGATTCCTTTATTATGAAAACTTCTTTCACCACTTTTGGTAAATGTTGCTCACTTGGAAACTCTCTGTTATCCCAACTTCTATGGGTTCCTCCTATATCCTTGACTTCCTTCATATTTTCTACAATCACAACAATGTTAGGGATATAGTTATTTTCCAATGCATCCATACGATCTGGAATCATTTTCAATTTCTCATAAAACTTTTTTCTCTCCATTTCATCCCAATACTTATCCCAAGATGGAATTATTATGAGTCTTTTGACAACAATCCCCTTCCTCTTCATTGTTGCAATCCTTTACACTTACTCATAAATATGAACTCACACTTCTTCTCTCTACTACCTGCAGGTCCTTATGTAGGTTGCCTCTTATTCAACGATATATCAAGCCCTCAAAACCTTCCTATTCTAATACCTCACCTAGGGCTTCCTTTCCTTTTCTTCTTTGCCTAGTCTATTGGCAACCAGGTTCTCCACAACCTTTCAATCTACAACATACATTAAACTGAAACACTCATACAATTCCATCACATTCAACTTTCTCTACCCATATTTTTTGGGCTCTAATACCAAAATGATGACTGTGTTATGCCCCGCCTTGCAACCCTAAAGGAAATTGTAATTAACGACCTAAGTGAACCAATTTTTTTTATAAAGTGTGATAACATATACATTCACTTACTAATTAACAACAACCTCTAAGGTTACAAGGTTAGGATTACTTAAACCCACACATACATATTACATATAACCATAGTATTATAAACTTTATGAAATAAACATCATGAAAATACCACATAACATAATAAGATGAACATCCAAAATACAATCTTATAAACATTAATTTAATCCAATAGTTACATCACTCATTCCTAGAATGAGACCATAGTACAAAATTATAACAATTAAATAATCTCACCTCATAAACATAAGAGGGATAGAATAACTTATACAATCTAAAATATTGCAATGCAAGAAAATACAATAAGAACTGCGAGCTGCCCATCTGGATGTCTCGCCACCAAGAACTGAAGATCAAGGGGGAACCAATGGTTTTGGTGCATGTTCCACCCAACCTTGTGGTACCTGAAGGCCCACCCCCCATGCTAGGAGATAGTAATCACATAACATGGACAAAGATCTACAATCACTAACCAAAAGTAGACTCATACTGACATAACCAAACAAATGAACCAAACGAGTACAACTCAGGTACAACACTAATATCACAAACATAGGTCACTTTGCTTCCAGACATAAAATCGACCAAGTATGTTCAAAGAACAATACATGTATGCAAATGCCAATTACCAAGGGAAACTCAAGTGCACACAAATTAGAAAACATAACCACTCCAACTCAAGGAGGATACAAATAATAGAACACACTCCAAACATCTTGGAGGCAACAACACATAGTCCACTCCTTTCACAGGAGGTACAAAATATCCCCGTTCATGAAAACCAGGTAAAATTGAAAAGACGTCATGCACTACCCTAGGGAAACAACTGGATGGCATAAAGATTCAACAACCCTTATCCTCTAAGTTCTTCTGAAAGACTTATAATTTTAGGACTAACACTAGATTCCAAAACCCACAATGCAACTTGACTTCATAGCAACAAAAGCATTCAAGTCATAAATCAAATCTAATATTTGGATTTCCTAAATCTATATTCATTCAATAGGTAACACTAACAAGGGCAAAGACACACTTACAGGGTTAGCTCAAATAATCATATAACCATATTTCTATTTCCATTATAAGAAAATCTTAAACAATTTGAACTTACATCCCCTTACGAAATACAGAGAACTAGAACATTTAAGGCAATCACAAGAGCATTACTATTTTTTGGATATACTAAATCCATATCTCCTTCATATTTCATTCACAATAAATTAATTGCTTTGCTTGAAATATAATAAATTAAAATAGCCATTTGCCTCATCAATATAAACAACTTCTTAATTTACCTTTAAATCGACACAAATCCATGCAAGTAAACTCTTTCCATTTCCTAACCAAATCTTACATTTCATTCAATTTCATATTTAGAACATGCAATCACTTTAATATAATAAAATATCGTTTCTCTACCCATTTACCCATATACACTAATCAATCCATTTTAAATCTCTATTCAATAATATATTACATACATCTTATTAAAATGAAATACGATAATGAATTTACCTTTAACATATTTTTATATGCTCCATATTATATATACACCAAACATATATATATTAATAAACTCAATTATATAGATTCTTTAATATTCCAATCACAACGATTAATTTGCTCTATGAAAATAAAACATAATAACTATTTCCCTTTCAAAATTAATTGAAAAAGAAACTAAATAAGTGCCTTTATAATAAAGGATAGACTAGTTCAAATAATTTAAGTCGAATCCATTGTTTTCCTTTAAATCTAACATAAATCTTCTACAATAATTCTTTTCAATTTCCTAACTCAAACCTTATATTTTTTCTAGTTTTCCAACAACACCCTATGTTAATCTCATCTAAAAGTTTCCCTTTCCAACTCTTATTACATACATCCATTTATTCAAACCATAAAATATACATTCTCAACAAATAAATTGTTCAAATAGAAAATGATTAAATTAAAATAATTAATTGTTTCTTCATAATAATCAATTCCTGAATTTACTTTTAAAACAACACGATCCTAGCACTACCAAGAGAATTCACAATAGGTTGACATCACAATGACAACTCTCACAAACAACAGATCATCTGCAAGACTTATAAACTAACAAGTATTCAACCCATTCTCAAAGCATAAACACAAAAGACATAATCATTAAATGCAATAGAAGAAACTAAATTTGGATATTCTAAATCCATTTCTCATTTCATTATCTAATTCGTTATATCGATAAAACTAAATTAAGAATTCATCTTTTCAGATAGGAGAGAAATTACACTAATATTTTATTCTCTAATTGTTCTTAACAAAATAAGTATTTTCAACTATAACTCAAAATATTTCGCTTTAAATTAAATAACCAATTGCCCTTACAAATTAAATCATTATAAAATTAATCAAATTAACATTTGGTCTCTTCCATAATTTATTGTGTTAAAATAAGATCAATATTTGGACTATAATCCAATATCATATATATATATATATTTTTCCAATTAAATCAAATTAATAATTGGACCTTTTACACATGAATTTAAATTTCACAATTAAATCTTAAATTATGCATTATTTAAATCAAATATTTAACTCCTTCAATTAAACTTTAACATGCCATTTTAGAATAAGCAATAATTTCTCCATACGTTTATAATTTTATTTCCACTAATCTAATATACAAATTTTATTTAAAATAATATAAATAAATATAATACTTTAATATTATAAATTATAATATAAAATATTATTAAATAATATTTTAATATTATAATAACAATACATTAAATATTAATATTTATAAATATCAATTTATTATTATTTTATTATTAGAGCAGCCATGGAAAAATAACTTAATAGTAGTCTCGTGTTTCAAGCATAACTCAAAAACTACGATCTGGGTATTTGCGATTTTTTTACAAGAATAAGAAAATTTCAAGACGCAAAAACCTTTTAAATTTTCTAACAACCCAATTTGTAAAAGTAGAGTTATACGTGACACAACCAGACCATTTTACTATGAAAAATATAACTACCCTGCGGATTTTAAAATCTAATTTTTAATAATAAACAGAGGGTTTTATTCTCTAAAAAACATTCTAAAAACATTGCTCAATCTCTATGTTTGAATCCAAAATAAAATAATCGATTTCCTCAAACAAATTAAATTCAACTAAGCTTTTCACAATTTTCACTCAAGAATTTTCATAAAACAAAAGCTGCAAATTTATTTGATTTTTTTCTTCTAACAACAAATTTATTTTCTAAAACAGATTTAGTAAACAAATCTTTAATCACTACTATTTTAAAAATAACCAAGAACAAGAAAACACAAAGAGGAAAACCTGGTTCAAGAAGCTACAAGAAGAGATGAATTTCCCCTGCAAGCCTCCTCCAAAGATTTCCTGAATTTTTCTTCAATCATCCAATGAATCCAATCCAAAACCCAACAAATGCAAACAATATTTCCTCCAATCAATTCTACAATCCAACTTTCTTCAAACCCTTCTTTTTGCAAATTTTTCCAAAATTTCTTCTCTACTGTAAAAATGAATTTTCCTCAAGACTTTTTTTGCCCTAAAATTAAAACATATATTCTTTATAAATCAAAAATACCTAACACAACCCTAATTCACATTACATGCAAATTAGATATTTCAATTTCAATTTTTACAACCCTAATTCACATTGCTTGCAAATTAGATATTAATTTCAATTTCAATTTCAATTTTTCAAAAACCCACTTTTAATTTAAAATACAATTTCAAATAATAAATTAATTTCCAAAGTTGAAACTCATTTCCCAAATAAACATTTAAATACAATTTTTAATTTAATTCCCACACGTTGAAATTAAATTCCAAAATTAATTTTAATTCTTTTATTTCCTTTCATTTTCTTGCATCACGTTTAATTAATTAATTTAATTATTTCATCACTAAATTCAACCCCCTTGGATTAAATTTAATTGATTAAATAAATTAAATTTAATTAATTAATTTTAAATATAAACTTTTATCCACCTTGCATTATTTAAATTAAATAACCATCAACATGATTTAAATGCAATTATTCTAAATATCTATTTCCAAATCAAGAATCTTTCATAATTAAATAACATTAAAGCAAGGCAATGAATGACTCGACACATACCACTGACGACACACTATGGCTAGGGTGTAGACTTGACACAAGTTACCTAGCTACTATCTCCCATTCAACTTAACCGTTGGATCGACACGTTCGAGCCTGTGAAACCAGGTGGAGTCGATGTCATGTACCTGCAATCCTGCAACCAAGTAAACATCATACAATATATCCAGCATATAATACACACCGTGAAGAAGGAATTACGGATTTGTAGGGCGCTCGCAAGCGAGTGATGCGAACCCATCTTCTTCATCAATACACTCATCAAAACTGACACTTCCATCATAATTCGAATAGTCTCATAATAACATCTCATGCTAACTCTACAACATCATTAATCCATAATGCATGTGAAACAATAATTATATCAACACATCACACAATAATAGTTGTCGTTCAATAGTAGCGAACAAAACATCATAACAAAATGTATCCAGTATCAAAGTAACTGCAACCAAACATAACATAAAGCAAAACGGAGGGGTATTATAGACAGCCTAATCAATTTGGATCTCATGCAACCAAAGAAGAAAATTAGCGCCAGTAATTATTCCAACTAACCAAAGTAAATTTTAGATTGATTTTTTTAGGAAGTTTGTTTGATTCACATTCATAGGCATAGAAACAACCATAGATTCATGCTTTAATTGAATCGTAAGAATCATAACCTCATCCATTGACAACAAAAATATAGTGCATTAGGCAACAATGAAAAGAACAAAGTTGAACTGGTATGCTTGGAAAACTGGTAATCACCCATTGAAAAATTTCAAACCCTTTCTTACCAGGGTGATAGACTCTCTTCTCACATTCAATAAAAAATAACAAATGATAGGACATGGATACTCGACACCAATGCAAGAAAATAGAACTTCATTGTATTTTTATTGATAAAAATAGATAAATATTCACAAGAATCGATTTCACTACCTACAACTCACACTCTAATATCAGAGGCTGATACTAGACAAGGAAACCTCTGCACACATAGATTCTTGTTGCCAGACATAACATCCTTCCAAGGGTCAACTTCTTCTTCCTCAAAACTGTTGCAAATTTAGTTCATTGGCTTCACACTAATTTGTTATCATTTTATTTCTCTTCAAATTATGTCCATTTCTCCTTGCACTAGCAGAGCTCTCACATTGCATCAATCTCCCTTCCACTTGTAGAGCCATCAATATCCAAATTGAGTTGATGTCTTATGAATGATTTAATTCCTTGTCTCCCATAGATAGTGCATCCTCACCCTCTTGGTTTCATGCTGAAAAATAGTCAACGTTGGGATCCCTTGCACAAACCAAAATCCTCTCCTCAAAATATTTATTTGTTGCTTTGTAACATCTCCCACTATGCGATATTATCTTGATCCACATAGAAATTCACCACCTATCACAAGACTACAAGGCCATAAGACTCAACAAGCAAAACCAAAACTCCACCACTACCACTCAAATTACAAAAATAAAAATAACTGAGAAAATAAAATCAAATTGGGATCGATGCCATTGCATCTAGGGAATAGACCCTAGCAAGTGGTCTACATCTCATTAGTTGAATAGTCATGTCAGCCATTTCTTCAATTTTTATCATTAAACTCTAAGTTTTTCAATTTTTCCCCTCAATTTCTCTATCATTCTTTAGTATATTTTTTGTTCTTTCTTTGTTCCATTCTTGTTGTAATTAAGAAATTTTCTCCATTTTATTCCATAAATTTTACGCCAAGGGTAAGAAGAGTAGGGTTTCCATCTGTTCTTGGAGAATCATTATGTTTATCAGGTTTTGGTGTTTTCTTATTTAAGTTTATATGATGGCCAACTGAGCCAATTTTTCCAAACTTTCTCCTTGTTGATAAGGATTCAATTGATTTTCCAAATTTTTAACCTTGTTGTCCAACCCTATTTATTTTTTGGTACCTTTTTAATTGTTCTTCTCATTCTTATATTTTTTGAATAGCTTCTTGCAACACATTAACTTATTCTTTATCTTTTAGAAGCAATTCATTTTCATCCTTCAAAAATAAGTCTTCATTAGAATCAGTTGGGGAAAAAAGTGTAAGGCCACTCGATCAAATCTCTATAATGCATCTAGGAATCTTCTAGTAGTTTGTAACAAAGTACCTTATGGAATGGAAATCATAAATTTTATAATAGATTTAACTGTGATTAAGCTTAATGATAATGTTGATTATTAGAATGACCTACCATGAATATTTTGTGAGATATTTGGTCTTATTCACAAGATAACATAAGTGTGCAGAAAATGATTTGAGTTTAGATCTGGGGACCATGTCAAGCACCTTGGTAGCAAACCCCTAGTAGTGTGCTAAAATAATCAATCTAAGAGGTATGATAAGTGCATGTATAGATCTTTCAATTTTTTTATGATGTAAAAATATTATAATTTCTCTATATTATATATATATATATGGTTTAGAGAATCAAATCTATAACTTGGGCTATGTATTCATTTGCAATTATGAATAGTAAATATTTTATAGATTCTTCCATATCTCTTCCATTTTAATATATTCATTATATTTTTAATGGATTTTTTTCTTACCTCTGATGGTAGGAAGACTCTTTGTAGGTTATGTAGCATTATTCTTCTCCCTGGTAATCATGTATGGAATATAATCACCATGTAAAATGTAAAATTACGATAATAATCCCTCTCAAGTAATTGATTTTTGTAACTAATTTTCCTATCTATTTATGAGACATTCCATGTCTTGTTCAATTGTTCTTGACTACCTATTACTAGATTTATTGGAATTTAACCTTATTCTTAAACAAAATATAATAAAATAATAATGACTATTCTATTCTCACAAATATTAGGTTAGTAGAAAAGCATGAGTTAAGCTTAGTTGTGCTAAATATTTTAAGAAGTTTGAAAATATAAAACCTAGAGATGGCCAAACATTTTATTGAAATATCTTCAAATAAGTATTAAATCATGAATTGAGTTCATGCATCCTTCATATTATAGTACAATATTCCACTTGACCATATTTAACTAAATAATAGGTTCACACTAATTAAATTATGAATTTTCACTTACAATTTATATGCAATGTAAAGTGCACGTGCAAAACGATTCACTAGTCATCATTCGTGGTCCCTCCTGCGTCATATTCGCTTATTGCGCGGGATTTTGGTTCCTCCATTGAGTACGACTGCATTTACTGCGGTTTTAGGGGTTTATTATGCTTTCAACCGACTCTAATCCGGCAATTCTTGCTGGTGTTAGCAGTTCGACGATGCAGTTTAATGGCTCCCCCACCGAACAAATGCCCTCGGAAATTTGTTCTGAAAGTCTTTCACGAGGTAAGCATTCTGACGCTCCTGCTGATGTAGTTTTACCTTTACCTGATTTTGATTCTGCATACCAATGGCTTGAAAAAAACACCCTTGTGGGTTATTTTGTTGCGAGGACTCCCCCTGAAAGTGTGCTAAAAGATTGGGTTAACAAGGCCTGGGTCGCTCATGGGGTCTGCCTTGATATGGTCCAAAATCTGACCAAGGGTTTTTTCTTGTTTCGCTTTGTGGAAGTAAATCATGTCCAAGCTATTCTGGGTCATGGACCCTGGTATGTCCATTCCTCCTTGTTGGTTTTCCAGTCCTAGACTCGAGATTTTGTTGTCTTCGAGGACACCAAAATACGTGTGCCGGTCTAGATTGAGTTTCTCGGGTTGCCCTTGCCATGTGTGCCCTTCTTGCACCATATTGCTTCCTCTCTGGGGAAGGTTGTTTGCATTGAACCTGATAAGTTCTTTCAAGCCCGTCCTCAAAAGAGGGTTTGTGTGGAAGTTGATTTATCCAAGGATTTGAAAGAGACTGTTGACCTTCAAATCGGGGATATTCGCCACTCCCAAAAAATCACGTATTTTAACCTTCCCAACACGTGTTACGGGTGCCAATCAGCTGGTCATAAGATCAGGGACTACCCTTTGTTAGTTCCCCGTACTGTTTTTTAATCACGGGGTGCTGAAAAGCCTCGTCAGATAGAGCCTTCAGCTAAGGCGGACATAAAGTGGACCACGGTCACCGATCGAAAAAATAAGTCACATGGTTCTGGATCGACTCCCAAAGCCCCGAAACTGACCTAGCAGGTTTCAAACCCTTCAAAGAAGGGGAAGGCCACTCCCGCAAGAGTGGCTTCTGCTGTTTTACAACCCAGGCCGTAGGCCGCGCCCCAGGCTGCTATAGTTTTATGTGCTCAACAGGCCTTATCCACCGATATGGAGACCCAACGGCGTTCTTGCAGTTGGTCTCCTCCACCGAAAGAAGGTGAATATGTGCTAGAAATGCAGAGGTATTCTCCCTCTATTCAAATGGGTTCAGTTCCGCAAGAGTTTTTGAAGAATAGCTTATCTTCCTTGTGTGAAGAGGACCGGGATTCTACAAGCATAGAAGAATTTCCATGAATTTTCTCTCATGGAATGTTCGAGGTCTCACAGACCTCTCAAGGAAGTATTATGTTAGGAATACTTTAAAGAATTTTCCACAGATTGAAGTGCTTTGTCTCTAGGAAGTTAAAATTTTAGGTTTTTTGCTTGCTTCGGCTTGTCGCTCTATTTGGCCAGCCAGCACTATGTTATGTACCCTGCATGACGCTGGTCGTGGTGGAGTCACTACTCTTTTGGCCCCACGGTTGCTTCCTTATGTGGTTGACCATGGGGTGGATCCCTCCCACCGGGCTATCTAGATTCTTCTCAATATTGAGAACCATTCATTTGGGATTATTAATATTTACGCCTCTAATGATGCTATGGAGCGCTGCTTGCTTTGGCGATGGCTTGCAAACTCTTTGCCAGTTGCCACCTGGTTGCTTTGTGGGGATTTCAACATGGTTGAAATGGTGAATGATAAAAATGGCACTGTACCTTTTCGTTGGGCTGCAGGCAAAAGGGAGGCGTGGTTTTACATGCGTAATAAATTGGGGTTTTTTTTATCCCAATCTGGGTTACCATCATTCTCATTCCCTCTAGCACACTTGGTGTAATTACAGAGCTGGTGCTGGTAGAGTTTTTAAGCGCCTTGATCGTGCCATGATCTCAGCACAATCTTTTTTTTCTTTCAAAAGCTCTACCTTGCCTGTTAAGCCGCTTGTGGATGTGACCCTTTCGGATCACTTCCCCATTCAATTTCAGATTGAGTGGGAAACTTGGCAACCTCACATGTGTAAGAAGCAATTCTTTTTTAACACATCTCTGCTCCGTCACAAGCCCACCATGTCCCACATTCTTCGAGTGTGGAATTTAGAGTGTCGTCCATCTGGCAGTACGAGCTGGATTGCTTGGTGGAATGATGCTATCATTCGTACTGTGCGCTTCTTGCGCATTTATGGGCGACAGCTTGCTATATTTTGCCGACGCTCTTACGAGGCCACCACTACTGACTTGCGTGCTGCTATGGAGGCCTTAACGGCTTGTCCTTTTTCTCCATCACATCAAGTCTGGGTGGTGGACTTAAGACACCAGAAGCAAGTGGATGATAGCTATTATGCTAGGGGCACTCAAATCAAGGCGTGGCTCCACTGGCTCAAAATTGGGGACTGTGCCTCCAAATAATTCTTTTTGGCTCTTCGTGCTAGGCACTCCTCTCCAAGCATTAAAGCCATCAAAGATGGTAATCAAGTATTTTCTGAGCTACCTAACATTCTCTAGGTTTTTGTGTGTCACTATGAGCAAGTTTTCATGGCTCAGGACCCCACGCCTGTGCGCCAGCAAGCCCTTCAGAGCTGCCTTGATGTTGTGCCACATAGGCTTTCTTCAGCCCAAATTAATTTTTGTGATCAATTATTAACAATTGATGATCTCAAGGAAGTTGTTTCCTCCATGGCCAATGACAAGGCTCCTGGGATTGATGGTTTTCCCTGTGAATTCTATAAAGCGCTTTGGGACTGTATTGGAAGTGACCTACATCATATTTATCTTGAAGCCTTTCACAACAATTCTTTAGGCAATTTAATAAATAAAGGCAATATTAAATTCATACCTAAGTCTGGAGATCCGGAGGATATTTGTAACTGGTAGCCCATCACGCTTCTTAATGTCTCTTATAAAATTATTGTCAAAGCCTTGGCTCTAAAAATCTGCCACCTCCTACCTCAGATTGTGCATCTCGAGCAGACTGGATTCATCAAGTCCAAGTTCATTCTTGACAACATTATTTCTATTTGGGAAGGCATAGAGTGGGCCCGACGTTCGAACCAGAAAGTCGTGTTTATCAAAATCTATTTTGCTAAAGCATATGACCCTATTGAATGGTCTTTCATTCTTGCGATGTTACAGGCATTGGGTTTTGGAGTTAATTTTTTTCAGTCCGTTTGCATGCTTTTTCCCGATGCCTCGGCTTGCATCTCCATTAATGGCCGCCAGTCCTTTGCTTTTGGCCTCTTTCGTTCTATTCTCCAAGGATGCCCTCTTGCCCCTGCGTTGTATGTTCTAGCAGCTGAGAGTTTTGGATATCTCCTAGCCAATGCTTTCTCCCAACAGCGTGTTAAAGGAATAACACTCCCAGATTGTCAAGAGCAGCTTGTTAATGGGCATTTTGTCGATGACTCCTTCCTCACTCTCTTAGAGGATGAAGGTTCGATCACTGCTGCCCTTGTATGCCTTGACACTTTTTGTCTTGCATCTGATTTTGCAATTTAATGGCACAAAACGTTGTGCTACAGATAGTTTGTGCTTCCCACTCCTACGTGGCTTCAACCCTATAACTGGAAGTGGATTGGTCAAGGGAAAATCTTTCGCTTCTTGGGCATTCCGTTTGCCTTCCAAGCTTCCCCCGGGATGTAATACCCCTCTATTTTGATTCTTGTTCAAGTTGCTTTATGCTGTGTTTGGTTGCAATTACTTTGATACTGGATACATTTTGTTATAATGTTTTGATTGCTACTATTGAGCGACAACATTATTGTGGGATGTAGTTATCTGATTATTGTTTCACACGCATTATGGATTAATGATGTTGTAGAGTTAGCATGAGACATTATTATGAGATTATTGGAATTATGATGGAAGTGTCAGTTTCGATGAGTGTATTGGTGAAGAGGACGGTTTCGCATCACTCGCTTGTGAGTGCCCTACAAATCCGTAATTTCTTCTTCACAATGTGTATTATATGTTGGATATATTGTATAATTTTGTTTACTTGGTTGCAAGATTGCAGGTACATGACATCGACTCCACCTGGTTTCACAGGTTTGAGCGTGTCGATCCAACGGTTAAGTTGAACGGGAGATAGTAGCTAGGTAACATGTGTCAAGCTTACACCCTAGCCTTAGTGTGTCGTCAGTTGTGTGTGTCGAGTCATTGTCTGGTCTTGCTTTGATGTTATTTAATTCTAAAGAATTCTTGATTTGGAAATAGATATTTAGAATAATTGTCTTTAAATCATGTTGATAGTTATTTAATTTAAATAATGCAATGTGGATAAAAATTTATATTTAAATTAATTAATTATATTTAAATTATTTAATTAATTAAATTTAATCCAAGGGGGTTGAGTTTAGTTATTAAATAATTAAATTAATTAATTAAATGTGATGCAAGAGAATAAAAGGAAATAAAAGAATTAGAATTTATTTTGGAATTTATTTCCAACGTGTGGGAATTAAATTAGAAATTGTAATTAAATGTTTATTTGGGAAATTGGTTGCAACTTTGAAAATTAATTTATTATTTCAAATTGCATTTTAAATTGAAAGTGGGTTTTTGAAAAGTGAAATTGAAATTAATATTAAAAATTGAAATTGAAAATTGAAATTGAAATTGAAATTAAAATATCTAATTTGAATGTAATGTGAATTAGGGTTGTAAATATTGAAATTGAAATTGAAATATCTAATTTGCATGTAATGTGAATTAGGGTTGTATTAGGTATTTTTTTATTTATAAGAAGATATGTTTTAATTTTAGGGGAAGAAGGTTTTTAGAAAAATACATTTTTACAGCAGGGAAGAAATTTTGGAAAATTTGCACAAGGATTTGAAGATAGTTTGATTGTAGAATTGATTGAAGGAAAGATTGTTTGCATTTGTTGGATTTTGGATTGGATTCATTGGAGGATTGAAGAAAATTCAGGAAATCTTTGGAGGAGGCTTGCAACAAAAATTCATCTCTTCCTATAGCTTATTGTACCAGGTTTTCCTCTTTGTGTTTTACTGTTTTTGATTTTTTTTTTTAAATAGTAGTGATTAAAGATTTGTTTGTTAAATCTGTTTTAGGAAACAAACTTGATATTAGAAGAAAAGAATTAAATAAATTTACAGCCTTTGCTTGTGAAAATTCTTGAGTGAAAATTGTGAAAACCTTAATTGAATTTAAATTATTTGGAGAAATTGATTTTATTGTTATTGAAATCAAACATAGAGATTGAACAATACATTTAGAATGTTTTTAGAAAATGAAACCCTCTGTTTATTATTAAAAATCGGATTTTAAAATCTGCAGTATAGTTATATTTTTCATGGTAAAATGGTTTGATTGCGTCGCCTATAACTTCACTTTTACAAACTGGGTTTTCAAGAAATTTAAAGGATTTTGAAATTTTGAAATTTTCTAGCCCCTGTCCAAAAATCTCAAATACCCAGATCGCAGTTTTTGAGTTATGCTTAAAACATGAGACTGCTATTAAATTATTTTTCCATGGCTATTCTGAAAATAAAATAATAATAAATTGATATTTATAAATATTAATATTTTATGTATTGTTATTATAATATTAAAATATTATTTAATAATATTTTATATTATAATTTATAATACTAAAGTATTATATTTATTTATATTATTTTAAATAAAATTTGTATATTAGATTAGTAGAATTAAAATTATAAACATAAGGGGAAATTATTGTTTATTTTAAAATGGCTTGTTAAAGTTTAATTGAAAGAGTTAAATATTTCATTTAAAGAATGCAATATATTATTGAATAGAAATTTAAAATTGGATTGATTAGTGTATATGGAAAATGGATAGAGAAACAATATGTTATTATATTAAAGTGATTGAATGTATTGAATAGAAAATTGAATAAGATGTAAGATTTGGTTAAGAAATGGAAAGAGTTTACTTGCATGGATTTGTGTCGATTTAAAAGTAAATTAAGAAGTTGTTTTATTGATGAAACAATCAATTATGTTATTTATTAATTTCTATTTAGATTAATTGAATCATTGTGATTGGATTATGAAAGAGATATGGATTTAGTATATCCAAAAGTAGTATCTTCCTCATGCTTATCTTAAAGGATTTAATTCTTTGTATTCAGTAAAGGGAAGTAAGTTTAATTGTTTTAGATTTCCAATAATGAAAAGGGAAATAGGGGTTATGATTATTTTAGATGATCTAGTTATCATGTCTTTGACTTTGTCAACACTACCTATTGAATGAGTATGGATTTAGGAAATCCAAATATTAGATTTGATTGATGACTTGAATGCTTTTGTTGCTATGTCATCAAGTTGCATTGTTGGTTTTGGGATTTAGTATTAGTCCTAAATTATAAGTCTTCCAGAAGAACTTAGAGGATAAAGGTTGTTGAATCTTTATGCCATCTAGTTGTTTTTCCCTTGGGTAGTGCATGTTCAGTTTTACCCGGTTTTCATGAACGGGGATGTTTGCACCTACTTGGTTTAGGAGCGGATTATGGGATCCGTGTCTCCTTGTATGGAGTGACCTTGTTATGTGGTTTCATCTTGTTGCCTCCTGTGAAAGGAGTGGATTATGTGTTATTGCCTCCAAGATGTTGGAGTGGGATCTTTTGTACCTCCTGTGAAAGGAGTGGACTATGTGTTTGTTGCCTCCAAGATGTATGGAGTGAGTTCTATTATTTGTATCCTCCTTGTGTTGGAGTGGATTATGATGCCTAGTTGGTATGCACTTGTGGTTCCCTTGGTGGATTGTTTGGATGTGTGTTGTCGAATAGAAGAGTGGCTTCTGTTAGGCGCCAGAGCCCAAAGAGGTAAACTGGATAACCTTCATGAGTGATTTAAACAAGTGATAATTAAAATAATGTACTTAAAAGATTAGGATTAACTTCACATTAATCAAGATAATTTAATCCTCACTCATAGACACAATGGCTTGTTTAGACTTGGGATGAGTGAGAAGGCCTGGAATGGCAAGATCAACTATCTAGTTCTTACGAGAGGTAGTTGATTCCGCATGAGTGAGTATGAGTGTC
Source organism: Sequoiadendron giganteum (assembly GCA_007115665.2). Lineage (NCBI taxonomy): Eukaryota > Viridiplantae > Streptophyta > Pinopsida > Cupressales > Cupressaceae > Sequoiadendron > Sequoiadendron giganteum. The sequence continues at coordinate 364,170,285 of CM021106.1, read as the reverse complement.
GGGATTCGATTGAGGCCACCAGGATTACTTGTGTTGGAGCCTATGAAGAATGCCTAGAGGAGATCTCATGACAAACCTTGCGATGACACTCTATCTATGACAACTGTTAATTATTTAATGTGTATGGTTATTTGTACATACTTGATCTATTTTATGTCTAGAAGCAATGTGACCTATGTCAGTGATGTTGGAATTGTACTTGTATTGTACTTGAGTTGCACTTGATTCATACTTGTATGGTGAATGAGTTGTACTTGTTAATTCACTTGGATGGTTATGTCAGTTTGAGTTAGTATGAGTCTGCCTTTGATTAGAGGTAGTAGATCTTTGTCCATGTTACTTTGTTACTATCTCCTAGCATGGGGGTGGGCCTTCGGGTACCACATTGGTTGGGTGGAACATGCACCAAAACCGTTGGGTCCCCATTGATCTTCAGTACTTGGTGGCGAGACATCCAGATGGACAGCTCGTGGTTCTCTTTGTATTATCTTGCATTGTAATATTTTAATTTGTATAAGTTATTTTATCCCTCTTATGATTATGAGGTAGAATTTTGTAATTGTAACCTTGAGTACTATTGCTTCATTCTGGGAATGAGTGATGTAATTATTGGTTTAAGATAATGTTTATGAGATTGTATCATGGTTGATTATCTTATTATGTTATGTGGTATTCTTATGATGTATGATGTTTATATCATAAGGTTCATAAGGCTATGGTTATTTGTAATATGTTTGTGTGGGTTTGAGTAATCCTAACCTTGTAGCCTTAGAGGTTGTTGTTAGCTAGTAAGTGAATGTGTATGTTAAATGCACTTTATAAAAAAAAAATTAGTTCACTTAAGATGTTAATTGCAATTTCCTTTAAGGTTATTTGGCGGGGCATTACACGGGAGCTCTGCCAAGCCGTGCTCTCCAGAGTTGAGCAGAAGTTGGCCTACTAGATTACCAAGCCTCTCTCACTGGCAGACAAATTCCAGGTGTGCTCTAAAGTTTTGGCTGCCATCCATGTCTACTATTTTTCCTGTTGGACTCCTTCTAAAGCAGCCTACAGTAGGCTCGAGAAGTTGCTCCGCGATTTTCTTTGGGCCTCTTCTGAGACCCATAAAGGTTTTCATCGAGTCGCTTGGGAATTTTATTGTCTTCCCAAGGAGTCGGGAGGGCTTGGCTTGCTTTCCACTCAACGATAGGGAACTGCCCTCTGTGTCAAATGGATCATCTGTGCACTTACTGGGGATGAAGCCTAGAAAGTTCTTCTTAGACATTGCATTCAGTCTGGGTTTCCCGTTCACAGACCCGCCTAGAAAGGCATCGGCTTCCAAACCCTACTGGTGATGATGGAGCCGGTTCAAATTATCGGTTCCTTTGTGGCTAAAAGCATTTGGCATTCTTGGGAAAATGTCAAGCCCTGGCTCCATTGGGCTAGTGTTGGGTTTCGTGATGGGCTCTCCATCAACCAGCATAATCTATGGTGGTCTCCCCTTCTTGCCCAGAATGGTCAACCCCTGGCCAAGTCGCCTTGGCTCAAAGCTCTTTGATTTCATAAGAAGGGCATTCAGACACTGCACCAGCTCTTCCACCAGCCTACCATGAGTATTATGCAGTGGGATGTTTTTAAAGCTCATTACAGCCTTCAAAACTAGGACCATCCTACTTTTGACGGTCTGGTGAACACCATTCCAGCAAAGATTCTTTACAAACTTGGTATTCATGGGCACAAACCTTGGTGGAAAGACTGGAAATGGTTTCTAGATACTCCTCTTAGGAGCTACAAGCCGCGGCTCGGCTATAGGTGGCTTTCACCCCATTTCCCTATGCTCAGCTCGTTGAACCAGAGGTGGCTTCTTAACTCCTCAGCCTTTACTTGGCATAGGAGGTTTGATGCCATTTGGTCTGCAAGTGTTAATCTAAAGCTGACCCACTTTGTTTGGTGTATTATTTTCCAAGGCTTGCCTATGGGTTCTCGGCTGGTTCATTTGGGGGTCTCTGACCCTCGCTGCCTATTTTGTGGGCAGCCTAAAAGCTTCAAGCACCTTTTTTGGTTTTGTCCCAGAGCTCAGCAGTTCTGGACTTGGATTCATGATTTCTTTCGACCTTTTAGGCCTGAACCCTTTTCGTGGCATATGGTTCTTCTGGGGGACCCGTTTGGAACCCCGACTAAGTTCACCCAGATTTGGCACACTTTTAGAGTGGAAATCCTTTTCAGTATCTGGAAAGACAGAAATTCTTGTATTTTTGCTCATTCGCATATAGATATTAATGTTTCTATTTATACTAAACCTGTTATATGCTCTAATGTTATGTTACAGATTCAAGTGCAAGCCAACAAGGTTGCACTGGAAGTGGCTCACCTGCAGGTTCTCCTAGACCACTGGGGCAATGCCCCTTGTACTATGGCTCAGATTCCTGACTCGCCCTACTCCTCGAGCCACCGATCGCCCTCTCGAGGCCGGAAGCGGAGTGATTCTACGCGGGCTCACTCCCAGCCTCCTCCTCAGAGGGATTCTCAGCCTCCCCGACAGACTCGTTCACCTCCACTGTGACCTGGTCAGGGTTGGCACTCTAGTGGTGCACCGAGGAACAGTGGTGGTGGCTCTGGGTGGCCTGCAGATGCTCCTCCTAACTCTGACTCTGGTTGGCCCTCCTCTGGGAAAATCTTTTCGCGGCTTGCTCTTGCAATCTCGCCTTAGCGCGAGGATAAAGAAAAAGAAGATAAAAATGATGATGGTTGAGGTGCTCCTCCTGACGTGACTCCTAACCCCACTGATGTATGGGGTAGAAATTTGGATGACCAGGATCTACTGGCCTTACCTTAGCTGCTTAATTTTCATTCTGTTTTTTTATTTCTGGGCTAAGCCCATGTGACTTTAGTTAATTTTGTTGGGCTGGGCCCATGTCGCTTTTGGGGTGTGCTTTCCTACCACCCAACCCTTTTTTGTGAATTTTGTAACTTTATTTATATTAATATAGATATCTGAAAAATTCATCAAAAAAAAAAACTTGTCTTTTCTAAACAATTGATAACCAATATTTAAAAGATACAATGGAATTTTAATTAATCTATAAATCCAGAGCAATGCAAGTTCTACCTTCTATGTACACAATTAATTGGTTGTAATTTTTACATATAAGAGCTTTTCAAAGACAAATGATATTAAATTTGTACACAAGTATATCAAATATTAAGTGTGTAGTATAAGAAAATAATATAGTGATGGCAAGTATCATGTGATAAGTGGATAATAGGTATTGTGACATGCTAAAAGTATTGGTAAAGTAAATTAAATTTTAGTATGTGAGTAGATATACTATGCAAGGTTTGCAGAGGTAGGAATCAAGACAGTGATAACAATTATTTGGTGGTAAGGAGAGAAGAATCCATTAGGAGTATTAGTCATCATGAAAAGCATTTTCATTATATAAGAAAACCTGTGCCATTGATCGAGGGAAAATGATGATGGTCAAACTTGTTTTGATCTTATTTAATAATGTCTACAATAATAATGGTGGAAGTAGATATTTTGGGCTAAATGTAGAAATTACGCTTGGTATGTGTGTAGAGGGTGTAAGTGTAGAATAAGTAGACAAGGTTAAAACACTTCTTAATACGACATTATATCAATAGACAAGTTAAATGAATCAATTCAAAGGAATTATCTATCAAAAGTGTCATATTGCTCTTTATCTCCAAAGATTTATTAAATGTAAATTGCTCTCAGATTGTTTAAGCAAATAAGACTGTTAAAATGATAATTCAAAGAACGAGATGATGATAATGCAATGCTAAATGATAAACAATTAAACTAACATGATATTGATGTGAAAGAGATAATTGTAGCTACAGGAGGCAGCCATGGTTGAAAACTTGATTGCTTGATGCTTGATGCTTGATGCTTGATGTATGGATTCCAGCAGAGTAAAAGTGCACAAGTTAAGATTATCTGGATCTTTTTCTTGGTTCAATGAGGCTGTATTTATAGATTTTCTAGCTGTAGAAATGCACAAGGAAAGCTTTGAGAGGCTTGGATTCAATCTGGAGAATTGAATGGTAAGAGATGGAGGAGATTGAAAGAAAAATGGAGATTTTCTCTACCCATGAAAACACTAGGCAAGAGAAGAGGAAAGATTGATGGAGGAGGATTGAGAGAAGATTTTGGAATTTGTCTCCAATTTGTCTCCAAAACTTCCCGTGAAGTTTCAATCAATTTATTGTGATAATTTTAGACATAGATTAGACATAGGAAATCTAATTCATTTTTGAGAAAATGTAGATTGGAATATTCCTTATGCTCTAATTCAAATATTTTTTATTTATTTAAATTAGAAAAAGGGAGATAAATAATTTAATAAAATGAACTATAGAAGTTGTTTATTAAATTAAACAGAAGAATATGGCAATTAATCAATAAAGTGTTTTGATCTTTATTTAATTAATTTAAGATGGATGTGATAGATTGAAATAGGGATTTGATAATTAAATCGAACAAAGTATTTAATTTTGTTTATTTAATTAAGATGAATATTAAATGTGAACTATATAAATAAATATTTTTATTTATTCAAACAGTAGAGAAAATTGGAATAATTAATCAAATAAATTATATTTAATTAATCGGATGCTCCAGACCAATTTTAGGTGTGTACATTTTGCCCCTCTTTGAAGTGATGTGTTGACGCGTTGCTTCAAAGAAATATTTTGCTGCTACTGCCAAGATCGATGATGATAAAAAAAAAAAATTGTATGCCCCAGACATTGATTTTTAGATGATGGATGATAATATGCCCCCTCGGAAGATAAATTAATGATTTGATGATTTTTAGAATTTTTAGAATTTTTTATGATTTTTTGATGATTTGATGTGATTTGATGAAGAAATAATTTATCTCATGACAAATAATGAAGAAATCTAGCCCATAGATGAGTTTCTAATTAATTTCCTGATAAAATTAATTAAAAGATAATAAAAAACCCACCAAAAATACCTTTCAAAAATTATAAATAGTGCTAAAAGGTTATTTTTCAATTCATTTTCACTTTTTGAGTTTAAAAAATCTTTGTGATAAAGACTTTTCTGCTAGCTGGAGCAAAATGCCTATCCCCTTCCACACTCACCGATTCAAGTGTGTTCGACATCACCAATGGCTGGCTACATATGGACTTTCGGTATGTACCCCTTGACCTCCTCGTAATTCATAATTTTATTTTTTTTAATGCTTTTTAGGCATTAGGCGTGTCTAGGTCAGTTTTAGCGCTTTCAAGAAGCGTTGTAGCACTTACAGTTCGATGTAGCACTTCCAGTAGGTCAAGTAGCGCTTTGAGTTTTAGCACTTGCGTTAAAAACTCCAGTGCTTTCAGTTTGTAATGTAGCACTTTTGGTAATTTAGCGCTTAGGAGTCAAGAATTAGTGCATTGATACCGGATTTTAGTGCTTTGAGTCGGTGGAATAGCACTTTTAGGGTTTGTTCTAGCACTTCTGGTAAAGCGGCGCTTTGACGAACTGTTGTAGCACTTTGATGCGAAAAAGTAGCATTTCGAGACTTTTAGCACTTCGGAAGTCTGATTTAGCACTGAAATAGCACTTTTGGGATTTAGCGCTTTGGATTGCTAATTTAGCGCTTTCATGTCAGAATTAGAATTTTTGACTTAGTGAACCCTGATTTTGTCAATTCTAATCATGTCAATTCTTTGGAGTGGTATGTTTTGATAATCCAAATTCATGATGTGTAGGATTGATGTTTTAAATAAGTCTAACTTCTCATGATAGGCAAGAAGAAAAAAAACTATTTGTGATGATCCTCATGATAGGTGAGATGATTCAATATCCGATAAATCTCATGATAGGTGAGATTAGATATTGTTTTGATGAACCTTATGATAGATAAGGTTTGTTGATGTTTTGAGAACCTCATGATAGGTGAGGTTTGATGTTCTCCTATGAATTTTGATTGAAAATTCATACCAATTTGTGATAGACTTGATAGTAGAATAACTTTTGATTTCTGACATAGTTCACTGATTTGTTGATTTTCTATTGTGATGATAGGAGCGTCTAAGTACTCTCCAGATGTGAGAGAGATTTCCACAGATGACAGATTTGATACCTCATCTGACACCAGATGAGTTGCAGGTGATAGGTCATTGTGGCCTTACTAGCTTACTTGATATGCCCCAGATTAGGATTAAACGGGGTCTGTTGACTGCATTGGCTGAGAGGTGGCATAGTGACCACAACACCTTTTACCTACCTACTGGTGAGATGACGGTCACATCGGAGAATGTGTGGCGTATTTTGCGTATTCCTTTTATGGATGAGATAGTCGTGTATGATTCTCACGGGACCGACAATAGAGATGCTCTTTGTAGAGTGTTTCAGGATCAGGACATTGCGGGTCCGAGCGTTCAGTGGAGGAGGATCGCCGACTCTTACATGACACTACCAACTGTGCTAGCTGGATTCATTGGAGGTTTCCTTTGCCCTGATCGCAAGTCAAAGGGATTCCTCGTTGGCTGGGGTAGGACTCTTGAGAGCATGATGGTACACGGTACTAGATATGCATGGGGGATGTGCATGCTGGCACATCTTTATCATGATTTACACTCGGTCATGTATCTTGGAGCGAGGAGTTTATCAGCAGGGATGACCCTATTATAGGTGTGGGCATGGGAGCACTTTGCTATTGCTCGGCCTTTTCTAGTTGTAGACAAACCAGCCGGCAGACCATATGTTTTTCAATACAGTGGTCGGTTTACATAGGTCCGGATGGGCAAGTTAGAGCATTGGAGGCATGTTTTCGACGATACATAGATAGTTATATGGCACCCATACCTTGACTATGAGGAGTGGGATGAGGATGGTGCAGTATTAGGATTCCTTTGTGATTCCATGTATCTTGTCGGTCGTACTCCATTTGTTCTCGAGAGATTTCTGCTATGCCGAGTATACCGATAGTATGGCATTGTACAGTGTATGCCATAGGGAGTTGCCCACTATGCGAGACGACGGATGGATGTTCCTGATTGGGGTCTGCATCTATCTTATGATGTGATAGTAGAGGGGTACCGATCATTGCAGTCATCACCCTAGGACATGCAGAGAGACATTGCAGTGGCACCGGTTATTGAGGATTATGCCACATTCCTGGCCTTGGTTCCACATGCGCGTATCACCCTTCTTGATGAGCTAGTACCTTTAACTGTGCAGGAGGATGTGGTAGAGGGTCTTGCAGATAGTGGTGGTGGAGAGGATTCTTCATCCAGCAGTAGTTCGGGCAGCAGCAGTGATGATAGTGATGGTAGCAACGAAGGTGACAGAGGGGCAGGGCCAGCCATCAGCAGTGCTCCTTCTTCCAGTAGGCCTCACAAGAGGCAAGCAGTGACAGATAGTTGGGCTCCAGGCATAGGTCCAGACTTTGCAGGGGCAATTGGTACAGGCTCAGGGTATGCTTGTGCAGACCCAGACTCAGATGCAGGCATAGGCTCAGGCTCATGCCCAGGCTCTATCACAGGTGCAGGGACAGTTGACTGCCGTATAGACGCAGGTGGCCACGTTGACAGCTGAGAGAGATAGTGCTCAGTAGATTTTCGAGAGGGCATAGGAGAGAGCCGAGACTTTGCAGAGAGTGGCCGATGGTAACACAGTAGCTAACTATATGAGAGAGGTTTTGCAGGCTGCCCGAGAGACAGAGTTTTATCAGGGCAGATATCATGATGCAGTGCCTACTGAACGCAGAGTTAGCTATGCTCCGTCAAGATCTAGGTGGACACATACACGGACATTGAGTGAGGGGATGACACAGCCTTTACGCAGAGATCCCCGAGATCTTGGTCCTTCTGGGGGTGGTACAGGTCCTTCTAGTGGTGGTATAGGTCTTGTTGGTGGCGGTACAGGTCCTATTGGGCCCGCACACTCTAGCAATAGCAGATCGTAGATGATATTGTGAGCCTCCATTATGTATAGTACAATGTATCTTATTGTTTGATGATGTATTTTGAGACCAGACTTCATTGTACACTTGACACTTTGATATATATATATATGAGATGCAGTTGATGTAATATGATGATGGTTTATGATGTCTATGTGATGGACGCATTTATTATGTGATGTTTATATATTGATGCTTATATCTTTTATTGCAATGTGATGATGATTACGATGAATGTATGTGCAAAATATTTGATGTAAATGAAATGTATGGATACATGGATGTATGAATAACATAATGATAATAATGATGATGTAATGAGGTTTTATAATGATGTGGATGATAAAAGATGTAATGAAAATGATGATGTAAATGCACAATGTATTGATAAATGTATATCTATTATGATGTAAAAATGTATGAATGATGAAATGATGAAAATTTTTAATGATGAGATGATTTGTAACTATATGGTAAATGATGATGATTTTTTTGGATTTTATGTCAAGTATACTCAGTCATGTTTGTAGAAAAGATAATTATTGATTTGGAAACCTTTGTGCAACAAATACTCTGCAGATAATGAATTTATTTATGAATGCAATCTAATTTAATCATGCAACGATATGCAAACATATGTCATTTTAACAGTCTTTTTGTGCTTGGTATCATCATAGAGCTTTTATTGGATGCTGAAAGTTAATACAAGCGTCGATGGTTGTGTTAATCCAATGACGACCTAAGTATTACTTTCATGATTTTTGATATTGCAATCGAACACAAGCATCTAGGTATAATTGAATCGAGATGACTTGAGCATTCATTGCGTAAACAGGCAAAGATAATCATTTGAGTGTGTGAATTCTGAATGTCATCGGTGATACATTTGCATAGCACATCCCCCGACAATTCACACATTTATATGATTAACGTATAGGCAGCAGACAATAAAAATATCATTCTTTTTTCCTTTTTCCTCTAGTTCAATACATCATTGAGTTACTTAAATTTATCCATTTTTTACTTAGAGTGTTCCATTCATTATTCAGATTTTAGATCATCCATCCTGATTTTGTGATGTTTTTGGATTTTCGAGATTTTGACTAAAGACCTAACCTACTAACCTATCTTAGGGGTCTCGGGGGCTGATCAAAGACTAGCCTTGCCTACATTACACACGCAGAGACCACGTAGTTCGACTGACATAGACCTATGTTTTGCGGATTTTCAATAAGATTTTTGACATGTTTTTGGATTTTTGATAATGATACGGATGGTTGATGCCCTTCTGACGATGATTGATATTGCGCTTTGATCTTTCTTTCAGTTTTTTTCCATACTATTGTTCTCCCAGATTGGTGAAATTGATGTTATATGTTTGCATTGCCCCTAGTGATATCTAGATGTTGCCCCCAAGCTTTGGAGTGATACTTGACCATGTGAAATGATATGATAATGAATGCAAAGATGGCAAGATTACTGACATGATACAAAATGGTATTGACTTCCAGACTAATGATCTTGATATATATCCAAATAGATGGGAAAGTTGATCTTAGAATCACATACGACGCCTGTTTCCAGGTTTTCACCATATGCTTTGATTACACCCTTTGTGTTTTTGTATTTTTCTCATTTTTCTGTTTTTCTTTCTTTTTTTTGTATTTTCTTTTTTTTTTGTATTTTTGCCAAGATGCCTGTTTGCCAGGTTTTCACCAAGGAAACAATTTTAGAAGTTTGACCCGTGCACTAGGAGATTTAAGCATAGAATTTTTTGAGATGAATACTGTTGATAGGTTCATCAAACAGATCCCCTTCTGACGTTGATAGCTGATATGCTCCTGATCCATACACTGATATGACGACAAAGGGACCAAGCCAGTTAGGCTCAAATTTTCCTTTGTTCTCCCTATCCTGCTGATTCCTAGGGTTTTCCTTTAGTACCAAGTCACCAACTTGAAAGACCCGGTTTTACCCTATGATTGTAACTTCTTGACATCCTCTGTTGATAAGTTGTTAGATGATTAACAGCTTGTTGACGACACTCATCCAGCAACTCTAGTTCTTGCAGTCTAGATACCCTATAGTCTTCATCTGAAATGATACCTCTGAGTGATACACGAAGGGATGGAATTTCAACTTCAATGGGCGATATGGCTTCTGATCCATATACCAAAGCAAATGGTGTAGCTCATTGGTGTTCTGATGCTTGTTCTGTAGGCCCATAGTGCAGGGTTGAGTTGAACATGCCAATCACGTCCAACATCGTTAACCGTCTTTTTGAGAATTTTGAGTATGGTTTTGTTTGAGGCCTCTGCTTGGCCGTTCCCTTGAGGATAGTATGGTGTTGAAAAATGATGTTGGATGTGGAACTTATCACATAGCTCTTGGACATCTTGATTCTTGAAAGGTCGTCCATTATCAGTGATAATGGATTGAGGGATACCATACCGACATATTATGTAGTTCAAAATGAAAGAGGAAATTTGCTTCCCAGTGATGGTAGTAAGAGGTACTGCCTCTATCCATTTTGTGAAATACTCTGTAGCTATAATAATGAACTTGTGTCCATTAGATGAAGATGGATTTATTTTTCCTACTAGATCTAGGCCCCATTGACAAAAAGGCCATGTTGATGTGAAGGGATGCAGTTCTTGTGCTGGTGCATGAACCAGATTGCTGTGAACCTGACATTTTTGACATTTCTTGACAAACTGATATGATTATTTCTCCATGCATGGCCAATAATATCCCAAATGGAGGAGTTTCTTAGCTAGAGTTATTCCACTCGAGTGAGTACCACAAATACCCTCGTGAACTTCTCATAGGGTCATTTCAGATTCATTGCGTTCTAAACATTAGAGTAGGGTACCATCAAGACCTCGACGATAAAGGACATCTATGATTAAAGTATGTCGGGCGGATTGGTAGATAAAGTTTCGTTTTTGGTTCCTAGAAAGATCGGGAGGAAGAATATCATCTTTCAGGTAAGCATAGGTTTTTTCATATATGGAGGTTTCAGTGGTTTCTAGATGGCATATGGTAGCAGATTCTGATTGATAATGGGAAGGACATGATACTTGTTCTACCATAAACTCATAACAAACACTTCTCAGACAATTGTAGTAATGAAGCAATTGTAGCCATAGCGTCTGCAGCTTTGTTCTCTGCCCTTGGAATTTGATCAAACTTGATACTGACAAAGGATTGTTTCAGATTATCTATTTGCTACTTGTAGGGCATCAATTTTTCATCTTTTGTTTGATACTCATCATTGACTTGGTAAATAACCAGTTGAGAGTCCCCATATACCTGTAAATTCGTGATTTTCCATTGAATTGCTATCTTGACCCCAATAATCAATGCTTCATATTCTACCACATTATTTGTACACTGAAACATAGATATGATTTCGGAATTGTGTGTCCTTGGGGAGAGATGAACAAGATCCCTGCTCCTAATCCTCATTGTGTATACGATCCATCAAAATATAGTATCCATTGTTGGGTTCTTGTTGTCATAATGTCTGCATCTAGAAATTCCATTATCATTGGGTGATCATCTGGTAGAGAAGCTTCAGCTAGCTGTTCAACGATTTCTTGTCCCTTGATTGCCTTTCTCTCGACATATTGAATGTCGAATTCACTTAGGAGCATAACCCATTTCGCTAGTCTACCTATTAAGCCAGCTTTACTTAGTAGATACTTCAAAGGGTCGATCTTTGCAATTAACCTGATTGTATGAGTCAGCATGTACTGTCTCAACTATTGAGTAGCAAACACCACTGCTAAGCAAGACTTTTCTATGAATGTATAGTTTATTTCATAGCCATTTAAATTTCTACTAATGTAGTAGATGGCGTGCTATTTTCCTTCATAGTCCTCTTGTGCTAATAGAGCCCCCAAAGAGATATCTGTCGTGGCAATGTACAAAATGAGAGGTCTTCCTTCTGCTGGTGGCATGAGAATTGGTGGTGACATTAGATATTGTTTGATTTGATTGAATGTTGTTTCACAACCCTCATCCCACTTGAAAACTATATTCTTATGCAATAGATGATTAAAAGGATGACTTTTGTCTTCCAGTTGGGAGATGAATCGTCTAATTGATTGAAGTCATCCTTGTAGTGATCTGAGCTGACTGATATTTTTAGGAGGTGGCATTTCCATTATTGCCTTGACTTTTTCTAGATCCACCTCAATACCCTTTTCCGAAACAATGTACCCTAGTAGTTTTGCTGATGTGACCCCAAAGACACACTTCTTGGGGTTTAACCTAACATTGAATTTCTCCATCCGCGTGAAGATTTTGTCTAGGATATGCAGATGTCCTTCCCTTGTAGTATATTTTTCCAAGATGTCATCCACATAATCCTCCATGAAAGTGTGCATCATATCATGGAAGATTGTCGTCATTGCTCTTTGATAAGTGGCTCTTGCATTCTTTAGACCAAATGGCATGACGTTCCAGCAGAAGGTTCCCCATGGACATGTAAAAGCCATCTTCTCTTGATCTTCTAGAGTTATTCTTATTTGATTGTACCTAGAGAAGTCATCCATGATTGATAACATGGCATGCTCTGCCGTCAAATCCATGATGATGTCTATATTTGGTAGTGGAAAATCATCCTTCAGGCATTTTTTATTGTGGTCCCTGAAATCCGTGTAGATTCTGATGCTGTTGTCTAGCTTTGAAATAGGTACTATGTTTGATATCCACTCAGCATAGTCTATAGACCTTATGAATTTAGCATCCAATAATTTCTTTAATTCTGACTTTACCATCAATGCGATGTGAGGATGCATTTTTCTTAATTTTTGCTTAAAAGGCTTGATTCTTGTTGGTAAAGACAAATGATGCATAAGCAGATTTGGATCTAAGCCTGGCATATCAGAATATGACCAAGTGAAGTTGATGCTTCTTGCTTTAAAGAAATTGATAAATTCCAATCTCTCTTGATCAGTTATTGATTCTGCTAGATGGAGAACTTTTGCCTTCTCTTTTGTACCAATGTCCACCAATTGTGTAGGTTTGAACAGAACTGATGATCGCTCATGATAATGTTCTGGGAGAGTGTCAAATATTCCATCCTTCAATGCCTCAGAAAGGTTTTCACCATTGGATGCGTTCTTTATTTTTACTTTTTCCAGATCTAATGCTGCCATAGAATGGTTTTCACCATTAGATCTATTTTCCCTGTTTTCAATTTTGCAACTGGAAGATTTGACACCCTCCTGCTGAGTCGTGTTGTTATGAGTATTATAGATAAAATTTGTATCAGGTTCGGTATGACATAGGAAATTCATGATGGCATCATCATTTGCAAATTTTGGTACAGTCAAAGGTTCGATAGGTTCCCAATCAATAAGTTCTGGATGGATTAATGGCATGATATCATCGAATTGATTTAGGTTAATGGAAGTAAGGGTGAGGACAACAATATCATCATAATTTTCATTTGGGATATCGAGATCCATGATGGCACCCTCTTCGAAATCATCTAGTTCACTCAAATTATGTTCGTCCTCACTAGAGTCATCGATATTTAGTGATCCCGCAACGAATGGTCTAGACCCAGAGCCTTAGCCCTCCTCATGTGTAGGTGCATATTTTTGAATCACATCAACTTGAATATCAATGAAAAGTAGATCAGAAGGTAATGCCCACTCATATTCATTTGATTCTATTTCAAAACCATCTCTAAAGTGAAGGATATTTTCTACAGCCGTCTTCGTTAGCTCTCGCTTCTCTTCTTTAGAGTATCCTAGTCCTGGTTTCTCATTTGTGTGGAGAGTGAGACGTGTGATAAGTTCTGTGATTCCTTCCTTTCTTAATCCCACAGGTCCTTGTCCTTCATAACCCATCTTTTCAAGAATAGCCTTTCCTTTTCCATACTTGTATGTGTTGATGTTAACATTTTTGATACCGATCTCTGATGTTGATGGTTCTTCATCCTTGTATAGCCAATCCAGGATTGCTTTATTGTTCGTTTCTTATGCTATGGTTCTGGATTTTACAAATGTTTCTTGAAGAACTATGCTAGATAAAGATGTTGGAGGTTTGATCATTGATGGTTGACCATATTTCCTAGGAGATGGCATTAACTATGATAAGTTAAGTGATTGCTCCATTGAGTACTATCCCATTCCTTTATCTATCAACTGAACTTGCTTTTGAAATTTATTTGATAGAGCAGTATGTGGATCCGGATTGTTTGTTTCAACATGACTTGTTTCTTTTTCTTTACCTTTCTTTTCCACCCATTTGGTAGTGATACTTGGATGTTGTTCTTCTTTTGATGACTTTGAACTTGAAGCTTCCCTGTTGTGAGGGACAAAGGTGTCTTGAGATATTCTCAATGTGTCACAATGTTGTGGATGATTATAATCAGCAGCTATAGTCACCTCTTGTCCATTTACTAGAAACTTTAGGCATTGATGGTATGTAGAAGGTACGACTTGCATTTCATGAATCCAGGGTCGTCCTAAGAGTATTTTGTATGTCAACTCTCTTTCCAATACTTGACATGCTATATGCTTCATCATGGGTCCCACTTGAATGGGTAATACAATTAAACCTTGGGACGATCTTTCTTCCTCATCATATGCTTTGATGGTCATTTTCCTCCGAGCATCAATAACATCGTTGGAATATCCTAGTGCATGGACCAATTTGAGGGTGCAAATGTTCATACCAGCTCCCCCATCTATTAGAACTCTCTTAACGTGATGATTATGGATACATACTTCGATATGCAATGCAGCGTTATGCGGATGGTTTAATGAGACATCATCTTGTTCTAAGAATGACAGACAATGTGGGGTAGTCAGGTGTCCCACCATAGCTTGGAATTGACAAACATCCAAATTATTTGGTACGGTTGTGGCAACTAATGCTTGTTCAAGAACTTCCTTATGTGATGGTGATAGTTTAAGGAGTTCCAGTATCGATATTTGTGTGGGGATGTTTTGCAATTGATTGACAATATTATAATGAGATTGAGGCGTAACTTCACGTTGAGATCCCACTCCTTTTAATACTACCTTAGCTTGCCCCCTAGTCATGACGTTTGTCGGTTGATGTTCTTGATTCTCTCGGGGGGTGTTTTGCATTTGATTTATAACATTATAATGTGATGGAGGTGGAACTGCATGTGTGGAGCCAATTCCATTTAACATTACCTTGGATTGTCCCCTAGTTAGCACATTGGCTAGTTGATGTTCTTGATTTTCTCTGATTTTTAAGACATTTATTTAATTATCAGAGTTTTGCTTGATAGGGAGTAAATCCAAAGAGGTAATGTTGTTGGTTTCGTCTTCATCAATGTTATCACTAACTACATGATCATGTTTGACTTCAGATAGAAAAAGGATTGTTGTGTCATAGACATGATTGGCGTTCTTTCCTTTACTGTTTGAGGATGATGCATCTTTGTCATAATTTGGCAAAGGATCTTTGAAATTTGAATGATCATTGTTATTTTGAGGTCCTTCCACATATACTTTGTTACTGTCCACCAAATCTTTTACTGCATGTTTCAACTCCATACATTCATTGGTTTTGTGACCCTTGTTATTATGAAAGTTGTAGTAATCAGCATCATTCCACCATGATGGTTTGACTTTTGGATCCCAGAACCTAGCTTCCCGTGCAGTGAGAAGGCCTCTGGTAACTAGTTCCTTCATTTTTGATTCCATTGTTTGACTTAAAGGTGTGAACCTTCGCCAATTTGACGGTTTTTGATACGACTGTGGTTTTATGATTTCATTGTTTTGTATGGTATTTGACTTGACTTTTTTTCATTGTTTTGATTCTTCGATGTGGATGCGGTCAAGTTGAAAATCAGTTTGACATTTTGGGGATCATTCGTCATTTCATTTGTGTTTTGATTCTTTTGCCAAAATTTTGGCTTCTCACCGCTTGAGTACTGATTGGAGGAGTTACTTGTATTGTTTGTTTTATCATTGAAATGTTTGATAACTCCTCTCTTGACTAACACTTCTTCGATTTTAAGACCATTTTCTATGAATTTTTTGATTGTTGGAGGACATTGTAGTTCCAATCTATAACTCATTTCTTTCATCAAATTTTCAATGAACAACTCCATCTTTTCCTCTTTAGGAATGGATCTAGGATATATAGCGAACAAGCGTCACCATCTTTGGAGAAAAGACAAGAATGTTTCTCCTTTGTTTTGTTTTAGATTGTAAAGATCTTTGATAGTAACATCATGTTGGATGTTGAATGAGTATTGAGAGATAAATCTGTTGACGAGTTCCTCAAAAGTTCTGATACCTGGTTTTAACTTTGAGAACCATTCCATGCATGATCCTCCCAGACTCCTTGGGAATAATCTCATTAAATAAGTTTCCTCTTGGGAAAACCCAAGACTCATTGTTTTAAATTCTTTGATATGATCTATGGGATCCGTTCTTCCATTATACTTATTGTATTTTGGGATCTCACAATGTCTAGGAAAAGGTATCAAGCCGACCGTTGCATCGAAAGGATAAGGACAAATGTCCTGTATTGCATATCTCTTGGTAGTCCCTTTCATCATATCTTGTATTTGTTGCTGTAACATTTGCATCTGTGATGTTAAAGTAGCAAATGGATCTATTGTTTGTGTAGGTTGTGGTATCTCAGTCTCATTTGTTTCAGGTGTTTCCTTCAAATGATTTACATCAAAATCTTTTGGAAGTTTTGCCCCCGATTCAGTTAACATTAAAAGATATTTCTCCATATCTTGTTCTAGAATCTTTTCCATAAATATATGGAACTTGGGATCTTGTTGACCTGCCTGGATGTCCTCTAGAGTTATTTAATTTTTATCGTTTCGGTTCAGGTTGTTCCAAGGATTTTCTTCTACCATTTCTTGTGATTTTAAAATTTCTTGCTCTAAGAGTCTCTGTTTTTGATACCTAGTGAAGATTGGCATACAAATTTTTGCCCTTTCTTCTGAAATGTTGATCTTATGTGCGGGATAGCGTCAATTGAACTTTTTTAAACAAAGTCGAATAAGATGACTGATCTTATTGATGAGACAATATTTTAAAAAGTTAATTACTATACTTGGTTTCGTGATGAAGGATGATAGTATCCTGATAATGAAACTTCAGTGTAGTAATTGATTATGTATTTGATTTTGACACTTGTGATTTGCAAGATCTTGTTTCAGTTGATAAGTTTGGAAATTTGTATAAACCTTTCTGACTTTGGTTCCTAGACAGCGATTCTGATAAGAAGAAATTTGATTCAGACGAAAAATGTGGATAAAATGATAGACTGATGGACTGGTAAAAATTTTGAACTCTTTGTTTTGAAAGCGCTAAAATAGAGGCCAGAAGCGCTATTTCCCAGACGCACTGGAACAAAGTCCAGAAACGCTGTAAAAAGTGACAAAAGCGCTATTTTTCCAGAAGCGCTGAAACAGTGCCCGAAAGTGCTAGAGAAAATGACAAAAGCGCTACTTCATAGAAGCGCCAAAACAAGGCCCAGAAGCGCTATTTTTCCAAAAGTGCTAGAAAAACGACTGTAAGCGCTAAAACAGTTCCCGAAAGCGTTGTTTCATGAAAGCGCTAGAATAGTGATCCGAACCACTTAAAAAGGTTTTCCAAAATGCTAAAAACAGGACTTTTCAAGACTTTCTACTGCAAAATTTGATTTGGTCTTGTGGCATATTGTATCAGAGATTGTGGAAGATAAGAAGGATGAATCCGTTGACTACGGATGTGGAATTGTGTGAGAGCTCTCCTCTAGAAGAAGGCTCGCGAGTAGAGTAGCTTTACTGTGTAATCTAATGTGTGACCCCTAGCAAAATCATGATATCTATGGATGAATGTTCTATGTTGTAAAAAGAGTTTTCGATTTTGATATAGAAAACGTTGTTTTTTCAATTTGTTTCTATAACCGAGAGGTTTTGGATGTTTTGTGACTTTGATTTTTCTCTTGAGAAACATGGTGGACTTCCACTTTCGTAGCATGGATTTTCTGATTTGTTTTGACTTGACATTTTCAAGATGATCTTTAATCTGATTTAAATGAATTTGTGAAAACACGGCAAGCAATTTTGAAAAAGTGTTTTAAAACTGAAAAGATCATGTATGTTCAAAAATCACGAATGATCTTTATTGATTTTGACGAGTTGTTTTGACAATTGTACACAAATCAAACAGACTCACACTTAAGGACAACTAGGTCATCATTATACTCACAGCCCACATCTTGAATTACGTTGACAAACACAGCAGTGTCACCCCCTAGAGGGCACCCGTGTTTTTATCGTTGCCAGGCGCGTACTCAAAGTGATGGAAGTGGATACTGAATCCCTTGAGCAAGCGGTCCTTGGTAATTATATGGTGAGAGTCTTGGGGTCATATTCTTCCCTCCCCTTGCACCGTGAGTATGACAATGTATGGATACTGACTCGGCGAGAAACTACTCTATGGTCCGTAGATAGGGTTTCGTTCGGTGTGGCAAATAGATAAACTCCCTCAGGAGACCTCCCAATCTTTAGAACAAAGATTTTGGGGATGGTTATCTTGCTCACTACCGTCAAGTTGGACTTCCATCAACAACTTGCATTTCTACTATAGTGGGTTGGAAAACCTGGCTTTGGTTGTTCCCACTTAGGTCGTTCCCATAGGGTGAGTACTTTTTCCACTACGGTAGGCCTGCTAAAGGATTTAATAAAGCGTAAATGACATAAAGTAAAAGTGAATCTGGCACTTTGGTCACCTAGTTAAGGGGAGAGCATAAGCCTAATCACCACAAGCACAGCACATAAGTTGTTCTGTTTTAAAATCCCAAAAAGGAATTTTCTAATCTATTTGAAGGTGTTGCTCCACAGAAATCACGTTCTTTTTAACTTTACTATAAAAATGCGGTGACTATCCTAGGATTGATAGATTTTTTTTAAGAAAAACAAGAAAGTGACTATCCTAGGATTGATCAATTTTAGAAACTTTGAAGTGACTATCCTAGATTGATCAATTTTATAAAACTTTGAAGTGACTATCCTAGATTGATACATTTTAGTCCAACTGTAAAAAAAATTAAAATCTAGCCACAGATGCGTTGGATCCAGACTGATTTTACAAAAGTGTTGGAATTTTACACCAAAGCACTAAAATAGTTACCTGATGTGCTAAAACCCGAAAGCGGCGAAACAAGGTACCAAAGCGCTGAATTTTGCCATGGAAGCGCTAAAACACCCGATGCGCTAAAACAATAACCGTAAGCGCTAAAATAGTGACCGAAAGTGCTAAAGTTGAAAGCACTAAAATAGTGACCAGAAGTGCTAAAACTTTTAATAGAAGCGCTAAAAGAAAACATGCCGCGAACCTGCATGACACTTTCTAGAAAAATTGATAATTTTGATAAAATTGGGGTTAATGCCCCATGGTGGGCGCCAAATTGTAAGTGTAGAATAAGTAGACAAGGTTAAAACACTTCTTAATACGACATTATATCAATAGACAAGTTAAATGAATCAATTCAAAGGAATTATCTATCAAAAGCATCATAGTGCTCTCTATCTCCAAAGATTTATTAAATCTAAATTGCTCTCAGATTGTTTAAGCAAATACAACTGTTAAAATGACAATTCAAAGAACAAGATGATGATAATGCAATGCTAAATGATAAACAATTAAACTAGCATGATATTGATGTGAAAGAGATAATTGTAGCTACAGGAGGTAGCCATGGTTGAAAATTTGATTGCTTGATGCTTGATGCTTGATGTCTGGATTCCTACAGAGTAAAAGTGCACAAGTTAAGATTATCTGGATCCTTTTCTTGGTTCAATGAGGCTGTATTTATAGATTTCTTGGCTGTAGAAATGCACAGGGAAAGCTTTGAGAGGCTTGGATTCAATCTGGAGAATTGAATGGTGAGAGATGGAGGAGATTGAGAGAAAAATGGAGATTGTCTCTACCCATGAAAACACCAGGCAAGAGAAGAGGAAAGATTGATGGAGGAGGATTGAGAGAAGATTTTGGAATTTGTCTCCAATTTGTCTCCAAAACTTCCCGTGAAGTTTCAATCAATTAATTGTGACAATTTTAGACATGGATTAGACCTAGAAAATCTAATTCATTTTTGAGGAAATGTAGATTGGAATATTCCTTATGCTCTAATTAAAATATTTTTGATTTATTTAAATTAGAAAAAGGGAGATAAATAATTTAATAAAATGAACTATAGAAGTTGTTTATCAAATTAACCAGAAGAATATGGCAATTAATCAATAAAGTGTTTTGATCTTTATTTAATTAATTTAAGATGGATGTGATAGATTGAAATAGGGATTTGATAATTAAATCAAACAAAGTATTTAATTTTGTTTATTTAATTAAGATGAATATTAAATGTGAACTACATAAATAAATATTTCTATTTATTCAAACAATAGAGGAAATTAGAATAATTAATCAAATAAATTGTATTTAATAAATCGAATGCTCCAGACCAATTTTAGGTGTATACAGAGGGTTCATTTATGAAGGCATGACATGCCACGCTTGGTGTCAGTTTAATCTTCTTGAGAAGAGTGTATAAACCAAAGGAAGTGCACAACCAAAACAATCAAGGAAGATGTGTACACCAGACAATACATATGCAATTACTATCCACATTCTGGCACAAATTCATGAATCCACATTCTATCACTATCTTCTTCAAACCATTTCTCTGCCTCCAATGATGGAAATCCCTCGATGAAAAATTTCTCTACCTCTTTCCCTCAGTATCGACTGGTCTATAGAAACTACACTTCACTTCATTCAAACACTTGGATTACACATTCAAATCATTTTTTCTTTCTTTCGTGTTAACAGGACTCCATTCATGGGATGCTCCATTGACTTTCCCCCTCTAACTCTCTATTTTTCTCTTAAAAACAACAACTTCTTGCACCTTCCTCCCACCCCTGTTCATCTCCATCCCCTTTTATTTTTCCTTACACACCATATTTGTATATATCTTACAATTTATTTTTGGGCTTCCCAAGAGGATAAATTCCATACCTTATAAATGCACTCTCATCCATTGTACACCCCACCTTGCCTCATTTACACTCCATTAAAACTCATATCACCCCTACACACTTCTTAGATACCACTTCTTGGTCAATGGTTTCCTTGTGACACTTCTCTCCCATTCATAATTAATTTCCCTACCAGTTATTTATTAGATATCCTTGGGTAGAGAGATGACCAAGTTGATGTGACTAGATAAGAGTGGATAGAGTCTCTCACATGCCAAGGCAAGTCAGATTCACAAAGATGGCCATGAGCCATCAATGTTGAGTTACTCTAATCATTCATTAGTAAATGTGGGTGTTGTAGAGGTTGACACTATGAACTAGCCACACACAAGATCTAAGTGAATACCCAAAGCCTAAATTCCACAATTTGTGTGTACATTGATGCAATTATTTTTTTGTCACGATCAAATTAATGCTATCCTTTTTTCCATTCTCCTCAGGAAATAACCTTACACACATCAGTTGATGTTTTCTATTCAAGGTTATTGTCAAAGAATCATCTAAGGGTGGGGAATGAGGAGGTAAGAGTATATGGGTATGCAGAGTTGAACACACTCCCTGCATTGATTTATGATTTCCCTATCACCCTAGGTCAAATTGGTGCACATCTAATTACCTATCCAAAGGAAGGAAAAAACCAAAAAAACAAAAAAATTCTTGCAAAAAAGATAACAAGTGAAGGAACCTTTGCACTCTATCATTTTACCTTTCCTCTACCTTTTTAATATGAAAACAAAAAGTAAACTTCATTACCTCAATAACAATAATCATGTAAAGACATAAATTAATTATTATTCTAGTACTTTATTTTTATTGATTGATTAAGTAGGGGAAGGGCGTTGATCCCTTACAAAAATAACAAAACAATCCAAGGAAACAACACCCAAACAAACCAACAAAACCAAGGAGATAGCAAGATTAGAAATAAATACACATCTCCACACATGGAACCAATCAAAAACACATCAACCAACACCAACAGAATAAAAACATATGCATCTATCCAATAGCTAGTAAAGTTTTAACCAAACCATATTATCATTCACCCATAAAACTAAATAAAATAGGTATATCCTATCATAAGTTCTTAGCAATTCAATAGTCCTTGGATCAAAAGTATAACGTAAATTAACATAGTTCAGGCTTATCAAGCCATTATCCAAAACTAACCTAAGAAGGATACCAAAAAACCTTTTAACATAAGACATGAAAAAGAAAAACCAGGCACAAAATATAGGACTAAGCTTCCTCAATTAGGATCCAATACATCTTCAGCTCTCCCACCATTTCCTCAAGGCTATCATTGGTCTCCATCTTCCTAGATCGATTGAATTCATCCTATTTTTCTCCATTACTTTTTGGTCTTGCCCTGTCTAGATATAGTATTCATCACTACCCTTTTCATTACACCATCCATAACCCTACGGATGTTTCTTATTGCCTCCTCAATAACTTGAAACCTATTTGAGTTATCTTCTTCCTACAACATCCTTTCGAGTAGCTCCATCCTCTCTTCCATCCTTTCCATTCTTGACTTAATAGCATTCACTTCCTTTTCTTTCATATTATCAACATTACAAGGGGTCTCAGTATTAATTACAATATCCTCCAAGTTAATAGGAGTTTCATTCATGTTCTTTGTATCTTCAACCATGTTTTTCTCCTCTTCCACAACATGCTTCTCCTCTTGTTGATTGTTTCCAACCTCCTCTTCTCGACTCGAATCCACTACTTTATTGTTAACATATAACTTACCCTTTAATTAACACAACAATGACACGATAATGACATATAGTCAAAAAATTAACAAATCATTATTAATACTATTATTCATAGTTAATAGTAATGTTGGTGCTAATGTTGACATTCTGATTAGTGATTAGCCTATAACACTTGGATTATTCACAATATTAACTTAAGTTTGAGGTCATTATTTACATGAAAGCTAAATTTATTATTAATATCCATTTTGTTGGGGATAAAGGATGCAATGGTGATAATAATACTAATTTTAATAAATCTTTATTCATAATAATAGCAATGACAAAATTGAATCCTTTCTCTAATATAGGGGATGTTATCATATATCCACAAAAATAATTCTTACAGTGATATAAACATGAATACCATTATTAACTCTGGAGATATCACTATTAATTCTTTTAGTGATAATAAAATATCTTGAACCCAATACCATTAGCTATATTACTAGTATTAATAGTAGAACTCTCGTTAGTAATATGGATATTGTTAACATAAATCTCAATGTCTACTTTTAATGTTTAATATTAATATGAATACCTATTATGACTAATATCATTATGAAATTTTAGTCGTCGGAATTATAGGGCATTTGATGCATCAAAATTCTACAGTTTTTTGTTATTTTCTATTAAAAAGACTTATGGTTCATTACGAGCCTATTTAATGTTTATGTATCAATTTAAATTTAGTTTGTTAAAGATTACTTGAAGACTTTTTCAGTGGTTCTTTCCACCTACTGAGTTTTAGGATTCTGGTAAACAAGTTTTTGTATAATTATGTAATCTTCAGAATAAAAAGACAACTAGAGAATATTGTTATGTTGTCGTAATGAATCTTTGAGCTATGTTTTTTGTATTACTCTCTTAATATGCATAAAGTGAATCTTGTTTATTCTATTTTATTTAGCTAAGTATTGAGAATGGAATTAGTATGGATGGAGAAGTTATGAAGTTATCAGTTTATGTGACCTGAGTTAGATATAGAGGAACCCGCAAGTTGGCCACTCGAGGGATTGTAGGAATAGATAGATAAGTATTTTACCTCTAGAGTTTTTGTTATTTATATTCTGTAGACGATGAAGTGTGAAGTCTAGTTTTCTTTTAGTTTGTTAGTTAAAGTTTTGGTGCACCTTTTCTCTCTCTTAAGTTTCAAGTTGACAAGTCATTTTTTGTTAGCTATTAAGGTTGATAATTTTTTATTGGTTAGATGTTTCATAGTTTCTTTACCTATTTTTTTGTTTTAGTAATTTATACATTTATTAGTTTAATAATTTTGATTCTTTCTAGTTTAGTTGATATTCGGTTTAGACTAATAATTTCTTGCTTTTTAGTTTAGTCATTTCAAAGCTTTTTAGTTTAATGGCCTTTTATTTAAGTCTTGTTTCAGTTGTTTCATTCATTGAAAAAATCCAAGGGAGACATAGTCAAGAAGTGTCCTATTGCATATAGCCTTGAACATTGCCTGGTCAATAATTAATGTATTTTTCAACTAAAGAGATAGGTATAACGACAACCTATCACTTTGTGGTGCCATTGTCAGGGACATTTCTTTTTCAAGTGTTAGTAGGAGATACCTTGAATAACTCTTTTGGAAACAAAAATAGTCCTTTGGCTTCCTTTTCTACATGGTCAGGAAAAGAGGCCCCCATGGAAGATTCATACCAAACCCCCCCCAACCGACATACCAACCACAAGTGGGGAAGAAGAAATCTCAACTCAAGAAATCTCTAAAGAATTGATCGACCTAGATCAACCTGAGACCTTCCTGTATACTCCAGAAATAAGACCTATAGTTGTAGAGGAGCATATTCCTCTCCAAACTCTTGAACCTCGCCCATTTGAGAATGTTTTTGAAGGAATGAATTCCCTTCAATAATATGGGTGATTGTGATCATAACCAAAGAAATGCCAGCGTTGATGCCCCATCAGCACCATAAACGTTTATTTATCCTATCACTATCGATGTAGATGACGACACGAACATGAAAAAAAATTGCCCAACTTTCTTGCCAATCTTTCGAGGTTTGTCTTTTGAGGACCCTGACCAATTTCTCTTTGAGTTCAAGGTCTTGTGTCAAACATATGACTACAAGAATGATAACCAAAACCTTAAGCTTTTCCCCTCGACTCTAAAGGACTCAACAATGCATTGATTCATGGGGCTGGCCTCGGGATCCATAACCTCTTGGGAGTACAAGGAAAGTTTTTTTCTGGACAAGTACAAAAGTTACTGTCATGTGAGTGATAGGAAGGAGGAGTTGTCTAAACTAAGACATAACGAAGACAAGAGCTTAGAAGATTACCTAGATAGACCTTTCTCTTCTTATCTAAATGATGTGGTGAAGAAGCCATAAGTATT
The DNA here is from genome assembly GCA_007115665.2 of Sequoiadendron giganteum. Lineage (NCBI taxonomy): Eukaryota > Viridiplantae > Streptophyta > Pinopsida > Cupressales > Cupressaceae > Sequoiadendron > Sequoiadendron giganteum. Next base: position 364,145,190 of record CM021106.1, on the reverse strand, counting down.
GAGATTTTAAAGACCATATTTCTCAAAGGACATGACAATGATGCTCAGAGGAGCTTGGATTTAATGGGCAAAGGGGATGTGTCTCAACTAAACCTTGGTCAAATCACTGAGTTATGTCAGAACTTCTCTTGTACTCGAGGATGGATATAGAAGTCTACTCTTTTCAAAGGGTCCAATGAGATACGAAAACTGTGTGAGGAAATAACGAACCTTAAGATTGTCATTCTGGTTCAGTTGAATACCATATTGGATGGAATACAAGCTAAAACATGAAATCCTAAGACCTTATCCATCTACTTCCCTAGGTGTCAAAATAAAAATTTGTTAAGGGAATGTCCTTTGGACAAAGTTGAAAAAGTTGTTATTTGTTAGGTTTCTGATAAGGACCATCCCACTGACCAATGTGAGATTTTGAATTCCATAAAGAACTCCAATAAAAGAACAAACCCGGTGGAGAAAGAAGTCAAATTTTTAAATCAAAGAACCGACGGAAATTTTTTCTATGGAAAAAGTTCAAACCCTGCTTGGAGACCATAGAACAACTAGAATAACAATCAATGGGCAACACCTTAGCCTCAACTTCCACCTCAAGTACCTCCTAATTGGGGAACTTACCCTTGGGGGTAACCCGAATGGGAAAACAAGTCATGGGGAAATTATCAATGGCACATTCACCCTCAACATCATTGGTATCCCTAAAACTCTTCTCCTCAATGGAACAAACCCCATAATCAATTTTAAACTGGCCCCAAGAGAGGGCCCAATCAACAATGGAATCTCCTACAACCTCCCTAGAATAATCAAAAAAATGAGCAAGTTAATCAACCACAACTTCTGATGCAGCCGGTCTTGAATCCAAAGAACAACCGCTAGAATGCCCTAGTGTATTCTATTGAACATGATAATGTAAATAGAATGAACCCCATACATTGTGGAAACCTACAATTGAGATCTGGAAAAAAACTTCAATCGTCGACCATTGTTGAGATAGTGGACGAACCTATTAAGGAATCTACTAAGCCCACAAAAAAAACTTCCATAACTAATGAACTAGCTCCGAAAATTACTCAAGACAAAACTATTTCCCCATCTACAACTGGAGCTTTCGGCCTACCTCAAGAAGGGGAGGGTCAGTCTCCAACTGAAACTATGAAAAATTCACTTGCCAAAAACAAAACACAAGCGCCTTTTCTGGAGTGTCTTAAACCAACAACTATGAGAGTTGCTCTGGAAATGTCCTTGTCCACTAAAATTGTGTTGATTCAAGAAATCAAACAGTTGAAAATCGAGGTTCCTTTATTACAAGCCATCAAGGACATTCCAGAGCTAAACCAACTGATTAAACACTTGTGTGTCAAGACCCCAGGAAGGAAACCAAAGAAAATAAACACTGTCCACATAAATGGTTATTTAGCTGAATTCTTGGCTGGGAAGACCACTACTCCAAAATATGATGATCCAAGTAGTCCACTGATAATAGTCACAATTAATGAAGTGGAAATACCTAATGCATTAGTCGATTTGGGAGTAGCCATTAATGTAATGAATGTTGATGTAATGGAAGAATTAGGGATTTTTGACTTATGCCCTACAACCACAGTTAAGTACAGATGATGAATCAAGACATAGCCATTCCTAAGGGTGTCCTTGAGAATGTTCTTGTAAAATTCAATGGATGGGAATATCTTGTGGACTTTCAAGTAATTTAGTCTCTCACACCAAAAGACAGCTACCCTATAATCCTAGGGAGATCATGGTTGGCAACAGTTGTAGCCAAAATTGACTGTAGGGAGGGAGGAATTACCATTTCACATGGTTTGAATAGAAAACATTTATTTTTGTATCCTCCCACCAAGCCTATTGAATGTAACAAGTCTGGGTTGATGAACCAGATAGCCCCAACAGACAAGAAAATTTAGCCTCATTGACCATGGTAGTCATCAACCAACATGGTGGAAGATGAATTAGAAAAAAAAGGGAAATCTCAACAATATGGTGCTGGACATGTAAGAAATCTTAGGACAACCCATCAACATAGGAAATACTAAATTCGACAATACCAGTTTCATGGGACTGCCTTGTCCTCTAGCGAATATTTTTCCAAAAACATAAAATTTCTTTGAAGATATTTCCAGACTTCATAGGACCATACCTCATAGCTTCCCTCTTAACACTTTGACAAGACCAATGTATACTATCATATCCAGCCATCCGGGTGGTAAATCCATTATGTTGTTGCTAGGAGAAACTCTGAACATTAACCGCTGGTTGACCAAGCCAGAAGAACATAAACTCTTTGATGTCCTAGTAAATAGATCCAAGAAATTTTCTTGGGACTACACAGATATGATGGGACTACATGGATATGAGGGGAATACACCCCAGTGTGTGCACTCATCATATCTACATTGAAAATATTTGACGTGTTCATTAACCCTAAAGAAGACTTAACCCTGTCTTGAAAGATATTGTCAAAACTAAGATTGAGAAGCTCCTACAAGTGAGATTTATTTATCCCATTACTGATAGCAAGTGGGTTTCATTACTGGTGGTAGTTCCCAAAAAGAATGGAAAATGAAGAATATGTGTATACTATAGGGAACTTAACAAGGTGACCCACAAAGATTATTTTCCCCTACCATTTGTAGACCAGGTTCTGGATAACTTGGCTAGGAGGATATATTTTTCATTTCTCAATGGATTCAGTGGGTACAACAAGATACAGGTTGCAACAGAAGACCAAGATAAAATTACCTTTACATGTCCATGGGGAAAATTTGCATATAGGGTCCTTCCCATTGGGCTCTGCAATGCTCCTGCAACGTTCTAGAGAGCCATCCTAGCTATATTTGTTGAGTTGTTAAATGAATGTGTGGAGGTATATATGGATGAATTCACTATCTATGGCTCAACTTTTTATGAAGCTCTCCAAATCCTAGAAAAAGTGTTGAAGCAATGTGAGGAACATCGTTTGTCCTTAAGCCATGAGAAATGCCTGATAATGGAAGAACAATGAATTGTATGGGGACATCATATCTTTGTTGATGGAATAAAATTCGATCCAAAGAAAATTGAAGTAATAAAAATGGTCACCCCAAAAACCCAGACTGATGTTAGAAGTTTCTTAGGGCATGCTGGATACTACAAAAGGTTTATAAAAAACTTCAGCAAAATTGTGGCTCCTATGTTTTCTCTTCTTCAAAAGAATGTGGAGTTTATTTGGACACTTGAGTGTCAGTCATCATTTGAAATTATCAAGGAGAAGCTTATCTCAACTCCTTTCCTTCATGGACCTAACTAGAACTTACCATTCCATATTTATGTTGATGCATCTGATAATGCTATTGGAGCAGTCTTAGGACAGGAAGATGAGAACGGAGGAAAGTATGCTATATACTTCATTAGTAAGAATCTGGCTCCAACTGAAAGAAATTACACAACAATGGAGAAAGAATTATTAGTTGTATTTCATGCAATTAATAAATTTTGACACTAAATTATAGGATATAAAGCAACAGTGTATACAGATCATTCGGCCATAAAATACCTAATGAATAAACCTGTAGTGAATGGGAGGATAATAATATCGTTGTTGCTTCTTTAGGAATTCAACGTGACAATTGTTGATAAACTAGGAAAATTCAATGCAATCACAATTTTTTTATCTTGAATTAAACAAGATGATGGTGAATGTGCTCTAGTACTGGATGAGTTCCCAAATGAGAATACATTCGCTATCTCTACTAAAACACCCTAGTTTGTCGATATTGCCAATTATTTGTCTACCTTAGAAGTACTACCTTATTTCATGACTAAACAAAATAGATGCCTTGTAAGAGAAAGCATTCCTTTCAAATGGATTAATGGGATCCTATTCAGATGCAGACCTAATATGGTTCTACGACAATGTGTTAGGGAAAATGAAACCTATAGTATCTTAAGAGCTTGTCATGATGATATTTCTGGAGGACATTATTCTGCAAAGAGAACCTCCCATAAGATCTTAGGTGCAGGTTACTACTGGCTCTCTATGCATAAGGATGTCAAGAAATATGTCCATCACTATGATGAATGTCAAAGGGTAGGGAGACCAACAAAATCTAATGAAATTCCCCTTCAACCCCAAGTAGTCCTTGAACCATTTGACAAATGGGGATTGGAATTTATCGGTCCAATAGATCCAACCTCACAAGGGAAGGAGTACATTTTGGTTTGCACTGATTATCTAACTAAGTGGGCAGAAGTTCAAGATCCGTGAGTTGCTAGGGAGGAGGAGGTGGTTGATTTTCTCTACAATAAAATTTTCCTCAGGTTTGGAGCTCCTAGGATGATTGTTATAGACCAAGGTCCTCAATTCATGTCCAAATTTCTATTAGCTTTCACCAACCATTTCCAAGTTAGTCATAATAAATCATCGCCCTACCACCCTCAGGAAAATGGTAAGAGGGAAGTGATTAACAGGGAGCTCAAAACATCTTAACAAAAAATTGTGTCATTAGGAAGAAAAGATTGGGCTAGGAAACTACCTGAAGCCATCTGGGATTATAACACAACATGGAAGTCAACTACTAGTTTTAGTTCATACGAGTTGGTCTTTGAGAAGAATCCTCTCTTTACATTGAATTTAAACTCCAAACATTTCAAACAACCATGGAGTTGGGAATAGATCTTAAACGCACCCAAGTAGAAATATTCTTGCATCTTAGCGAGTTGGATGAGCTTCACTTAGAGGTTGTCCATCAAACTCCATTGTTGGTGATATTTTCAAAATCTCAACAATAGATATTTGGGTTGGTGTCTTCTTGAGCTGATCAAGAAGACTATAATATGTGATATTCTCCTTAGATGGTATTCATGGTGGTAATGGATCCCCTTGTATAGTGACCTTCCCTCATCGTTTGGTGACTCGAAACTCGGGATCACTTCCTTGGATTGTGATGAAAAATACATGATTATCAGATGAATGTGTATTCCCTATGACATTGTCATAGACATCTGTAACCTAGTTATACACTTTCCCTTTCCCTTATCATTTCCTTGTGTATGGTTTGACATTGGGTTTTTGTATATTCTATGGTCCTTATTTCTTGAAGTTCCTACTTGTTGATCCACATTTTTTTCTCTATGGTCTTTATTTCTTGAAGTTCCTACTTGTTGATCCACATTTATTTCTCTATGGTCTATAAGTTCTTGAATGACATTTTTTCAATTTCATGCAACTAGATGTTTTATGACCTTTGATACGATGATATTTACAAAAAAAATCTTTGCACCATGGGGGGTTTAACTTTAGGTTTGGGATAATGATGAAAATCCATTATTTTGATAAGATTATTTTGATCTAACTTATGTAAGATGCTCTCAATAGGTTCTCCCAAAGGTGTTCAACTTATTTTTCAGGAATAGGCCATTTGCATTTGCTAGCTTTGTGTCTCCAATGTTGCAAAAATGTAGCAAAAGGTTCTCCTCTATTTTGTTTGAATGTGTAAATATCTTCCAACATTATGTTTACATCAATTTTATATAAGAAATGTGTATGGAATTGGTCAATTATTTCCTAAAATGTTCTAATCCCTTGAGGGAGGTATGGGAACCATTCTATTGCCAAACCACTCAAACTTCTTTGGAATAGTCTCATTAGATATGAATCATTATAAGAGACTTCCATACAATGATGGTGGTAATTGCTAAATCACGTTGTGTATAAAGGATTCAATCCCTTTTGGGCGATTCCTTAAAGCATTTTTGGCAAAACCTTGATCATGTGATTGTGATTTTGTTTCAAGTGGTTTCTCCTTCAATCAGTTTACATAAAAATTTGATGGAAGTTTTGCACCCATTTGTGCAAAGTTTGACCATATATTGTGTAGGTCTTATTTCATTATCACTTCCATTGCATGAAGAAAATATGGACTTTGTCTCTATTGGAATGTGATGTTGTTTATTTTTATCATTAATGGTTGTAATTGATGTCAACATATCTTGGTTAATGTTTAAGGTTTGGTTGTGATGCTTGGGTGATTCGGATTGGCATGATTTGGATAGTGTGTTGTGATGATCTATCTTTGGTCGTGCTTGTCTTGGTCCCATTCATTTTACAACATAATGAGATACACTCTTATGGGTCCGGACTACTCTAGAAAGTGGTTAGTGTGTCCTGGAACATTGTTTGCATTGTAATGTGTATATCTTATTCCTTGGTTCCAAATATCATGAGTAATATATAGCATGCTTATTTATGTGAGGAGCTTTTGCATGGTCCACGTTTCATTCCCTTTCATCACATGAATGTTTTTGTGGTGACCTAATTCAAATTGTTTTTGGCCGCCTTAAGAGTTTATGGAAGCATGAAATAGAATTGTGTTTGGCCGAGTTAGGAAGATTATGAAGGCATGAAATGGTATAAGTAAAATTTGATTATGTTCAATGAAAGTAAGTGTGGTGAATGGGAATCTAAAAAATCCAGACATTGTGTGAAAGTATACAGGAGACAGTAGATAGTGATTTTCTTCAGGTGTGACTATTGGTGATACTTATTTTTGTGGTGGATTCATTTTTATCATTCTTCTGGCAATGAGCCATTTTCTATAGGCAGTGAGCCTTTCTCTTTTGGAAATGAACCTTTCTCTTTTGGTAGTGAGCCCCTTTTTATCTTTGGTTGTAATAGTCAAGCAGTGATCCTACTGACAGTAAGCCTTACCTGCAATGAGCACTTTAGCAGTGAACCCTTGTAAAAATCACCTTAACCGGTGTCACCTTAATCGGTGTTTTATAATTAAGAATTAGCATTCTCTGTGGTTTTTCTCTTCTTGGGTTTCCATGTAAATTTTGGTGTTCTTTGTGCATGGTGTTGTTATGTGCTTTCATGTTCATATCTGTTAGATCATTATTTGATTGATTTAATTTTCTCCATATTAATTTAGATTAAGAAAATTATTTTATAATAACCGATTCACCCTCCCTCTCAATTATCCAGATTGTTCAATAGTCTCAACTCTAGGATATCTTCAGGAGTAATCTCATGTGGTTTTTGTTCTTCCTCAATGTAAATTGTTTTATTTAAGGTTGTGTTGTAGTTGGCAGATTTATTGTAAGTGGAAGAATTGTAAGATTTGTGGTATTTGGAAGCTCACTTGTTTGAGGCATTCCATATGGTTGATCATTAACATTTGAGTTAGGATCCCTTGATTCAATAGAGTGAGAATCCATAGCTTTCTTGTATTGTGACTTAGTTGTGATCATATAATGTTTATCACTCCTAGGAGATAAATGATTTTGAAACATTTTTTCATTATCTCCTTTTTTAAAAATGATGATGATTGTTGATATGGATGATATGAAACCTTTGATTTAGACTACATTTAGGATTTGATTATTTTGATTTGATGTTTATATGTGTTTGATGATTATGAACCCACCACTTTGGGAGTATACTTATGAATCCAATGTTAGTTTATACATAATGATGTTTGCTAATTCAAACCTAAACAACTTGAAAAAAAGATCATTTTTCAAGGATAAGGCTAAATTAGTGGAGGTGATAAAGATTTCGAACCTAAGTTATTGATGTCCAAATGTTGAAGTTTGTTTGATTCGATATGAGATATTGATGATGTTTGATTAAATGTTTTGATGTTTCGATGTTGAATGAATTTGATCCCTAAATGACAACCTAAGATTATGTTTGATAATTTTTAAATGATTGTGATAAAAAATTTGTATGACATTTCAATGTTTGATTGCCAATAATGTTTATGTCTAATGATAACCCACATATTTTTTTGTTGATAAAAACAACTTTGAGCATGTATTTCCTTATTTTCTTTGTTAGAGTCAAGTAACCAAATGTTTTTAAATCAAGTAACCAAGTGTATTCAAATTTTTATTTGAGGTTCATTTCTTAAAATCTGATTTAGGCATGAATTATTTTTAGCATATAGAATTCTTGGTTATGAGTTGTCCAATACTAATATGTCTACAATAAAGCAAGTTGTTTTCCACAAATTCTCAAAATTTGTGAAAAATATAATGCTAAATTATAGTTCCCTAAGTTTACATTGAAATAATGAGCAAAGACATGGAAAAAGATACTAGAAAGAACACTAAGATATTATTTTGATAAAAACAAAATATACTGAGATGCATGCAGTAGTATAATGTCCTTCAAGTACCTTCAATTATGTTCAAAGGGTTTGAAATTTTATCATAACCACATTTAGTGTTTTTTTTTAGTGTTTTGAATGATAAGCAATGTATTTACTAACTCAATGGGTAAAAGGAGATATTTCCTAAGATATCCTCAACAAAGCTCATTAAGAAAAAAAATGATAGAACACAAATCAAGCACATTTTTATTTATTCAAGTAGGTGTACCTCTTAAGTAAGGTCTGCATGATAAATACCTAGCTTGAGTGGATTACTAAAGTATGCATGCATCCACAATACACCTCTTACCTTAAAAATAAAATATCCTTAAAAGGTATTTTTCACCTCAACAAGTAATTAGTACATGATGAATATCTTCATGGAATGATGTTTTTCCATTACACCTTCTTAAGAGATTTTTGAAAGTCTTAGGCCTCTAAACAAATAGGTTTTTAGTGGGTATTAGGTGAACAATGTTGAACTCTTGGTATATCCATTGAGAAACCCATAGATAACCAAAGTGATACATCTATAGTTTGACCTACATCTTTTTCTCTCATCCAATTTATATAGTGCACCCCTAAATTCCACTTGAGGTCGCCTTGAGTTCTCCTTTATAGGATGTATCTCAAAGGAAGGCCTCCTACTTTCAATTCAAAATAATATTGTTACTATTTCTCTTCACCCAAGATAGTATGAAGTGCAAGGGGAGTGGATACATAGCAACAACCTTATAGGGTTCATAATGAACAAATAGTGCAAACTAGAAGTGTTTCTCTTCACCCTAGATCACACAAAGCGGAAGGGGAGAGGATACACACTTGATAGTCTACCAAGCATAGAAGACACAACACACACTCTTGTTCATTTTAGGTGCACCAAAGATAATGTAAGTAAATTTTAAAAGCACCAAATGAAGTGTGAGATTGTTTTGTTATTTTTAATGTAACGCCCCGCCACGCAACCCTAGAGGAAGTTGCAAACAACTACTTAACAGACTAATTTTTTTTGTTTAAGTATAATTAATAAGCAAGTTCACTAACTAAAGCCAACATCCTCTAAGGTTACGAGACAAAGGTTATATAGAACCTCAACAAAAATCATGAACTTAAACCATGTCAATTATTTAATTAATAACTAAAGCACATGCATTCCAAATAAGATAATTTACAGCAAGCATAAAGATAACTTTTCATTGCGTTAATCCATTTATTACAATAAGGTTACAACACTCATTCCCTGAATGAGGTAAGTTCAATAAACATAATTACAATTACAACTTCCACCTCGATAACAACTAAGGGGTAAAAATAATACAAGGACAACTGAAATGAAATAAAGCAAGAACTAAAACTGAATCCAACGAGCTCTCCAACTGGAAGTATCATCCACAAGAACATGAAGAAAGAACCCAACAGATTTAGGTGCATGCCACCCAACCAAGTGGAACCCAAAGGCCCACCCCCCGTGCTAGGAGATAGTAACAAGGAATTCTAACCAAGACCAACACCTCTAGACACGGGCTAAATTTTCATAACCAAACTGAAACAACCAATCACATGTACCACACAAGTACAACTCATATACCATGCAAGTACAACTCATATACCATGCAAGTACAACACAAGTACAAATCATATACCATGCAAGTACAACACAAGTACAACTCATATACCATGCAATTACAACACAAGTACAACTCATATACCATGCAAGTACAAAACAAGTACAACTCAACATGGTCAGATTGCTTCCAGAAATAAAGCAAATCAAGTATATTAAGAGAACCACACACACAAAGAACAAGTTCCAACTGTTGTCCTAAACAGAGTGTCATCACACAGCTCGTCATGAGTTACCCACTGCGGATCGTCAAGATGGTGGCTCAAACCGATCCCGGCCCTCATACTCACTAATGCGGAATCAAATACCTTTCGTACAGACAAGATATATGACCTTGCCATCCCCGACCTTCCCACCCATCCCAAGCCTAACCGAGCACTTGGGTCCATGAGTGAGGCATAATTATCTTGATTAGTGAGAAGTTAGTCCTAATCTTCTAAGTATTGTTTTAGTTCACTTGATTAAACCACTTCTGAAGGTTACCCAATCTTACCTCTTCCGGGCTCTGGCCCCTACAGAAGCCACTCTTCTACTTGACAACACACACACACCAACCAAACATCAAGGGTACCAAGGTGTAACAAACAAGATATCACGACCAAGCCTTTCATAGGAGGCGACATAAAATGAAACTCTCTCCAACACTAGAGGCAACAAATCACAAAACAAGGTCACTCCTTACAAGGAAACGCGGATCCCATAATCCACTCCTAATCCAACAGGAGGCACCAAAATTTCCCGTTCATGGAAATCGGGTTATTAACTGAATATGAACCAAGCACTACCCAAGGGACTCCCAATAGGTTGACATCACAAAATGACAACCCTCTTACAAGGAGATCCCAATCTGGAAGACTTATTAACTTATAACTCAATTCCCCCAAACGAAGACGAAAACCGTTCACAATCACAATGAACAAGAAGATGTGAATTAAATTCTACTTTGGATTTACTAAATCCATTTCTTCATTAACGTTTAGTAATTCATCACATTAAATAAACTGAATTTAAACACGTCTTTCAAATCAGGGAGAAATTAATACTAAATACTTAATTTCCCTACTTGCATTTAAATAATGAAACTTAACCAGTTCCGCATATAAACAATTACGTTGCTTCGAAATAAAGATTGTTTCCTTGTTTCAATATAACCATTTAAAAATAATTAACTTGACTTGAAAATTTATTATTTTAAATCAAAACTATTCCCTTAAAATATTGTTTACAAACAAAACAATAATTTAACTACAGTTAATGTATTTCCCATTTCCCCAATTAAACTTAAATCATGCCATTTAGAAAGGTCAACATTTTCCCATGCATAGTTAATTTATATCCACAAATCTAAATAAACATGCTTTATATTAATATACATTAATATTTTAATATTATAAATAATAATATAAAATATTATTTAAGGAATATTTTGATATTATAAAATACAATATATAAATATCATATATATTTTATTAATAACATATATATTAATATTTTAATATTATAAAATATAATATAAAATATTATTATGAATATTTTAATATTATACATTATAATATATAAAATATTATATATATATTTATTTTCTATTATTTTATTTCTTTTCCCTCGGGCCGCGCGCCATACAAAAGTCATGGGGCGGCTGTCTCGGGCCGCGCACGCGGATTAGGGCCACATGTTTATTTTTCCCTTGGCCGCGGTTTTCTTTTGGTTGGGTGCGGATTTGTGACAGTGGGTAGTGGTGGTGAAAGGGCGGCGGTGGTTTGGAAAGCACTGCCGGCAACAATGGCGATTGTGTACACAGCCGGCCACCACCGGCGGTGGTGGCGGCGATTGTGTAAACAGCCACCGCGTCAGCCGCGGTTAGCAGCTGCAGCGGACAGAGGAGGTGGGGGTCATGCTGGGCATGGCTCCCTCCACCCGCATCCCATGGGGAGGTGCGGTGGGGGTGAGCCCCCAGCCCCTCACAATTTTATTTTATTTTATTTTATTTTAATCTTTTTTTTTAAAACAATACCTCCAACCCTGCGGATTTTCCCAAAAGAGATCCGATTTTTAAATAGAAAAACAGGGTTTTATTCTATAAACCAGCCCATATTAAATATATATTTATATATTTGCAAATAATTTTACATCTCTAATTAAGGAAATAATAGTTAAAAGAATCATTTTCAGTCCAAAACACCATTGATTTTCTTGAAGAAATAAATTTCTAAGGAGGGATTTTTGCAAACAAACTCAGATTTCAACATGGGTTTTCTATTTGCAATCCACAACAAAAAATTAAATGCTTTCTAATAGCATATTCAAACTATATAACTTTTCGAAATGAAACTATTTAATTGAATGAACCTGATTTTTGTAAGCTTGAGGGAATCCAGAAATGGTGTCCAGCTTCCAACCTTGCTTCCAACTTCAACTCCACAAGTTTTCACAACTTAAATCCAACACCCACAAAATTGAAAAATCCTTCCTCTTTCCAATTCAATTTTCTCTAAAACTTCATGATCCCCAAAATTGAGAAGAGAAATTCAAACATAAGGATAAAACCCTAAAATCCAACAACCACCCTCATAAATTCTCCAAAACAGAAAATGCAAAATATCTTAATTTCTTCAATTTTTTGAATTCAAACTTTCAAATTTGACTTTTAAATCATTTTTTTTTTTAATTTCAACAAAATATCTAATTTTCCAAAATAAATTGCTTAATTCAAATTAATTAATTTAATTAATTTAATAAAATAAATCTAATCCAAGATTAAATTATTTTATTAATTAAATTAAATTAATTAATACCTTTAAATAACATTTTCCATATTATAACCAGATTAATTTAATCAACAACTTAAATATATATAAAGCCATTTGATTACTTTTTTCTAACTTGCAATTAAATAACGAAGAGAGGGAACAATAATCAAAGCAACACAACTCGACAAACACCTGACGACATACTAGGACTAGGGTGACGATTTGGCACGGAAACCTAGCTACTATCTCCCAATCGAATACCATTGGGCATTGAACATGCTCCAACCTGTGAAACCAGGTGGAGTCGATGTCTTGTACTTGTCAACCTGAAAATCAAGTAAACAACCACATATAATATGAACAACATAAAATACACACCGTGAAGAGGAGATCACGGGATCGCAGGGCGCTCGCAAGCGATTGATGCAATACCATCCCCTTCACCAATACAGAGTAACTAACTGACAAATCTAACATATTAATATAATCCAAAGCATAAACATCATTAATTCGAATATCCATTTATGTTAATTCCAAACATGACATATTAAAATACCATCACATCAAAGATAACATTAACGTCGCTTTGTAGATAGCAATCAAATAAACGTCGAGTACCATAGTCAAGGTACTAACAGAAAGCACACAAAACAAGCATTTGAATATCCAAAAACTTATCAATGCAACATAACAACACAAGGACACACTGTCCAACCAGAAGGCAAAACGGAGGGGTATTACATTTAAAACCCAAATGAAAGTGAGATTGTGTGGTTCAATTCTTAATCCCAAATTGAAAAGTCCAAGTTGTATTTGTCCAATTGTTAAGCACCAAATGTAAAATGAATATTGTCCAATTCTTCAGAACCAAATGTAAAATGAACCTAAGTTAAATCTTTAAACTAAAATCAATCTTAGGTTTTCCTTCACACAAGTGTTGATAAACACTTTGTAAATTTGATGCATGCATGATGATAGAGGGCTAATAAAATTTTGAATTCTTTCTTAAGACCTCACTTAGATTCTGCAAACAAATGTTATTCTTAACACAAACAGAGAAAAAAACTAGGTTAGGGTTAGGTACCAAATAAACCTAAATGAAAAAAAATGGAATTTAACTCTCCATTTTACCTACAACTACATTAGTATGCCAAACAAGTGTGACACTCTACATCACTAAAAGTACATCACCATTCACACATGTGTCACTCTTCTTCTGTTCACATGCATCACAATATGCATATGCATCACTATGCCTTTCTACAAATGTGTCGCTCTAATCAACTGTGTCGCTCTATCAAAATTTCCAAACAAAAAGAAGAAAATTAGCAAATGCATCACAATAACTAGTTTGTTAGCCTTTGAGTTACATTTACGTCACAATATTTTAAGTGTGTTACAATATTCAACTATGTTGCACTATTACAATTGTGTCACTTTGCTAACTAACAAGTGCATCGCTTTACCTCTTATTCTTGCAAAAATTATTAGTTAGGGACATGGGGTCCCACTAGGCATTCCATTAAGTGAATGTGTAAGAGTTACTGACCATATAACATCAAATTGAACCAAAATAACAAAGATTGTGATCAATCAAACATATAATTCCCAATGAAATTATTTACAAATTAAATTAACTTTCAAAACATGAAATATTTAAACAAAGATCAAATCGAAAGCTAACTAAGAATGCAAACCTCAATCCCATTGTGAGATTATGTCCTTCATGGATTTGGAGTGTTGCAATCTAGACAAAATCCATGATATGCAAAGAAAATTGATGATACTTGATGAAGAAATGTCTCACATGTGCACTCAAATTGATCAAATTGGAGATTCAATTCAAGAGAGTAAGTTTACTCAAAGCTTGTGGATCCTTATTATGGAAAAATGCCTTCTATTTATAGATTTTTGAAATCAGAATCAATGGTGAAGATCAAATTGGCTAATCAATGGATGAAATCGAATAAGAGGAGTGAACATGGATCAAGAATCAATCCAATGGTTGACAATCCATGAGGCATGGATCAAAGATTAGATCAATGGTCTCAAATCCATGAGAGAATTAACTAATTCCTTGAGTTTTAGGAAATATGTTGGAGGAATGTTTGAGATATTTCTATATGGAGGGAAATATTTGAATTTGAAAATTACATATTCCAAGGGAATATTCATTGTGCAAGTGGATGAAGTTTGGAGATTGAAAGAAATTAGCTAATTAAACAATTAATTAAAATTATTTAATTGTGCAAGTGGATGAGGTTAGAGGTTTTAACTAAATAATCATGAATTACTTAATCAAAGTGTGATTAATGATAATTAATTAAATATTTTTCATTATTTAATCAAATGAAAATGAAATTAGTATGAAGAATAGTGAATTAAGCAAATGAAATTGATTTATTCAATTAATAGGAGAAAATATGAATTTAACCAAATAATTGACATTATTTAATTAAATGGATGAAATAGACTAGAAATGGTGTTAGTATGCAAAATCAAGTATGTGATATTGTCGGAACATTTTTAGGTATCTATTGTAGTTTCTTGATTTTGTTCATCACTTTCCAATTTCTAGGTGCCTAAGTTAAATGTTTTTCTTGTTTTAACTTCTCATTTCCTAACTTTATTTCTAGATTGTGTCTTTAGTTGGACAACTCTTTCAAGTTAGTTATTTTAGGTTAGTTTATAGTCGAATGCCTATTTTTTAATCTAAATTAGATAATTTAATCTATAATTTTGATAAAAATATTTAAATAAAGAAAACACTAGACTTAATTTATTAATTTTGTTCATCTCTCAACACTTTAAATAAGTTTTTTAATTTTTCATCTCTTAACAATAAGTTTGTTAATGGTGTAAGGCCCACTTTTTCTATTCAATTGTGTCTCGACTTATTGCCTATAATTCATGCATGGTGTTAAACAGGTCAATTTTTATGTTTAATGTATACTCTTTAATAATATCAATTATTGGTCATTGCAATTTGCTATTGTGAATGCTTAGGTGAATTAATAATTATTCATGCATTATTAAAATTATGACGAATAAGCATATTGAATATAATGTGATTGAGATCATGTAGTGTTTAGATGATATATGGTTGTTAATTTTGATTCATAATTTCACTATGTTGATCAATATTGAGTAATCTATTATATGATGTTGTATACACCCTTATTTCTATGTTTATGACAACAAAGATATATTTGTCTAACCTATTTTATTGTAGCATATTTTACTTGACTTAGTTTGACAAGATATTTGTTCTATGTACAGATGTAAGACCCTGCCTCATATGTACTCAACACAACCCTAATTCGTTATGTTTTTGTTTTTGAATTGATGATTAGATATAGTGTGGATGATAAATAAGATTATATTTGTCAATATTCTTGCATTTCATTTTGAAATTATGTTTTTTCTTGTCACTACTATGAAGGTGGAATGCACTCTCATACTATGGAACACAAATTGAAATCTTATAGATAAAGTTTAGAATAACAGATTAGTGTGAAATACAATTGTTGCAAATGTGCAGGAAGGTAACGATGTCAGTACAAGAAGGGAAGACCATTGAGAGAAAATCAAAAGACATCTTCTTTAAGATATAAAGCTAATATGTTGACGGATTAAGTGATGGGGGTTGATATTAAAGGGATGGTTTATTTTGGTTTGTGAGAGTATTTAATGATGTTTCATGTGGATTGTGTCTTGGGAACCCCTTACACAAGTTGAAATTCGGATAGGTCCTTAAATGGGTCTTAAAAGATAGTTGTTGGTCAATTTTCTTGGTTGAGATTGCAAAAGTAAACTCCCTAGGGTCTATACCATAGTGGTAGGGGTCCAATGGACATGCAATAAGGCCCTAAGGACATGGTTTGACCCTTGAAAATTTGTCTTAATGAGGAGTGACGAGATTGGAGAGAGGGGAAAGTTTGAACTTGAAGCTACTATATATTTTTGGGAGAAAGAATGAGGGGGTGTTACCCACTTCTCCTCTTGGAGAACTTTAGGGAGATGGTAGAAAGAATGAGAAGGGGAGAGGAATCCACCTCCTTGGAAAGATGGTTCAAATAGTTCAATTCCTTCACTTCCCAGAAAAGAGATAAGTTCTTTCTATTTCCATTTACTCTTGTTTATTGGTTGTACTAAGGGAACATAGTGTGTGAATCATGGTTGAAAATATAAAAGTAAAGGACCTAGATGCATTTGAATTGGGCTATGTTAGGTTCATCCTTTTGTGAAAATGAGAAAATACTCCATGCATCATCGTGGAGTTAAAATAGTTCCTTGCTCGAGGGTATGGCTAGAGCCCACGAGGCTCCATGATGCCATTACGGTAGGGTGGAGAACAAGCCTGTATTCGATAGTATGGAAAAATACTTACCTCTTCACGATTAGTTATAATTTTGTGAGTTACGAGATGGGTTTTATAATCCTCACTGTATTGTAAAGTATGTATATAAAAGAGTGTGTATAAATGCAAAGTAAATGTTCTGATTTGTATAGCTTGTTGTATTACTTAATTCTTAATAATCTCATTGAAGGATTTGCAGATTGCCTTGTCATATACAAAATTCTATTTTTTTTTCCTCCACTTAACAATAAATAAAGGAAGTTAGAAAGTATATCTATATTGAAGGCTCCCTGCATTTTATATTTTAGCATGGGTAACAATAAAGAAAATCAGTTGTGTGTGCTTGATTTTTTTCAGTGATTATGCTTGCAAACTACATTATTGCTGGACTTTTTACTACAATGATATGATAAGAATATGTCAAGTAGGTTTCACATGTTTTAAAATTTCTTGTTGGGAATGCCTAGTTTCTCTTAAGGTTTTAATACAATTTTCCCTTGGGAATTGAAATGATATGTAAAGAAAGCATAGAGAAATAAAATAATATGATAACAACAAAATATGATATGTACAGATGACAGTGAATAGGCAAATGAGTCCAAACAAGATACCAAGGAAATAAAAAATAATAATAATAATAAAATAATAAATATTTAATACCCCTTCATTTTGCTCTTTTGATGTGGTGGTATTTTATTCTGATGTTATCACTGTGACATGCTTTAGATTAGCATTGTGAACATTTGAATAATGATGCTTTGTGTTGTTGATTAAATTATTAATGTTATATTTGTCAGTTGGTAATACTGTATTGGTGAAGGGGACGGATTGCATCACTCGCTTGTGAGCGCCCTGTGATTCTGTGACTTCCTTTTCACGGTGTGCTTTATATGATGCAAATATACACGTGCGATATTCTATTGTTCGCAGGTTAATAGGTGCAGAACACTGACTCCACTTGGTTTCACAGGTTTGAGCATGTCCATTGCCAACGACATTCGATTGGGAGATAGTAGCTAGGTTTTTCGTGTCAATTCATCACTCTAGTCATGAGTGTGTTGTGGGTTTTAGTCTGTTCGGTTTGCCTTGAGTTTATTTAATCGCAAGTTAGAAAGGTTAATTAAATTATCTTTGTAGTTAAGTTGTTGATTAAATCAATCTGGTTATAATGTGTAAAATGTAATTTTATTTATTGATTAATTTAATTTAATTAATAAAATAATTAAATCTTGGATTAGATTTATTTTATTAATTAATTAAATTAATTATGTTGAAATGAAGTTAGTTATGCATTTTGGAAATTAATAGATATTTTGAATTTAAATGAAGTTTGAAAATTGAAAAAGGGATTTAGATTTCATTTTTGAAAATTTTAAATGCAAAATTGGAAAAAAAAGAGATATTTTGAGATTTTTTTCGGTTCTGTTTTCAAAAATTGATTATGGTGGTTGAATAGATATTTTCATTTTTGTTGGCTATTATTGGGATTTTTGGGAAAAAAATTTGGGAGGATGAAAAATTGAAAAAATGGAGAAGGAAGAAATGTCTGGTTTTGTGGGTTTTGGATTTGCTCGGAGGAACTGGAATCTGAAGAAGAATCACTGCACCCTTTTGGATCTTTTCAAACTTCTAGAAACCAAGTTCATTTTATTCAATTTAAATTTATATATTGGAAATGTTGTTTGCAAATCATATTTGAAAAAAATTTAAAAAAAGGAATTTTGATGAAAACCCATGTTGAATTTGGTTTTAAAATCTTAAAAAAAATTTTGTTTGAAAATGAATTTCTTCAAAGTAAAATGTTGTTCTTGACTGGAAATAATCTTTTTAAACCCTATTTTTCTCTATTTGTTATGCAAATCCTTATGTGGGTTTTTTTTTTTAAATATATATATATATTGATATATATACACACATATATATAATATATACATATATGCATCTTCCTTTTATATTATGTTTTATTTATAAAAAAATTTTTTGTCATAAAATTGGATTTCAAAAAAAAAAAACATAGGGAAAACAGATTTTTATGTTTGAAATAATTTATTTATTTTTTTAAAATAATAAAGAAAAAAAAAAAGAGAATAAAAAAATAATAAAAAAGAGGTTTGTGGGCGTTGGGGGCTAGACCCATAGTCACCCCCATGGGAGGTGCTGTGGGGAGCCACGCCCAGCGCGCCCCACGTGTCCCCCATACCCTGCCACCACTGTAGCCCCCCTCCTCTCCCCACGCGTCGGTCGCGCCCCTTACTTAAGGGTTCAGCTGTGTGTAACACAACCGGCGCCCTTAGGGGGATCCGACTGTGTTACCCACAGTCGGCCCAGGGGTTAAGTCGGCTGTGGGCTGAGTGTCCACCGCCCAACAGCAAAACGTGACTGCGCCCAACCCTAAATGCAGCACGCAGACCGAGGGAAGAAACATGGCCGCCCCTCTTCTTTTTAAGTTATTATTTTTGTTAAAAAAAATAAAATATAATATATATTTTATATTTAAATATTATATTTTTTTATAATATTAAAATATTAAAATATCATATATAACAAAATATATATATATATATATTAATGTTAATATTATATTTTATAATATTAAAATATTAAAAAATATATATATATATATATATATATTATATTATAATTTGTAATATTATAATATTATTATATGTATTATAATAAATTTATGTGTTTATTGTCGTGAGCATAAATTTATTATGTAAAGGAAAATGATGATTTTCAAATAGGCTTGAGTTAAATATAATTGAAGAAAATTTACATGTTGTGCTCATAGTCGAAGTGATGAAATTATGGTGGAAGATTATATTGGAAAAGACAAATATTGGATTTAAGAGTAATGCATTTTTATAACGAGATTAATTGTTTTAAAATGATTTATTTTGCAAAGGAGTTGTAGATGTTTTAAAATGATATATTTTAAATCGAAGGAGTAAAGGTTTATTTTCTTATTTTATTATTATTAGTTGCGAACAATTGAGGATTAAATATTTGATTCTAAAATAATAGATGAATTAATGGATTTTAAAGTAATATATATATTCTGGAAAAGAGGAAACAGTTATTTAGTTCGAAACGATATTTTCTGAATGATTGAAATAAGTGTCTATTTTATTTTAAATTAGAAACAATTGGAGAATGAAATATTTGGTGTATATTTCATCTTTGTCTGATAGAGATGTTGTTCAACTCAGTTTTATTAAATACAATAAAGTATCGAAGGTTAACTAAGAAGTGGATTCAGGAAATCCGAAGTAGATTTAACTCTGATTAAATTGTTTGTTTAAATTTAATTCCTTATGATATCACTTTGGGGAAGTTAATTAGAATAGGTTGTTAAGTCTTCCGGGTAGGGTTTTAAAGATGTGGGTTGTCGTATCATGTTGTCAACCTGTTTGGAATGGATGAAGTAAATGTTTGTTTCATTATTATTGAAAAAAAGAAATTAGGGAATTAAATATTTGGGTTAAATGTCTTCCTTTGTTTGAAAGAGGCGTTATTAAATTAGTTTCATTATGACAATAAACTACAGAGTTATATTAAGGAAGTGGGTTTAATATATCCAAAAATTAGCTATTTTCCTCGCAATTTCCTTACGTAATTTTTTTTCCTCTGTGTTCATGTGTGGGGAAATGGGTTAAGTGTTTTAATTCGTAAGTCTTCTAGGGGACCCTAGAGTTTGGGGGTTGTTGTTTTGTGAGGTCAACCATTTGATAATTCCCTTGGTTAGTGCTTGAGTTGTGACAATGTTATTACCCGGTTTCCACGAACGGGGATGTTTTGTGCCTCCTGTGAAAGGAGTGGATTATGTGGTCATGGCTCCTTGTATGGAGTAACGTTGTTATCATTGTTACCTCCAGAGTTAGAGTGAGTTCTTTTTATGGTTCCTCCTCTTGTTGGAGTGGTGGTTATATCTATTTCGTATGCTTTTGGGTTTCCTTGGTAATTGGTTTGGATGTGTGTTGTCAAGTAGAAGAATGACTTTCGTTAGGGGCCAGAGCCATGAGAGGTAAACTGGGTAACCTTCGAAGGTAGCTTATTTGGGTGTTAACTATAGCAATGTAATCCAGGTCAGTAATGTTATGGTGTACTTGTAGTTGGTACTTGATTGTTATGTGTATGGTTTTCTTAACATACCTGGTCTATTATTTCTGGAAGCAATGTAACCTTGTTAGAGTTGCACTTGAGTCATACTTGTGATGTATTGGAGTTGTACTTACGTTGAACTTGAGTTGTACTTGTGTGGTACATGTGTTTGGTTGTGTCAGTTTGGTTCTGTTATGATTCAGCCTGTGTCTAGAGGTAGTTGGTCTTGTCTAGAAATCCATGTTACTATCTCCTAGCACGGGGGGTGGGCCTTTGGGTTCCACTTGGTTGGGTGGTGTGCACCTTACTCTGTTGGGCTTCCTTCTTGTTCGTGTTGATGAGGTTTCCAGTTCGAGAGCTCGTGGGATCCAGTTCTCTTTATGCTTATTTTTATTTCAGTTATTCTTGTAATTTATTACCCCTCATTTGTTATCGAGATGGGAAGTTGTAATATGTAATCATACTTTTGGGAATTACCTCATTCGGGAAATGAGAGTTGTAACCTTATTGTTAAAAGAGATCTTTGGTATCTTTTACTTTTATGATGTAATTTATCTTGTATGGAATGTATGTGTTGTTAATTTCTTAAGTAATTAAATGTTGTGGTTTCAATTCATTAATGTTGTTTGTAGGTTTTATGTAATCTCAGTCTCGTAACCTTAGAGGTTGTTGCAATGTGTAGTGAACTTGCATATTAATTATATTTAAAAAAAAAATTAGTTCGTTTGAGTAGTTAATTGTAACTTCCTTTAGGGTTACGTGGCGGGGCGTTACACAATAAATAAAATAGGGGTTGAGTGTGGCTGTGAGAGGTCAGCTCCCCATGCATGATGTCCCATTTTGAGCTAAGATGTGAGTGTGGAGTTCTAACTACAAGAATACATTAACACGTAAGAATAAAATTGATATATATATATGTAAAAGGAGACAACATGAGGAAAATGAAATTGCGAGTTCGTAGCTATCATTGTCTTGTTCCTCCTCCATGGTCTAGATTCGACTTTCCCAACATTTATTTGCCATGAAAGACCAAAAGACCCTGCTAGACCTTAATTCCACCTCCAAATCATCCTAGATTTCCTCTATGAAGGGCACAATTTCATTTTGGGATAGGGTTGCTTTTTATTATGTGAGGGGCATGATTATTATCTTCAGCACATCACATAGCCATGCCTCATATCCACAAAATAAGTTTGAGCTACAACAATCAAATTGCATTTGAGCTACAACAATCAAACTGAATTTAATTTGTGGAAGTTACGATTGAACTCTACCAACATTTTTCCCTTCACCTGGGCGCCATCAGAACCATGATCTCTCGGACCAAGAATTTATCTCCCACCCTTCATGTCCATCGTAGGCTGCTCAAATCATCTGGGCTTTTCTCTCATATATCTGAATTAAAAAAGAATAAAATGATTAACTCAAATGAGTATACCACATGGTCTTAGCCAAATCACCTTGCTTTGTAAATATGATCCTCGGGTTTTATTATGTGCTGCTCTCATTGCCCATTTCAAGTGTTGGTACATCAAAACTACATTGAACTTTATTTTGTGTTGTTATGTAATCCAATAAAGGGGCTAGTGCTATTTTCATCAGTCGCTCCCTCTGGTAGATAATTATCATCAATTGGGTAGTTGTAGGAGCAATGTCCAGTCAGATAGGTATACCCTTGAACCACCTAATTGTACTCACCTCCATTTACACCAATCACGTGGCTGCTAAATTTCCATCACATTTGATCCACTTGGCTCTAATGTTATGTAAACTGCCATTATAGTTAAGGAGGGCATAATAGTTAAGGAGGGCATTGATAGGATATAATAAATATGAGTTGGTGGTTGAAAGGATGAAGACAGTGGACTGTGAGTTAGTAGTTAAGGAAAGTGTGCGGCAGAAGGCATGGGCCTTCTATGATGGCATACACATTTTTGTTCAATGAAAACCTTGAAAGTTGCACGAAAGGTGTCAGGTGTTCTCATTAATAGCCTGTCTAGCATCGAGTACCATCTAAGTGTGGCTCACCATAGCCATCGTGCCATCTCATCCATTTAACTACAACTTATTGCTTTCACTAATATAGCATCCAACACTTCGATTGTTGCACCAACAAACATGAACATATTAACTCCCCAAGTTTAATCTAAAATCTGCATCTAGTATAATTGTTGCCTCATCGCTCGTCTTAAATTTGCTATGATAGAATGACATTCTCATCTCGACACCATGACTGATCCATAGGCAATTCTTTTATGGAATGGTTAGAATGGACGTTTCTTCCAAGTCTATCACATCAGCAACAAATTGACCATGACTCTGGGTGATTTCATATTATCTTGTTTGGCAGAGACATATGGTGGTTATCCTTTCATACTGACAATAGTATTGAAATAAATATCGTAGTTGTGGAGAAGAGGAGGGTGCCAAGGCAAATAGGTACTTGATAACAACATTAAATTAAGAATTATCTAGTCTGCTGGTGAACCTCCAACTAATTTTGCAACCAAATATATATGTTAACTCATACCAGCCTCTGTATTGATCGACAATATCTATTAAATGCACAATAATTATTAAATCAAAATTCTATATTTTTAATTAATCTATAGGATAATTAGTATTTTTCCAGCTAGATATAGAACTCTTCCATTTTTTTTAATACCATTTCAGTCACTTAATCATTGTTGATTTTTCAACCTTTTACAATGTAATTTTGATGGCAACATTATAGTGATCTTCAAAATTGTTGTATATATTAATCTTTCAAAGAGTAGCAATGTAACTGCTTCCTTAAATAAATGCTCATTACTGAATAGTTGCACTTAAAATAAAACCTACTTTTAGTATTTTAAATATATCCCAATAATACTATTATTTTGCATGTTATTTCCTTTTATGAATTGTTGTAAAAAATTTGACAAGTAAATAATAGTAGTTGATAATAATTGTATTTCAATCATGATGGAAAAAGGAAAACGAGTATTTGAAGATATTATAGTCACATTAAATGTTGGGAAATTATGTTGTGATTAATAAAATTATTATACTTGATTAAATAAAATAGTATTAGCAATAGAAAAATAATTTTGGGATTAAAAGAAAAAAAATAATTTTCTTAATAATTGATTAATTGACTGGTGATGATAAAAATACTATTGGTAATATGAGAGAATAAAAATATTGATATGTGATTTGACAATGATAAAATGGTGTTAATATCATTATTGATAATGATGCTAATTTTATTATTACTATCTATACATATATATAAATATATAATTCTAACAGTTAGGATTGGAAACAATATAAATAAAATAAAATAATAATAATAATAATAATAATAGCTCTTGCATATATATCATTATAAGAACATTGATATAGCTAGATAAAATAATATATTAATATTAAAGGATTAATATTAACGTGAATATTATTGATTATAATTTTAGTTGTCATTGCATTACCAATATAAAAAGGAAACTACTCACTTTAGTAAGAATAAAATAAATAATTAATTAAATAAACATCATTTTATCTTTTAAATTTTAGTCATGTGGGTTAAAACAAGAAGTAATTTCAAAAGATTTACACATGATAAAGAAATAAGTAAAATGACATGTCATTTTTTTAAGTGAATGAGAAGTTAAAATGAGTAAGAGGGATTATAACAAAATTTAACTTAGAAGTAAATTAAAGAGTAAATTGATGGCAATATCAATTTAAACTATTGATAGTAAGGGTATGATTAAAAGAGGTATTAAAGTTACATTTAATGTAACATTGGTATTAAGAACCCTTTTTATTCAAGTAAAATAATAGTATTAGTATAAAACAGAATAATAATGATAATGTTAATGATAAAATTAGTAAATTATTGATATTAAAAGGTAATATTGTATTAGGATAGAATGAATGAGAACATTATTTTAGTAATATTATGTTATAAATAAATAACATTATTGTTGGTTTGATTAAATAGTAATAAAATTAATATTGTAATTAATGAGTAAATATTATTGTTACTATGGTTAAATAAGGGCAATATAATGTTAGTTTGAGATAGTATTATTAGGAGGGTTAAATAAAAGAAATAATATTAATATAACAATGGGGGAGTTCACCTTAATATTATTATTAGGTTTAATGTAAACTTTGGTAATAATGTTAAAACAAGATCTAATAATGACTTTATTATTTAATTGAAAGGTCATTTAAAAAGAGGTTAATTTGGTGTCAAATTAACAACATAACTCTTTTCCATTGAAAGCCCAATTGTCTCAAAAAGCTATAGACATTTAAATTCTCAAGCATGATCAACATAAAGGTGGTGGAATTTGTGTTTAGTTTCAATGCTAAATGTGGGCATGCCACTAAGCCAATGTAATAATTACCTTAACTAATAGTTTTGTAAAAAAAAAAAATATTGGGTTTTTCTAGTGAAAAATCTTGGGCATGACAATGTGTGACCTATGAGTTAATTAAATATGGATTGATTATATTCATTCATGATGTTAACTGGGCCATTTTTTATGTTTAACGTATATATTAATTAATAATATCAATTATTGGTCATTGCAATTTTCTATTGCGAATGATCAAGTGTGAATTAAGAATTATTCCTTGTGCATGTTATTAAAATTATGATGAGCATATTGTTCATATGATGCAATTGAGATCATGTGCAATCTTTACATAATATGGATGATAATTTTGATTCATAATTTCACTATGCTGATCTATTGAGTAATCTATCATGTGATGTTACATGTGCCCTTATTTCTATGTTTATGAAAACAAAGATATGTCTTTAACCTATTTTATTTCAACCATGCTCATTTTGAAATGATAATTTGTGCATATTGAGTGTTCTTGTGTGTTAAATCATTTTTATTGAATTTTTCAAGTTAATTCCTTTTGTAGGAGGGCCACTTTAAGAACATAAGTGTGTCAAATGTAATATAATTTACAAGAGGAAAATTAGTTAAGATGTGTACTATTTTCTCTATTATTAACTTTAAGTTCCTAATTACTAATGTACTTTCTCATTTTGAAAGTTCATAATCACCTTGATGCTTTAGATCCATAGTTTAATAATCTATATTTTATATATTCTAGAATCTTCTTTTTTATACATGATATGTGTACAATGACTCAACAAATGGAAAGTGGAGTAGAGGTCCTTGAGCCAATTTTAGTTACTGTAGAAGAGGGGGTTGTAGTAGACATGGTTGATGTTATGGAGGAGACCAAGTTTCACAAAGAATTGATGTTAGAGAGGAGGAACATACATAATTTAATGTTGGATAGTAGTTAGGATCACTTCCATCTATTGATATTCATACTATGAATCTAATTAAAGAGGTGAAGAGAAAATTTTCTTACAAATATATAATCATTTACTTGAATTAGATATTAAGAAATCAACGTTTTATGCTTAACAACCTACTATTACTACTAAGAGGGTGTTTACAAGAGCTTCAAATAAAATAATTGTGACTTATTTCAAAAGTCATGATACACTCGGTCAAGCCCAATTGTTATCAATATTACTTCTTTGTGATGACCTAAAAGAGCCATTAAAATTGATGGGTGTAGATTTCTCAAAAAAAGGAAAAGATGGGGCTTAGAAGAATTAAATATTATCGAATATGTTAAACAAGGTTTGGGTTCGATTGGAAACCAATGTTGATTAGAGAATAAGATAATTTCAAGAAGGGTGATGTTGACATCTATTTTAAGTCCACAAATGACAGAAAAGCATCAATTCTCTTCACTTTCAAGTGAAATTTGCTTAAGTGGAACGAACACTCACAAGATATGTGAAAAAGAGAAAGGTTTTGGATGATACTATAACATAAAGCAATTGGGAATTGATGTGTAGGGATTCTCATTCTAATAAGATTTAAGTTGGTATTAGGAACTTGCTCTCAATTTTTTGGCATGATCATACTCATCCCTCATCCAATAAAAGAGATGTTTTAAAAAATAGGTTCAAGCTTGGAGACAATTTTTGACTGCATAAAAAACATTGGTTAGACATAACACAACATGAGATGTGTATGATGTTTTATGATGTGAATCCCTCCCTCCCTCTTCCTCTCCCTCTCTCCCTCCCCCTCACTCTCTCTCACCATTCCCCCTCCCCGCCTCTCCCTCTCGCCCTCCCTCTCCCCCTCTCCTCCCTCCCCTCCTCCCCTCCCCTGCCCTCACCCCTCCCCCTACCTCCCTCTCCTTCTCCCTCTACTCGCCCTCTCCCTCTTTTTGTCCCCTTCCCCTCTACCTCCCCCTCTCTCTCCCTCTCCCTCTCCCTCTCCATCTTACTCT
>CM021106.1:364031198-364117784 GCA_007115665.2 Sequoiadendron giganteum | reverse complement strand
CTCTCCCTCTCCCCCTCTCCCTCGCCCCCCCGCCTCTCTCTCCCTCTCGCCCTTGCCTTCCACCTCCCCCTCTCCCCCCTCTCCCCCCTCTCTCTCTCCCTTCCCCCTTCTCTCCTCTCTCTTCCTTAAATCATTAAATGAAAAAGTAAAGAAACAAACATTCAATGACAATATTTGATAACTATGCCTTTCATAGCATTGAAATTTAATATTCAAGTATAACATAATAGATAATAATTTTCAAAAACTAATTTTGCATCTCAAAAATTAGTTTTCTAAATATTCAAGATATATTCCTTCTTCAATTCTTCAAACATCACAATTAATTCAATTAAAGAGTCTCTTAGATTATAACTTATTCTTTTTTGTAATAAATAAGCTTGTTTAATTCTTTAAATGAACTAAAAAATATACATGCATATAATGTAATGTTTCAAAATAAAATTGAAAATATTATTTTTGATATTAAACTTTAAACATTCTTTGATCAATTTTGAAAAATAGTTTTGACTAATAGAAATTTTAAAATCAGTAATTAAACTAGTAGGTTAACTATTCAAATTGATCCCTATTTATCTTTATCTTTAAAAAAAATGAATTTACTAAATAAAGACAAATTATGAAAAGTCATAATTGTCGATTCTCCTACAAAACTACTTTCAGTACCTAGCACTATAGGAATCTCAGCATGGGGCTGGGTAAACGGATAAGAGCTGCCCTTATCCTGCAGTGGTTTGACAGCTCCTTCAATTCTTGCACAACATACTGATCAAACAAAACACATGATTTAGTTAAACTCCAACTCTAGTATCTCAACAAGATAAGAAATCAACTTTATCAACACAACAAAACGGGTAAAAGAAACAATAAACAACTCTAATGCTGTGACCTTGATATAGTACTTAGAAATGTCAATAAACAACAGATCTATACCTCAAAAACATTTAATTTCCATGACACCACCATGTTATTTCTAGCTTTGTTTAATTGAAGTTTCAACATAAGACAAACATCCACAAAGCATGAACAAATTTGTTTAAGCTAAAACAAGAAACAACTCTTTTCCTATTAAACAAATAAACTGATCCTCAACTTATCAAGTGAGCATAAAATAGTGACAGTTGGCAAAAGAAACTCAACGAAAAGCTATGTAATCTAAATGAAACTTTAAAAAAATATTAAAAATTGTTCCCCCAGCGCCATAATTCCCTTTCATCTAATTTAAAATTCGATGCCATCGACGAGGACTGACGTATTGGATGTTTCGCAGGAACCAACTACGGTGTGATGTTGTGAGAAACAGAACATATACTGCTTTTAAGGAAGCCTATATATGTTTCTGAGAAATACCGATGAAGTAAGTTAAGACAAGTTTAAAGAAAAAAATGTTTGGTTTGTTGGAGAGATGAATCTTTAAGCGGAGTTGGGTAGTTTGCAACTTCGAATTTGAGGTGGTATTTTGAAGTGCGTTGTGAAGAGGGAGTGTAAAGACCCAATTTTGAGGGGGCATTCAGAGAATTTGAGTGACGAGCGACGAGATGGAGATGCCTATTACTGTTTCTCTGGTTACATTAATGGCTGTCATATGCCTCGTGTTTCCCCACTTTGCTGAGGATGCCTGCACGGATACTAAGGTAAATTCCATCACCCCATTTCTTTGGCCTGCCTTGTTTAGGAACTGTGGGTTATGAAAATGACAAGGGCTTTGCCTTCAATTCCTTTGGGTTTCCCACAGTAACCTGCTCTCCTGCTTCACAACTATGGCTTTCTAAGACCCATATTATCTATTCTACTGTATGCCTGTACTGAATCATGATTAATTTGTTCTTTTTACAAGATTTCTCTACGGTTTTGACTCCATGCTGAAATTGTCAGCTTAGCAGTTTTGACTCAATTCCTTGTCTCCTCAGTATTTTCAACGGCTTTGCCTCTAAAAGCATTATCCCAGTCTCCAAGGAACCTCCTTGGCTTAGTAAAATCTTAACATAGGGAGAAACTTGGTAGATATGAGAGCACTAGCAGCAACACTAACAGATCTCATATAATGAGGGCCAACCGTCTGTACTAATGAAAGGAGAGAATTGGGTTTGCTCTGTTCTAGAAATTCTATCAGCTTTCTAATCTGACATCACGAGGACTTAATTTTAGGGCAATTCAGATGCATTTGATCCATCAAAAAGGTTTGATATCAGAAAATATCTTTTGCTAATCTACAACTCCTCCGAGGACAGGTTCTGCCAAAATAGCACGTCCTTTCGCAGTGGTTTCTCCTTCCACTCTGAGGAACCACTGATCAGAAATTTGTGAACTTAAAAATAGACTTTTCAATGAAAGAACATTTCAATAAACCAATTTTTGTAAGAGGATCTCTAGTTCCTAGTCTGGTTTTGGGGCTAGCTTGAAACTTTTTGTTCAAATTGAGGAACTGTTTTCTTAAGAAATAAACGTAGTGGCTTTTCAGGTATAGGTAAAGAAACTCTTAGGTTTTTGTCAATTTAAGGGAAAACACTGTATTTCCAAACCCTGTTTTCATAGGAAATAGAATTTTGTGGGCAACAAATAAAGCAAAATATTATGATTCTCAGATGTTGTCTTTCAAACTTCATGCCGTAGGTGAACCACATATAGGTTTATTAAAAATAGAAAATTCTCATTGGGGTTGGATTTACTCATAGAAGCTAAGGTGGAGGCGGATAAATTTTCCTAGCTTTCACTTTACTAATTAGATTGGTAACCTCAAAATCAGTATTGCACAGGGTTGGACCTGCATATTGGTCACGAAATTGCAATCAAATTTCTATTGTGGTGACTGAATGTGCACCGGAATTCCTAAAAGTGATGGAGATATGGTGTATGTTTCCAGCATTGATAAGAACTATTTCCAGGCTATCTAGATTCCATGCTTAGAAAAAAGATTCAGACTAGAACATTCTAACAAACTCAAATTTTTGCTTTGGTTCAAAGTAATTTTCTGTTTCCACTATTTCTGAAGACTTGCAGTTGCAGACATAGCCCTTGGGAATTTTTCAGAAAATGTGTTGCTTCTTTTAGATGAACATAGTCTTTTTATAAAACAAGCTAACGAGGCTTAGCGTTAGTTGCTCTTTACTTTACATTAGAAGAATTCTCAACACTCACAAAAATAATCCATCATAAAGGGAACTGAAAAAGGCAGGAAATTTATGGCATGTTTATGATTGTGAATCTGAACTGCTCAATATATAGAGTTTTCCAAACTATTGTTGGATCTACTTTTTGATAGTTAGAAGAAGTTCTTCAGAGCAGTATTTTCTAAACATTGGTTAGAATTAACGAGGACATGAGATAAATACCTTATTGTTTGCAGTTTGCACTTGTCTCGATCCTGAAATGTAGCAAAGCCAAAGAGTTAGAACTTGGTCCAGAATCAACTAATTTTTATATTCAACATACTGTATAAATTTATATCCCAGAATGCATTTCTACCAAGCAGGCAAATGACAGATAAAGTCATGTGTTGAAGAGATCCTTTTACTCTCTCCAATCTCAATGTACGGATAAATTTTCGCAGGTCACGAGGTATTGAATGATCTGAAATACTTTAATTATGCGGATGCAGTATAGAAAAGCATTCTTAATATCCTACTATATATGCAGGCGACAGTAGATCCACTGAAGAATCCACATCTAATGGATGTATTCCTCTCCACAACTGCTGCTCCTACCAGTTTAGTAATTCCAGTGACGGGAAGATCAAAGTTTTTAACTTGGCAGATGGAGGAATAGCACCTAACAATCCTGTAATGCTTGTATTATGATTAGGGGTTATGATTAAATTTTTATTTGACATGAGTATATTGTAACAACCCCAAAACCGGGTAAACAAAAAAAATTTCTATTTTCACTAATAAGATACAAGGAAATACAATTAAACGACAAAGTAAATAACTTTTCTTTTCATTCTAATTGAACATTTCATCATAAAGAAATAAAAGACACGATACATCATTGTTCTATTTTCCAAGTA
The DNA here is from genome assembly GCA_007115665.2 of Sequoiadendron giganteum. NCBI lineage: Eukaryota > Viridiplantae > Streptophyta > Pinopsida > Cupressales > Cupressaceae > Sequoiadendron > Sequoiadendron giganteum. The sequence continues at coordinate 364,113,778 of CM021106.1, read as the reverse complement.
AATAACAGAGTACGCTTTCATGATTACTTTTCTTCAAAATAAAAAGCAAGGTAAGAATCTTACAAGTTTCAAACATAGCTCGGAAGCTTTTGAGCAAATAGGAATAAGACTGTCCAGGATCTTCCCTTTCAAACCTTGGTTCATCAGAAGTCTTAAGGTGGAGGGGAAACATCACTCAGGTGCTTTTCCACCAACCACGGACTTATATTGCGGTCCCCCGCACGTTTACTGTTAAGTAGACGGCCCTCCCTTCTTCGAGGAGATTGGTTGGGTAACCGGTTCTGTATGACCAACTGAGCATAGTGTGTAATCCTACATAACTAAATCCTTGTGTCCTCACAATCTCAATCTAGCATGTAACCTGGATTACTGTGAACTGACAGTGTAATTCGTCTCACAGTCTAAGTGGACGTTAGGTATACTACACTACTTTGGCCAAAGCATTTCGGCAGTACTTATACTGACGGTCATCTATCACTTGCACTAAGTCAGGTTTGGTTTGACTTAAGGCTGCCTTATCCTACGCGTAGGTTGAGTCCTTCAGTGGGTAGTCAATCACCCTAGACTTCCTACTTCAACTACTTAAACAGGAAATGGAGTACAGTCAACAAGGGGTCCCTCTGGTACTTCCCAACATGGAAATCTTTATCCATGGAGTACGTAGCTTTCTCTAGTTAACCTATTTAACTCTAAAGCTTTAGACTACCTTGGTTCTGAATCCACCCTCGTCCTAGTATTAATAACTAATCCCTTTCCTTTACTTAAGGAATTCAAGCAGTATTCAAGCAATACAAATTATAAGGTACTTTACTAAAAGTAAACAAATATTTCCCTTTCAAATTCATCTATGATTTCAAACTGATTCGTTTCAACATGCTTTTAAGTTATTCCAATTCATCAAGTTCTCTAAGCTATTTCAAAAGCTTTTCTAAGGAAATTAAACTATTCCCCAATTTGACCAGCTCTTTAAGCTATCTCTTAAATTCAATAAGCCTTTTCTAAGGAATTAAACTATTCCCAATTCAGCAATTTCATAGAACATAGAGGTTTCTTATTATTTTTCCTTTCATAAAGCAAGACATAATCAAGCAATCTAATCATACATTTTAAAATAAATGACAGAAAATCTATCAACATATATCTCATGCCTGATTTCCTTTTGCGTATGAGCTTGATCGGTAGCTTCAATCCTTGCTCCACCGTCCTTCGCAGCCTTCTCTCAGCTTAAGCAAATACTACTTTCAGGTAAATGCAAAAAGTTGTTCTCAGCAATACTGTCTCTCAGCAATACTATCTCAATTGCAAATGATTTTCACAAAATGGCAATGGCTTTCACAAAAATGGCAATGGCTCTCATAAAATGACAATGGCTTTCATAAAATGGCAATGGCTCTCATAAAATGACAATGGCTTTCATAAAATGGAATTTCAAAACACAGAAATACCACAGCACTGTATTTCGAATTTTCCAAGGCAAGGAGAGTGAATGAAAAATTGAGTGTTTTTCAACAATGAGTGAGAACCTATTTATAGGTTTCGAATTCTCATGTTTCCTACCTTGTAGGCATGAGAATTCGACACCTCTCATTTTGAAAATGTCAAAATCCGCAGTGGCAGTCGAATAGCCAAACACACAGCAAAAGAGTTGATGATTCAACATAATTTCTCAAGAATGTTTCAACATATCACATGCCAATTTCGTGGATCAACCACGTACAGTTAAACATTCAACTTGCCTTCAAAAATGGCGGACTGCAACACAAATGGCGTCCAAAGTTTTTGGTTTGAAAACGTCAAGGGTTTTTTTTCAATTGCTGTTACCTTTCTTCCACCCACGCGTCCACAATGGTGGCGCTTTAGCATCCGCGACCAAGTCTTTCAAGTGTGAGCTGGGCGCGGACTGTATTTGCTGAAGTTTTTCGCCATTTCTTTGCTTAACACAGTCGCGCGATTTCTTCACGGGAAGAAATCCGCGATTTTTCAAATGTTTCTTTTATACTTTCCAAAGTCTATAGTTCATACTTACATTTCCTTCAATGATTTTTATAAATTTCCATTGGTCTTTACAAAATTTCGAAATTCTTTTTCCTTTTAATATTTTCCAAGTATTTCAATATTTCGAATTTCCTTTGTATGGTTTGCAAAGTATTTACCAAAGACTATGAAAGTCTTATTACCTTTATTTCCAAAGGTAAATAAACTCAAATACCTTTATAAGATAAATGTAAATTTAAATGCCAAAGATTATAGTTTATATAAAATCTTTCCAAAGTTTTAGATATTTTAATATTCTCATTAAAATGTATTAATATATTTTGTATTATATTCAATACAATATTATTATAGTTTTTAACTTACCTTTCTTTAAATATATAAATATATCTATATAATATTCAAATATTATATTAGATATATTAATATATTATATTATCGATAAAACTATAATAACATCGATATTAAATATATTATTAAATATATTAATTAACTTACCCAGTTTACACTTAAATATATCTATACATGTTTATTTTCAAATCTCCAATTACGTGTATTATAGGCCAGTCAGAGCACCTCTAATAGACGTAATTGCATAAACACGTATTTATACATTTAACTGTAAATTCCAGGCATCAGTAACTTATCAGTTCACATTTCACATTCAAGGCTCACAGAACAGTAAGTCAGTCAATCAAGGAACACCACTCATAAAGCATGAAGAAGTAATCATAACTCCTAAGCCTAAGGATGACTTATCATGACAACTTAATCTGACTCAGTTCCTAAAATCCTTAGTGAAGTGTGTGTATGCTCATACGATCAACTTTACCGGTTAGCCGACCAAGTTCCTCTTCCTGAGTGATATTTCCCCTCCACCTGGAGGAATAGCTCCTGTTCCTGCATCCATGGCACAAAACCACGGCAGTCAAATGCTCACAATATTTGCAGTATATATAAATCAAATATATAAAACAAGACTAATTACTTTCCTCTATTCATTGTTTTATTCAAGAATAACATCAATCAAGAATACAGAATGAGCCAAACATAACATGTAAACAGGATTTCATATTGACAACAAAGTTCAATCACATTTATTCATTCAAAACCTTCCTTACAATCAGAATGCTCTAAGCATTACTAGAATAGTAACTATACAAATTCCGGGGTGTAACATATATTATAAGGGCCTAATAACAATATACTAATAATGCAGACCTTGATAGCAATGAACTTAGTCACTCAAGCAGTTCATCGGGATACAGGAATTAAATTTTTATTTGACATGAGTATATTCTATTTAATTTTGATACTATTTGTGTCTATTTGGAGTAAACATTTAGTCTGTACACAGCCGAACTTTTGTACAGCTCATATAAAATGAAAGTTCATATATGTAACCAGAGTTTCTTATAGAAGAGGGTATTCAATGGGACGCAAAAAAGGCTGCCAAATGGGGGAGTTTGAAGTGGATTACTAACAAGGGAAGAACACCTCTGATAGAGTCTATCATGAATGCAAGTTCAGACATGGTCAACATTCATACAGCTTTGATGCTCCATCATGCCAAAGAAAAATATCTTAGAATCCAGGTTTTATTTTAATGCTTTCCAATAATCTATCTTGAAATGAGAAAGAGTCTATATTTTTAATTATACAGACATTATTTCTCCTTTATTTTTTGTATGTTTAAGATATGGTCATTCGTTATGTAGGAATGGCAATTAAAAGGAAGCGAGGCAAAGCTAACTGAGAGATGATTTGGAAAGCTAAGCACAAGCTAGGATTTGATGACAATACCATAGGATGGATCAAATGCTGCTTTACCACAGCCTCTTTAGCAACCAAGGTAAAAAACAAACTACAATCCTTCCACTCCATGAGGGGGCTAACAAAAGGAGACCCGTTCAGTTCATACCCATTCATTCTTATGAGCAATAGCCTTTTGCATCTCTTGTATGGCGGAATGAACAAAGACAAAATCTTAGATATACCACCTGCGAATAGAGAATTCAGGTACTCTTAACTTCCACTTCACAGATAACCCTGTTTATCTTCTTCAATAATAATAAGAGATGAAAATTTTTAAAAATATTTATATCCACCAATAAGCTTCAGGATAGCACATAAATCAACAAAATCAGGAGTGGTCTTTGCAAATATGCAAGCTAAAACAAAACAACAAATCCTACAGATTAAAGAACAAAAGCTATCTATTACCTACTTGAGTTTCATACTTCATTTGAAGGTCTCAAAAGAGTTATGGAATCCAATGCCATCTAAAATTCAGAACAAGCTGAGCAACTAGACAAACAAGTGGCTTACTTTAGCCAGTAGGGTCCAGCTAGTGCAAGCTATTCTGTAGGCAATGCTGATACACCTTCTATCCTTATTACCTTTACCAACTCAAGTAAGTGGAAAAACCACTACAGAACAAAAGGACTTCCTCTGGCAGGGTACAGATACCCAATTCAAATTTCCTATTATGAAATGGGACACGGTATTTAACTCTAGGATCAGATACTTGCCTGGAGAATACTATAGGATCAGAGAGTCAAAATACAGATTCATTCTGCAAAAGGGGCAGCAGCAAAACACAAATGTCCCTCTCTTGAAAATATCAAAGCTTATGACTAAAGGTGTCCCCCCACTAAATAGGAAAAGGGAAAAGTAAACTTTGGGGAAGAAAGCTAGAATGGGCATCCTCTCCTCTTCTCAATAACCCTGAACTACAAAACAGGCTAATCTCTTAAAGTATAAACCTCGTCCAGGATTATATAGTAAGTCCATCAAATTATGAAGTCCACTGTAAAATGAATCCCGTCAAGGGAGAAACTATGCAAGAGCAAACTACCAAACAGCCATGAGACATGTGCATGCCACCACAACGTGTATGTAAATTTCCCCTTGGTTGGATGGGGCACTGTGTAATGTACCCACCCTGTTTTCTATCTACCTTGCCGATTTCATGTCTTAAACCCTTCGTTAGCTTCATGAATTAAGAAGTACGGCTTATCAACCCAACCTACTGAATTTTGAATGATTCTTTCCATGATCTAGTTTGAATCACGGAGAAGCAAAAAGCAGAATATGTCTCAGCCATGTAGAAGATAATACTAAATAGTGATCTAGCTACTAAAATGGAGGTATAAGATAAGGATGTCGTAATCCTAAATCAAATTAATGAATACATTTATTTGAATGAATATAATTATAATTGTGTAGCTTTAGCAAGCAATAATGATTTAAATTAAAAAGCAGTGGTTTTTTATTTTATTTGGCTTGAAATAACAAAACTGTATTTTTCGATATGTTACTGAATCAACCAGAAAATGCAGCTGGATACAAGTCCCAAAATCAAGTATGAATCCAAATCGCCTATGGAATTGTGCAGAGTTCAATTTTTGGCACCTGAAACATTCAAAATCAGCAAGGAACGAACCTGGGTGATTCTGGATTTGACTTGGCATTCAAAGTCGTTTCTGTCATGATTCTATAGTCGAACAACCTTTGAATGCATGTTTTTGACTTCTTGAACACTCAAAAACCCGAAACAACCTTCATTTCTTTCATTTTGTGTGTTTGACACAACACAAGCCCACGAGAACAGCAAAGAAAAAGCTTGAATGTCACCACAGGAAAAGCTCAAACACCTCAGACAAAATTGCTCATGCATTTGCTGCTCAGTTGAGATAGCATTTAGCTACAAACATCTGTCCTATTTCTGCTTGAACCAACAAACAGTCAAGAAGTAGGTATTCCATATTTGATTTTTCTGCTGCTCAATTTGAGCTTTTGACTGCACTCAACCATAACTCAAGGATCACTCTGATCTAGATCACACAAGCATAAGCATGTATGATAGATATCTTATTATTTTAACATGGTTCAGACAAACATAAAACCAATTTCCATAGTTAATGTCAAGCTTTACATTAATCTTGACATTTGACTAGCAATTATTTCATTAAAACTTAAAATATCAAAATATTAAATTAATATTTTTGTACAATAAACTTTAAAAACAGTATATAACTTTAAAATCACCTATGTTTTTTGCCCCGTACCCATACCAAGGACATTCCAAGAACACCTTAAACACATTACCCTGCCATCCCTGAAAAAAAATTGCCTTGGCCATCCCAGAAATGCAGGGACAATCAAACATCCAGGATACAACATTGACTTCCCCCGAACATCAGCCATCCCCACAGCAAAACAATTTAATTCTCTTTTTTTGTGGGCCCCCACACCACACTTAGCCCTTAATGAGTAAAAGCAGCTTCCTTCTTTCATTCTAATTCATTTTTATAGGCTAAAAACATTTGCAGCTAAGTTGGATAAAAAAAAGATCATTTTGAGCAGTATTTGAAGGGGCAACTGGAGAAATCAAAACTTAGGTAGCATTAGTGTGTAGTGAGATAACAAAACAAATAGAAGAGGTAAGTGATTTTTATTTTTTACTCACTTTTTTTCAAAATTTTAAGGGAGAAATCTTTGATTTTTTAAAAAACAATTTCAGTTTGCACTTGCAGTATTTTTCACAAAACAACATTGGCAACATTACTGAGAGTAGTGAACATGAAATGAAGAAAAGAAATGTGTTTCTAAGTTAATATCTGATCATATTCTGGCTACCAGAGATAAAAGGATAAGAAATTTGGCTCTTAAACTGGTGCAATGTAAAGATCTACTCACAGTAGACAACTCATGGGAAGAACCTGAATTTATTTTTTACTCACTTTTTTTCAAAATTTAAAGGGAGAAATCTTTGATTTATTTTTTTTAATTTTCAGTTTGCACTTGCAGTATTTTTCACAAAACAACATTGGCAACATTACTGAGAGTAGTGAACATGAAATGAAAAAAAGAATGTGTTTCAAGTTAATATCTGATCATATTCTGGCTACCAGAGATAAAAGGATAAGAAATTTGGCTCTTAAACTGGTGCAATGTAAAGATCTACTCACAGTAGACAACTCATGGGAAGAACCTGAATTAATCCAAGATCCTTCATTGCTTACCCTGAAGAGGGACCAACCAATTCACAAGGAATGCAATTTTAACCTAATTGCAATTCACTAGAAGAAGGATTGTTGCAAGATGAGAGTGTTCATGTAAACAATGCATAAATTTCTTCTATAACTCTTAAGTTGGGTTTTCCGAAAGGCCTTGACAAACCCACACCAGTCTGGGCCAGGTTCTGATCCCAGTATGGGTCAGGCCTTCGTTCAGCTTGGAGCTGCATATTCAGTGTGGGTACATCTGAAACAAACTTGAGCTGAATGCAGGCCCACAATGGACCCTAGGCAAACCCTCGGGCTTCAAAAAAGAATTTAAAGAATTATCAAAAAAACTAACTATTACAATTAATTATTAATGATGATTACTGATTTGAATTAACATTAATAGCACTAGTATAAAGTCCATAGAAGCAGAACTCGGCAAAAAATCATGATTAATTGCCACTCAGATAAAGCACAGATACACAGCAAAAATTTGAATCTGTATTTGATATATTGGCCACAATTTTTGATAAACTGTTAATCATGATTGTTAAATTCTAATTACTGCTCCTGTAGCCTCAATGCCTGTGTTTTTTTTGAAGAATTTGGAGCTTGGTAAAAAACAACAAAATTATAAAAAAATAGCTGCCCCTCAACCTTGTTGGGGTATGCTGCCCCCTAGGCCCACACTCTATTGTTTTTAAAAAACAAAAAACAAAAAACTGTTTTGCAAGACCTGGAAAAAACTAAATAGAATCCAAAGACCCCGTTTCTGTCTAAGTTTTCTCTTCTGATCCTCTATAGTTCTTATTTCTTCAGATGACACCAGCTGCTTCTGATAATATTCAATTAAAATTTATATCTTACCCTATTGTATTCTAAATTTCTTTGTCTTCTTTAGGAATAGTTCAATATATATAGCCAATGAATCAGCCTTCTCTATGATTACACCAGACCTCCTTAAACATCTTTTTGATGAATTTTATCACATTTTTGCAAATGGATGTAAATAGAACTGTCTAATATGGCTTTGAACCAGTTTTTCAATTGGACCAATATTGTGAGCTTAATGGAGTTGCTGTAAATGACTGAAGAAGCAATGGAAACAATCAGAAATTATAGTTCACTGATCCATAAAATGAGAGTAATTGTACAAAAGGATCTGTATATACATAGGGAATACTCTGGATTACAGTTTTCCAATACAGAATTCAGTAGTAGAGATTCAGAGAATATCTTCTCGAAATCACTCTCCTATTAAACAACTATAGACAAAATTATATAGGAAAATCAAAACCCATTATTCTCTTCTTGAGACACAGAATCTTGGGATGGGGAATCTCTAAAGTACCTAGTATATCTTGTCTTTGTGGGTTTTATAAGAAATGTTAAGAAAGATAATTGGCAGAAAGCCAAGAGAAAATATCCAAAGAGAATTTGAATAAAATGTGCAAATTTTGAAATATTAACTGCTAACGATTGTATCATGCTGCAGTGGGGAATATAGGTTGAAGCAGTATTTACTTTGATTGATACTTGTCAATCCCAACCTTAATAGAATCTTTACACACATCTTAGGAAGTGTCAATCCCAACCTTAATAGAATCTTTACACACATCTTAGGAATTATAGATTGAAGTAGTGGTTAATTCGATTGATATTTGCCAATCCCAACCTTAATAGAATCTTTACACACATCTTAGGAACTATAGATTAGATTAAAGTAGTGGTTAATTCGATTGATATTTGCCAATCCCAACCTTAATAGAATCTTTACACACATCTTACGAACTATAGATTGAAGTAGTAGAGAGGGTTCATCAGAGGACAGGTAGTTTCTTTTATGGATTTCAGTTATAAGAACGTCTGCATGCTAATTATGCTTTGAACGCAAAACTGATATATTAGAATCATTAACATAGGCAATAAATAAAATCTCACTTATAAATCCCTATAAATGAAAAGCATCTTCAGAACAGGGTAAATTTCAATTTGAAAATCTTATCTCTGACATTCCCAATCAATTATGAAAAAAATGAAAAAATCACTATACTGAGTGTACCTCTATGTTTTTCAATGTTCTGCCACGGAGTGAAGTAGCCTTTTTACCAAACGATGCCAACCCTTCGTTCTATTACGTGGGGTTAAACGGAGTCTCGGTTGGGGAAGAACGCGTATCCGGCGATAGAGCAGTCGAGTGGAAACAATTTCCCCCTGTTTACAATTCTGTGAGAGTCTCTTTTGTCCGCCAACTCCCGAATCTGAGTCCGGCCACTCCGTACGAGATCTTCCTGCGGTGCATTTTGATAATAATGTGGACGTGGCTCTGCAGCAGGTTAATGTATTATTTCCTCCACCTCCGGATGACCCCGCAGTTTCCATAATATCTATACTAGGGAAATTCCTGGTTCTCGACTTGGAATTGCTCCTGAAAGCTAAAATTCCTGCAAATGGTTGTTCTCATCGGTACCAATCCAGGGATGATTTATTTGAAGAACATGGCTAGTTCGTGATTTCTAAATATAAATAAATATGCCCGTTGCTTGCTTTTTCCTACTTTGTTTTTTTAAATTTCAAAGAGTCAAGCCAAAGCTCCACATTAACTAATAATAATGGCTACAATTTTATGATTTTGTCTTTGGTAATGGTAATTGTAAAGAAACTAATGTATTTTTTCATTTGATCTATTTAAGTTTTATTTTTAAAATTTTGTGAAAATCATCAATCATTTTTTACACCAAAGTAATTGCTTAAAAACACTTAGCTACCTTTGCATAAAGTAATTGCTTAAAAACACTTAGCTAAAGTAATTGCTTAAATTTTGTGAAAATCATCAATCATTTTTTACACCAAAGTAATTGCTTTGAATATTAAAATGACATAGTATAGTTGAATAGGATTGGATTTGAGTAATTTTTTTAAAATCTACTTGATAACTGGAAGCTAGGAATTTTGGACTTGTGATTTGCTTCCTATCACTTAGTCACTATTGTATTCACTCATTTCTCCAAAGTTTGAGTCTTGAGTGGGCTTATCTAATGAAAGGGGTTCCAACTTCCATGGAGGCTAAACGTGCTTCACTATTTTCTAAGTCTCTTAGAGTGTCACTCTTAGTATACTTATAATGAGTCTCATAAATAAATAGATGGTTGTGAAGCTTTAATTGCAATTTATATTTTGGGGAGGATGTGCAACATGTGAGGTGCATAGGGAGGAGTTAGGTAAATGTTTGCAAATATGAATTTTCATGTGTTTACATGTTTGTCATATATTCATTTTACTTTTCTAATTTTGATAAATTACTTAGTTTAAATTTTTTATTTGATAATTTAATTTGTTCAATTTATAATAAAAATTAATAATCTACAGTTTAATCTAAATTTAATTTATGATTTAGAATATCTTTTGTGTACTTTATAAATTTTATAATAAGAATTTAGAACAACTTATAATTTTATAATCTTATTAAGCTGAGAAGCGTTCTATAGTATCATAGGAGTATACATAAAACTAAAACATAACCAACATAGATTTAACAAAACATAAAACTATAAAATAAGTCTTATGTAAATAAAATAAAATAAAATAATTCTTTATAAATTTAAATAAATCCTAAGTAGCTTCCTTAAACTCAATCTAAGGAACTTCATCCACAATATTAAACCAAACACTTATAATCAACATCTTAAAATTATATATATGATATTTATGAATTCATAAATAAAATAAATTATGTATTTTAAAAAATGTATAAATAATATTTACTATTATATTATTATAATAGCTCACTTCCAATATTTTTCATTTGTACCCACATGCACACCAAATAGGAATCTATATGTTTTTTAGAAGATTGATGATCCTAGTTTTGCATTTACGAAAATTATATTTGATGCTTCAGTTGTTGATGTAAATTCCTTTCTTTGTGACCATATATTAAGTTTTCCTTTTTTGGCACCAACCTATTGAGTTAAACAATTCTAGATTGAGCAATTGATAATTGGAATCTATTGCCAATAATACATTTCATCCCAAAAAAAATTCTATTGCAACCTTTGAGTATAAGGATATGAGAGATCATATATTAAACAAAAATGGATGGATTCTTGGTGAGGTGCATTTATTTATTGAAAAATAGTGTCTAAATCTTAATCCTCTAAAATGTGGACCAACAAATTCTCTAATTTGGATTCACTTCTATAACCTTCCTATGGAATTTTGGTTAATGGATGTGTCTTCCATTATTATAAATGACTTGGGGAACTTGTGTCAATTGATGATGAATGATTGGTGAAGAATTCAATATTGTTGCTCGACTATGTGTGGTCGCAATACTCAAAATCACAAAGACCTTAACTTTATGTGTGCTAAATGGAGAATGGGCACACAATCAATTAAGACTGAAGAGAAGAAATTATTTTGTCTAAAAAGTGGTAGCTACTCACATTTCATAAAATACTACCCCAAGGATCAATCCTAAAAATAGAAACAAATCTATGTTAAAAAGACCAAAAAATTGGTTCTTGGCCTAGTCCAATTACCCACTATTGTTGAATTGGACCTTTTATAAACTAGAAAGGTATGTAATAGTATTCCATTTGTTCCTTTTAATAAGATAATTTGTGGTGTAGATCCTCTAGAGGAAGAAGAGTAAATAAGTTTAGGACTAGGTTTTGAATTTGATGATGAGTGAGGAATCATAATGTAAGATGTACTAGCCAATTCACAGCTAAGATTTTCAAGGCCAATATTGATTCTTGGAGGAAGAGGGGGATAAAAACCAATAAAAAATAGAGGAATACACTCTATATGGAGGACAACCTAGCATTAATCAGTATCTATTAAGATATATGGGAGGAAGCCCCTCCCTTAGAGGGAAATGAATATTTCATGCTAAAATGTTAGGGGATTCTTCCCTTAACAAGAGTTGCATGACCTAGAACCATATAGAAATAATGTTGGTCAATATCTTCAAGTTTTATGAAATTAAACTATGCAAGGTAGATGTACATAAATTTCTCAACCAGTATCAAGGGCGGTATGGTATCTTTATGGAATCATTTGGTGCTTTTGGAGGAATTGGGACTTTTTGGAAACCAAGTAAGGTGTTTATTTAGCCTAATATGGCTACCTCTTCTATTTTTTTTGGGTATCTATTTAGATTATGGTATTGGATACTTATTTCAAGATGATTAATGTATATGGAATGGTTAAGATAGTTGATAAATCTCTAGTTTGGGATCAAATTCTAGAATTTTTGCATCTAGTAGCAAATGAAAAGTGTGTTCTTGGTGGGATTTCAATGTAATATTATCATGTTGTGAAAAGAGTAGTGGTATTTCTCACATATCCCAATCATATAAGGTATTTTTTAAATTTTATTAGTGACAAACATCTAATGGACATAGTAACAAAAAATAAGTTATATACATGGACCAATCACGAGTCCATTTTTATAATATCATTGAAAGATTGGATAGATTATTGCATAATAAATGTTGTCTTGCACATACACAATTTTTTGACTTCATTTATTGTCCCATCTCTGGGTTGAACCACATCTTGAGCATGAATTTCATTAGTGGAGGTCATTCCTCATAGAGTTTCCCTTTCAAGTTTGAATTGATGTGGTTTATAAATAATAATGATTTGGAGTTAATCAAGTATTTGTTGACAACAATTGTTACACAAAAGGGTTCTAAAATATTTTTTCTTTTCAAAAAATTGAACTTTCTAAAGAAATAATTGAGGGATTAGAATAGGACCATTCTTTCAAAAATTCTTTTCATGACAATTAATAAATGGAATTAGACCTAGAAGATCTTCTTAATTAAAAAATTATACATAAGGGAATGTTTTAAGAAAATTAATTGAAACAAAAATATTTACTGGTAGAAAATTGAGTTCTTTTGTTAGGGAGAAGATCTTCTAGAAATGAAATTCTAGGGAAACATGGCTTGAAGAGGAAAATTCAAATATAACATTTATTCATAATGCTTCAAAATTTACATGAGAACAAGATAGAATTGAATCATTAATTGTATAAGATAGTGGCATTTTAGATAACCTCGTGGATATCCAAATAAAATTTATTCACCAAAAAATATATTGATGTTTGAGGATGGTACATACATATTTGAAATTATGTCAACTATTAAAAATATTCCTTGTGTGGTTTCAACATACAATAATTCCTTTCTCATGGCACCAATCATGTTGGAAGAAGTTAGATGTGTAACTTTCTAAACTCCCCCAAATAAAGATTTAGGGATGGATGGTTCTACAATACATTATATCAAAAGTGTTGGTATGTACTATTATCATGAAAATACATAATATTATTGAAGATTCAAAAATATTTAGTAAATTTATTAGACATCTAAATGCTACAAATATTTCTCTCGTTTCAAGGAAATCATATTACAAAACTTTTAATAACTTTTTCCCTATCTCTCTACAATATAATATATAAAATTATTTTGAAGTTCATTAATAATTGATTGAAAGGAATTCTCCTCGAGGTTATATCACAAAAGTAGATAAATTTCACTCCTTGTCAAAGAATTTTTTATGGTGTTATAATAGCTCATGAAGATATTTATTTGATTGAATGCTCAAAGAAAAAACATGATATTGAAGTTGGATGTAAATAAGGCACATGATAGAGTGTTTTACCCTTTTTATGATTGTGCTTTGAAAATTTGGTTTTAGAATGAAATAGCTTGATTGGATATTCAATTATATTTACACACCTTTCTTCTCCATATTGATTAATAGTTCTCTATGTGACTTATTTGAGGTATCTAGAGGATTGTGTGAAGTGGATCCTTTATCCACTTTCCTTAAATTATGTTCCCTTAAAAGGCTTTAGGCCGTGTAGTTAAGGCTAAAGAAAGTTTTGGGGTATGTCGTGGGGTTAAAATTATGTAATTTAGAAAAATTTATCCCTTTTCTAGTAATATGTAATGCCCCGCCAAGTAACCCTAAAGGAAGTTGCAATTAACATCATAAGTGAACCAATTTTTTTATTTTTATAAAGTGCATTTAACATACACATTCACTTACTAGTTAACAACAACCTCTAAGGCTACAAGGTTAGTGTTAGAGTAAAGTAATTAATTAACTTTACTCTCCTCTTAAGATTTCGCCTTGCACACATATTAGTCATTTAATAATTAATATTAATTATTAAATGCACTCACCTTTAGGGTTAGGTTTTCCTTTTAGGTTTTGATCTCCTTTTATAAGGATCGATCTCTTGTATTTCATTTATGCTCTATTTCATTTTTCTGGAATACATCTTGCACATTGTGAGAGCCAAACCCTTGTCTTGATCTCTCTCTTTCTCTGTGACAAGTCTTTTGCATGCAGGTATTGATCAGGTTCTATGGATTTGCATTTCTCAAATCCTACATGGTATCAGAGCCAGATCTGCTACAGCTTGTTCAGTTTTTGAAAGGATTAGAGATCTAGGTTTGGTTGCATCAGATCTGTGTTTGTTTTCTAGTTTTTATTTGGAATAGGGGTTTATTTTTTTGGTGCACTTTGCACTCAAACGGACCTCACCGTTGAGCTCGCAGCATCCAAAAACCCCTATTTTGATATAAAATTCATCAAATTTGGCTTCACGGTGTTAGATCTACGAGGGTTTGATGTTTTTTTGAGGATTCCTGATCCAGAGCGTACCTGCAATTTTGGAGCAATTTCAGCCCAAACGGACCTCACCATCGCATTCAGAGCGCCCAAAAACCCCTAAATCGACTGTCAAATCGTCGAAATCGGACACAGTGACTCCGGGAGGCAAATTTTTTTCATTTCTGGGTCGTACGGCCTGGTACGGCACGCAATCCGAAATTTTTTTTAAAAATCACAGTTATAGGCGCCGCCATCAGTTAACTGCTAGCGGTTAAAAACTAGCGGTTAATGCTAGCAGTTAATGCTAGCGGTTAGCCTGACCACCAGGCTTAACCTTCAAACCTTTTTGGAGCAGTTTTGGTATTTTGGTCATAACTTTTGCATACGAACTCAGTTTTTCGAAAAAAAAATATTGTCGGAAAGCTGGTTCTGAGCCCGTTCTGATGGTGTAGGAATTTCTTCAAAAATATTCAGTTTGCATGCAGTTTTTCGCAGTCAAAGTCAGATGATATTTTTGCACTCCGAGGGGCATAACTTGCTCAATTTTGCTCCGTTTTTCGAAAGCGAATAGGCGTCAGAAAGGTGGTTCTGTGCTCTTTCCAGATCTGCAGTTTATTTCACCAGAAAATTCTTCAGGTACTCAGAGATTTGTCTCATACCAATTACTGCTTTTTATTGTTTTCTGGCTTTCAGTTTGTACTGGGGATTGGATTTTTGCATTGTGGGGGGGTGTTTTTTCTTGCTTTCTGTCATCTACATCAGAAAACCAGAATCTATAAACACCAAAACAAAACAAACAAACCCCTTCTGCATCTTCTGTCTAGTTCTGAAAGACCACTAAATAATAATAATAAAAAAAACACATTCAGAGCAGTTGAGGCACAGTTCACAGCATGGCCGACAGATCTATTGAGCTTCTCACACCGCATAATTATCACACTTGGAAGGGTCGCATGATGACACTTCTTCAGTCTCGAGGGTTATGGTCCTGTTTGGATGCGGTTCAGCCTCCATTGACTCGCGCCTTTGAGGTTATGCAGCACAGGAACAATATGGATCAGGCTATGGGATTGATTGCTTTGCACATTTCAGACAGTCTCCTGTTTCATCTTGAAGGGTGTCTCACACCTAGGGCCTATTGGACCAAGTTTGAGGGACTTTTTGGCACTATCAACGAGTTTAGAGCATTGCAGATTGAGGCAGAGTTGACTTCACTTGTACCTGATTCTTTTCCCTCCATTGAGGACTTTCTGACGAAATTCAAACAACAAAGATCTCTTCTACAGGGTTGTGGTAAGGTTAAGACTGATACAGAGTGTATTTACCTGATTTTGTCAAAACTTCATGGGAACTTTCAGATATTCTCATCTACCTTCCATTCCACTATGGATGCCTTGGGTGCACGTTTTACCATGCCTTCTTTTGAGGTGTTTTGTGATTGTTTGACACGAGAGCAGGCTAAGATATCACAGTTGGATGCTCTCACAAGATCACCGCACCAAGCATTGGTAGCACAATCATATCAGGGGAAGCAGAAGCAGAAGCAGAAACAAAAACCACAGACCACAGAGCATTGGAAGGATTCTAGTTCACAGAAGACTTCTGATTCACCTTCTCCTAAGGGGGAATCATCGAAGAAAGATAGACCTAAGTGTGCTTATTGCACTAAGCTAGGACATGATGAGTCCAAGTGTTATGAGAAGAAGATAGATGGATATGCAAAACAGGTTTCAGATTTGACAGCTCTTCTTGAGAAGAACCATATTCATCACTCTTCTTCATCTACTTCAGGCGGGTCTTCTTCTTCACCATCATTCCAGATAGATGGACAGGCCCCACATAAGGGTCATGCATTATGTGCAACCACTAGTTCACATTCATCTAGATGGCTACTGGATTCAGGTGCTTCACACCATATGGCATCTTCTCAGGACATGTTCTCATCTTTCGAGGCTGCGTCCTCACCACACATATTGATGGGTAATAACACTTATATGAGTGTATGTGGGAAAGGTTCTATCGATATTGATGACGGTACATTCAATGATGTACTATGTGTTCCATCTTTGTCCACTAACCTTCTCTCCATCTATCAGATTGCTCACAGTGGGACAGGGAAGACAGTTGAGTTCACACCTGATTCAGTGCACATCAGAGACATTCAGACTGGCAACATTGTTGCAACAGGGATAGTTGATCATTCTTCCCGATTGTATGCATTCACACACTTTGGTCCACCATCTCCCTCTCTTTCTACAAGAGAGCATGCAGTATCTGAGGAGAAATTCGGTCACTTGAACTTATGTGTTCTTCCATCTATTCATGAGACTAGTGTTGATACTTCTACACCTCTTCCTCCTGTTGAGATCACATTTGTTCAGCAGGATACCTCTTCAGTTGTGACTGACATTGTTGCTCCACTCATCGAGCCATCAAGTGCAATTGTTGAGGCCATATCTGAGGATATTCCTTTCCTCATAGATGACAGATTTAGCACACTTGTTATCCCTTCTTCATTGGAGATTACATTTCAGGATCATCTTGAGTTGTTTGATTCACCATTCTATTACTCAAACACTCATTCTCCAGTTCAGTTCTTCAGTGAGCATCATCCAGGACTTCCATTTTCACCTCACTTCCAGGGATTTCCTCTTCTTCGACCGTTGGATCTGTTTCTTCCTCCGGGGCGACACATCGGTTTGATCATTGGCACAGGGGTTCTCTCATTCTGGGGGGGCTTTGGAGTCTCCACTCTCTCTCATGGGGGGGTATCTGATTGTATATCTGCATATGTTCTTGAGAGAGTCTCTTGAGACATTTCATTTGTACTTTCTTTTTGCATCTCTTTTTGGACCCAATTTTACTTTCTTGCACTGTAGTTCTTTTGCTTTCTTGCACTAGTCTGTAGCTGCACTCTTGCTTATCTTAAGGGGGGGTGTTAGAGTAAAGTAATTAATTAACTTTACTCTCCTCTTAAGATTTCGCCTTGCACACATATTAGTCATTTAATAATTAATATTAATTATTAAATGCACTCACCTTTAGGGTTAGGTTTTCCTTTTAGGTTTTGATCTCCTTTTATAAGGATCGATCTCTTGTATTTCATTTATGCTCTATTTCATTTTTCTGGAATACATCTTGCACATTGTGAGAGCCAAACCCTTGTCTTGATCTCTCTCTTTCTCTGTGACAAGTCTTTTGCATGCAGGTATTGATCGGGTTCTATGGATTTGCATTTCTCAAATCCTACAGTTAGGATTACTTAAACCCACACATACATATTACATATAACCATAGTCTTATGAACTTTATGAAATAAACATCATACATCATAAGAATACCACATAACATAATAAGATAACCAACCAAGATACAATCTCATAAACATTATCTTAATCCAATAGATACATCACTCATTCCCAGAATGAGGCAATAGTACAAAAGATTACAATTACATAACTCCACCTCATAATCATCAGAGGGATAAAATAACTTATACAAATTAAAATATTACAATGCAAGATAATACAACAAGAACCGCGAGCTGTCCATTTGGATGTCTCGCCACCAAGTACTGAAGATAGATGGGGACCCAACGGTTTTGGTGCATGTTCCACGCAACCAATGTGGTACCTGAAGGCCCACCCCCCATGCTAGGAGATAGTAACAAAGTAACATGGACAAAGATCTAATACCTCTAACCAAAGGCACTCATACTGACTCATACTGTTATAACCAACCAAATGAATTAACAAGTATAACTCATTCACCATACAAGTACGAATCAAGTACAAATCATTCACCCTACAAGTACAAATCAAATACAATACAAGTACAACTCCAACATCGTTGACATAGGTCACATTGCTTCCAGACATAAAGTAGATCAAGTATGTTCAAATAATCATACACATAAAATAATTAACAACAGTTGTCCTAGATAGAGTGTTATCGCAAGGTTTGTCATGAGATCTCCTCTGGGCATTCTTCATAGGCTCCGGGACAAGTAATCCTGGTGGCCTTAACCGAATCCCGGCACTCATACTCACTCATGCAGAATCAACTACCTCTCGCAAGAACTAGATAGTTGATCTTGCCATTCCAGGCCTTCTCACTCATCCCAAGTCTAAACAAGCCCTTGTGTCTATGAGTGAGGGTTAAATTATTTTGATTAATGTGAAGTTAGTCCTAATCTTCTAAGTACATTATTTTAATTATCACTTGTTTAAATCACTCCTGAAGGTTATCCAGTTTACCTCTTTGGGCTCTGGCCCCTAACAAAAGCCACTCTTCTATTCGACAACACACATCCAAACAATCCACCAAGGAAATCACAAGTGCATACCAACTAGGCATCATAATCCACTCCAACACAAGGAAGATACAAATAATAGAACTCACTCCAAACATCTTGGAGGCAACAATCACATAGTCCACTCCTTCCACAGGAGGTACAAAATATCTCACTCCAAACATCTTGGAGGCAACAACACATAGTCCACTCCTTTCATAGGAGGTACAAAAGATCCCACTCCAAACATCTTGGAGGCAATAACACATAGTCCACTCCTTTCACAGGAGGCAACAAGATGAAACCACATAACAAGGTCACTCCATACAAGGAGACATGGATCCCATAATCCGCTCCTAAACCAAGGAGGTGCAAACATCCCCATTCATGAAAATCGGGTAAAATTGAACATGCACTACCCAAGGAAAACAACTGGATGGCATAAAGATTCAACAACCCTTATCCTCTAAGTTCTTCTGGAAGACTTATAATTTAGAACTAACACTAAATCCCAAAACCAACAATGCAACTTGACGACATAGCAACAAAAGCATTCAAGTCATCAATCAAATCTAATATTTGGATTTCCTAAATCCATACTCATTCAATAGGTAGTGTTGACAAAGTCAAAGACACGATAACTAGATCATCTAAAATAATCATAACCCCTATTTCCTTTTTCATTATTGGAAATCTAAAACAATTAAACTTACTTCCCTTTACTGAATACAAAGAATTAAATCCTTTAAGATAAGCATGAGGAAGATACTACTTTTGGATATACTAAATCCATATCTCTTTCATAATCCAATCACAATGATTCAATTAATCTAAATAGAAATTAATAATTAACATAATTGATTGCCTCATCAATAAAACAACTTCTTAATTTACTTTTAAATCGACACAAATCCATGCAAGTAAACTCTTTCCATTTCCTAACCAAATCTTACATCTCATTCAATTTTCTATTTAACACATTCAATCACTTTAATATAATAACATATTGTTTCTCTATCCATTTTCCATATACACTAATCAATCCAATTTTAAATCTCTATTCAATAATATATTGCATTCTTTAAATCAAATATTTAACTCTTTCAATTAAACTTTAACAAGCCATTTTAAAATAACAATAATTTCCCATATGTTTATAATTTTAATTCCACTAATCTAATATACAAATTTTATTTAAAATAATATAAATAAATATAATACTTTAGTATTATAAATTATAATATAAAATATTATTAAATAATATTTTAATATTATAATAACAATACATAAAATATTAATATTTATAAATATCAATTTATTATTATTTTATTTTCAGAACAACCATGGGAAAAATAACTTAATAACAGTCTCATGTTTTAAGCATAATTCAAAAACTACGATCTGGGTATTTACAATTTTTGGACAGGGGTAAGAAAATTTCAAAATGCAAAAACCCTTTAAATTTCCTAAAAACTCAGTTTGTAAAAGTGAAGTTATAGGCGACGCAATCAGACCATTTTACCATGAAAATATAACTAAACTGCAGATTTTAAAATCCGTTTTTTAATAATAAATAGAAGGTTTCATTTTCTAAAAACATTCTAAATGCATTGTTCAATCTCTATGTTTGATTTCCAATAACAACAAAATTTATTTCCCCAAATAATTTAAATTCAACTAAGGTTTTCACAATTTTCATTCAAGAATTTTCACAAGCAAAGGCTGTAACTTTGTTTAATTCTTTTCTTCTAATATCAAATTTATTTTCTAAAACAGATTTAACAAACAAATCTTTAATCATTACTATTTTAAAGAAAAACAATCAAGAACAATAAAACACAAAGAGAAAAACTTGGTACAAGAAGCTACAAGAAGAGATGAAATGCAAGCCTCCTCCAAAGATTTTTTGAATTTTCTTCAATCCTCAAAAGAATCCAATCCAAAATCCAACAAATGCAAACAATCTTTCCTTCAATCAATTCTACAATCAAACTTTCTTCAAACCCTTGCACAAATTTTCCAAAATTTCTTCCCTGCTGTAAAAATGTATTTTTTTCTTTCTAAAAGATTTTTCTGCCTTAAAATTAAAACATATATTCTTATAAATCAAAAATACCTAATTCAACCCTAATTCACATTACATGCAAATTAGATATTTCAATTTCAATATTTACAACCCTAATTCACATTACATGCAAATTAGATATTTCAATTTCAATTTCAATTTCACTTTTCAAAAACTCACTTTCAATTTAAAATGCAATTTGAAATAATAAATTAATTTCCAAAGTTGCAACCAATTTCCCAAATAAATATTTAATTACAATTTCTAATTTAATTCTCACACGTTGGAATTAAATTCCAAAATTAATTCTAATTCTTTTATTTCCTTTCATTCTCTTGCATCACGTTTAATTAATTAATTTAATTATTTAATAACTAAATTCAACCCCTTGGATCAAATTTAATTAATTAAATAAACTAAATATAATTAATTAATTTAAATATAAACTTTTATCTACATTGCATTATTTAAATTAAATAATCATCAACATGATTTAAATGCAATTATTCTAAGTATCTATTTCCAAATCAATAATTCTTCAGAATTAAATAATATCAAAGCAAGACAGACAATGACTCGACACACACAACTGATGACACACTAAGGCTAAGGTGTAAACTTGACACATGTTACCTAGCTACTATCTCCCGTTCAACTTAACCGTTGGATCGACATGCTCAAACCTGTGAAACCAGGTGGAGTCGATGTCATGTACCTGCAATCCTGCAACCAAGTAAACATCATACAATATATCTAGCATATAATACACACCGTGAAGAAGGAATTACGGATTCGTAGGGCGCTCGCAAGCGAGTGATGCGAACTCGTCCTCTTCACCCATACACTCATCAAAACTGACACTTCCATCATAATTCCAATAATCTCATAATAATATCTCATGCTAACTCTACAACATCATTAATCTATAATGCATGTGAAACAATAATCAGATAACTACATCCCACAATAATATTTGTCGCTCAATAGTAACGATCAAAACATCATAACAAAATGTATCCAGTATCAAAGTAATTGCAACCAAACATCACATAAAGCAAACCAAACAAGAAGCAAAATGGAGGGGTATTACATGGAGGAGTTCTCTATGTGACTTATTTGAGGTATCTAGAGGATTGTGTGAAGTGGATCCTTTATCCACTTTCCTTAAATTATGTCAAGGAAAAGGCTTTAGGCCGTGTAGTTAAGGCTAAAGAAAGTTTTGGGGTATGACGTGGGGTTAAAATTATGTAATGTAAAAAAAATTATCCCTTTTATAGTAATACACCTAATTTTGAAATAATATTAAAATGAACTTAATTATGCCTTAATTGTGTTGTAATATGTATTTTATATATTCACATTAAGTTAGGGCCCTATTAATTAAAATTGACTTAATTGTGCTTTATTTTTAGTTTTATAGAGTGTACCTCTTTACACTTTCACAGATATTTAGGGCTCCTTTAATTAATTGTGGCTAATTTGCCTTAATTGGCCCCTTCAATTCAAATCCAAGCCTAATTAATTTTTTTGTTATGAAGAGGAAACCCGACATTCATTAATGCCTAAACATAACACTTCTCATACACCAATGTGTGTCCTAGGTGGATGACCTAGGACCTAAATTTAAATTATGTTTTTGGCGGTATTTTAACATATTCAAATCCATATTCACATGTAAGCTTGTGTTATTTGAATTTCAAGAAATTAATGTTATGTATCTATAAATATAAGGCCATTTCACTATGTTTCATCTAAGTTTTCAAGTGTTCAATTGCAAGAGCTAATTGGGATTTCAAGAGCATTTCAAGGACTTCAGAGAAAATTTAGTGAAGAATTATTGCAGCAATCAAGATCCAATTGTCATGTCAAAGTCTTCCTGCATCATGCATATTATTGGAGCTAATAGGGTGATGTAGAGTTCATGATCCACTCAAGTATTCAAAGAAGTGTTTCCAATCAAGTTTCAATATCAAGATCCACATCCATTGAATCCATTTCATGCAAGCTGCAGATCTAAATTCCAAGGTTCATCCAAGGGTTTGGTGAGTTGTGACATAGAGGTGTTCATTCATCATTCCTTTCATGCTATTTCATTTCATTTCAAGGTTTAATTACCAAAATGGGGTTTGACCAAGGCAAACCCCGATTCACTACGAACAAAGCATTTTTCCCTATCTCTGTGTGTTGCAGGTTTGCAAGTTGAAGATCTCAAAAGTTGCAAAATTGCAAAGTTATCAAAGTTGTCACTTTTTTTATTGATCTCATGGAAACTTAGATCCCAAATTTATATATGACTGTCCAATGGTGAAAATCAAGAATCTAGAAGTGCATACACAAGAGAAAAGGACCTAGAAACATATTGTGAATAGCCCTAACCAGGACCCATTCGCCATAGGGAAAATGAGTCTTGAGAAAACTTCTGAAAACACCATTTTGTGAGAGGTACACAACATTTATCCCTTCCAGATTTGCCAAAAACTTTGTAGGTTCCTTCAGTTTTATACATTTAATCTATTAAATCTAATTGATAGATTGCATTTTGGATTTGATTTTCTATTTTTAATCTTTCTCCCCAAAGTTTTGTTTGACCTAGACCCTCGTCCTAACACAAAAAGGGAAATTGTAAGATTCCTCAAAGAATTTTCGCCTACAAAAACCAACCTTTTTGAGCTTTTTGTGGTTTTTTTCACTTCCTAGGTCTAATGGTAACCTACTATATCATTCTAGAAATTTTTGGGAATTTATTTTTTATGCATCTAGGTCTAAGCATAAGTTGGATAAAAGTACTTTTCATTTTTGGGTACACAATGTTTACATTCTTGAAGCTTTGCATAATTTGGATAAGAATACTTTTCACTTTTGGATACACAATGTTTACATTCCTAAATCTTTGTGTAAAAGCTCTTTTCACTTTTGGGTACATAATGTTTACATTCTTGAAGCATTGCATAAGATGGATGGAAGTACTTTTCATTTTTGGTCATACAATGTTAGTCTCTTACCTTTCTAATCATGCAAGGAAATTTTTTATCCCTCCCACTTATGAGAATGTTTTAATGAAATAGAATACAATAGTGCAATCATGACAATCAAATTTGGTCTTCTCTCAATAACTCTCGTATTTGTGAAGAAGATATTTTTGTGTTAAAAGATCCAATCAATAAGATTTATGAAAGTCCTATTTATCTCTATTCCCCTACCTCTCCCACATGGGAAGACATTTTTGGATACAAGGATGAGACCATTGATGAATCCCCTACTTGTGATGAGGTTTTTTTAGAAGAACCAACCATTTAAAGTCATGAACATCTAGTTTTTTGCTCTCCTAAATGCTCTCATACTAGGGAAGATATTTTGGTGTAAGAAAATGACAACATTGACACATATCTTTCAAACAATATCAATGCATATTCCTTATATGAAGATGATGAAGTGACATTAGACTCCCCTTCACTAAGAGATCATGAAAATAAGGATAATTTTGTTGAGGTTATGAACATTAGAACTCCATTGAGTCCTCTAATTCTTAGACTTCCTACAAATCCTTTAATTATTGGACCACCTAAGCCTCTAATTATCCTATATCCATCTGCACAACAACCTCAAGTTTAAACCAAACCCATGCTTATTTTAGATCCACCTAGAAAGAAACCATTAGCTCCAAGAGATATCTTGAACTTTACAAGGCAACTTGATAGTAATAATGTTTTGTTGCATCGATTTACAATACCATTGCTCACACATACAATAAAAGGAGCAATAGGAAACCATAAACAATTCCTAATTAATTACTCTTACCTCAACCCATTTTTCCTAGTGCTCCTCATTTTCCTTTACATAGTGGAAAGGAGTATGATCTTTTTGAACAACTTAAGAATACTCTTGCTAAGATATCCTTATGGGATCTTATTCAAGCGCCACCTAGTTATCATAACATGCTTCAAAGTTCCTTACAACAAGTTCCTATCCCTCCTAATTTGCAACTAAATGACATAGAATCCATAATTCAAGGAATGAAAGAAAACATTGTTTTCCACCAAAGTGAGCTAACTCCTTTAGACGTGCAAAAACAAAATGAAGCTTTCATGATAGTACCTATTATTAATATGAAGGGGATAAAGAGAACCCTTGTTGACAATGGCTCAACCCTTAATTTGTATAGCATAACATTTTTGGATAATATTGGAGTAGACAAAAGCCAAATTCAATCAGACTCTTTATCTATTTGCAAATTTCATAATGTAGGGAAACAACCGCTTGGTGTGATAACATTGCCTGTTACAGATGGAAAGGTCACATTGCAAAATCCTATTCATGTCATGCTTGATAATATTTCATATAATCTTCTCATGGGTAGACCTTGGATTCATGCAATGAATGGGGTGCCTTCTACTCTTCATTTTTTTTAAGCACCTAGTTCCTCTAATTGATACTAATTTTCATGCTATCATGTTTCTTATCAATCATCTTGATGCATCCTTGTCTTGCACTAAGTGGGGGAAAGGGGTTAGGTAGCATTGTCCTCGTTTGACACTTGTTGTCTCTTTTGGCTAGTTGTATGCCTTCCATGTATATATAAAATAAAGCTTGGGATGTGGATGACATGCCTTAAGTTGGCTCATGTGTGACATAATTTCTTCCTATGTTATCTTTAGCATTGCATTTTGGGGGCAACCCATTTCCTCTCTCCTTTTTCATGATGTAGCTTCATTTGGGAACATATGATTTTGCACAGGGCTTTCTAAATAAGCTCTCATGTCTTCTTCATTGGATACTTTAAAGAAAATTTCTCCCAATAATGGTGCTAGGGGGCATACATTGGCATTATTTTTGACATTCATGTTTCATTGTGTGATTTTCTTGCTTCTTACGAGACGTCCTTTTCTTGGTGGTGTCATTGGGTTTGATGTCCTCTGAGAGTGTGATATTTCTTATTATATGACTTTCCTCTTAGTGGTGATGCTACACATTTCATTTCATAAGTTGTGATTCTCTTATTCCTACACTTATCCTCTCTTGGAGACATTAGGCACGGTGCTCCCTAAGAAGAGAGCTTACACAAAGTAAGCAAGAATCCTTTGAACAAACCTTTACTTGCATTTTTGTTCATAAGTTTTTAGCATAATTCAGCTTGTTAACCTTGTAAAGTTCGAACACCTCCTTTCAAGGCCACTAAGCATAACACACTTTTCTTGCCAATAGAGCCTTTCCCTATTTATAAGTTCTTAGCAAAGTGTAGCTTGTTAGGCCTTATGAAGCCAAAAGTTCTTACGGTGCCTTATTGAAGTTGTCAGAGGGATAGATTTGATATGGTGTGGGAGCCTAATAAGATTCTCTCATTTTCTACTTGTTGGGGGCTCACCTAGTGGATGACTTGAGGTTCCATTAGCCCAAAGTGAGTGTATGCATTGTTTGCATAGTGGAAATTGAGTTCTACTTGTGAACGTTCTTTGGACAAATAGTTAAGACGTGTTCCACATCACGGTATATGGTTGAGGCTTGATCCACCCTTGTTCTCACCTTTTATTTTAGGTATTTGATGTTGTATGATTGAGAATATTTGTCATTTTTGCATACATATGTGTCTTGAATGTCTAATTTAGTGTGATTTTGACATGGGGCCACCCTCTCACTAAAGTGGGGGCTAAATGTAGTGTAGAAAAATGTATCCCTTTTACATTTTCACACCTAATATGGAATTAATGTTAAAATGAACTTAATTATGCCTTAATTTAGTGTCATAATATGTATTTTACATATTCACATTAATTTTAGGGCCTTATTAATTAAAATGGACTTAATTATGCCTTATTTTTAGTGTTGTAGTCTACCTCTTTACACTTTCACACTTATTTAGGGCTCCATTAATTATTGAGGTTAATTTTCCTTAATTGGTCGCTTTAATTCAAATCCAAGCCTAATTAATTACATTTTTTGAAGATGAAACCCGACATTCATTAATGCCTAAACATAAAACTTCTCATTGAGCAATGTGTGTCCTAGGTGAGTGATCTAGGACCCATTCACCCATGGGTGAATGGGTCCTCACTTAGACCTAGGACCTAAATTTAAATTGTGTTTTTGAAAATATTTTAACATATTCAAATTCATATTCACATGTCGACTTGTGTTATTTGTATTTTGGGAAATTAATGTTACATATCTATAAATGTAATTTCATTTCACTATGTTTCATCTAAGTTTTCAAGTGTTCAATTGAAAGAGATAAAGTGGGATTTCAAGAGAATTTCAAGGCATTCAAGAGCATATTTAGTGAAGAATTATTGCAACAATCAAGATCCAATTGTCATGTCAAAGTCTTCTTGCATCATGCATGTTATTGGAGCTAATATGGTGATGTAGAGTTCATGATCCATTCAAGTATTAAAAGCATTGTTTTCAATCAAGTTTCAAGATCAAGATCCACATCCATTGAATCCATTTCATGCAAGTTGTAAATCTACATTCCAAGGTTCATTCATGGGTTTGGTGAGTTGTGACACAGAGTTGTTCATTCATCATTCCTTTCATGCTATTCATTTCATTTCAAGATTTAATTACCAAAACAAGGTTTGACCAAGGTAAACCCCATTCACCAAAAGTAAAACATTTTCCTCCTCTCTGTGTGTGTTGTAGATTTCTAGGTTGAAGAAAAGTTGAAGATCTCAAATGTTGCAAAATTGTAAAGTTGTCACCTTTGTTGTCATCTCATGGAAACTCAGATCCCAAACTTATTTTTGACTTTCCAATGGTGAAAATCAAGAATCTGGAAGTGTAGAAACAACAACAAAGGACCTAGAAATAGATTTTGAAGAGCCCTACCCAGGACCCATTTGTCATAGGGTGAATAAGTCCTGAGACAAATTCTAAAAACACCTTTTATTAGAGGTACACAACAATTTTCCCTTCTAGATCTACTAGAAATTTTGTAGGTTCCTTCAGTTTTATGTTTAATATATTAAATCCAATTGATATATTGCATTTTGGAGTTTATTTTATATTTTTAATCTTTCTCCCCAAAGTTTTGTTTGATCTAGACCCCCGTCCTAACACAAAAAGGGAAATTCCAAGATTCCTCAAAGAATTCACTCACCTAAGGGTTGAAAGTGGATTTTGACCTGAGGGATCTCATTTCTTGAATGAAATAGAAGAATAGGTAGGTTCATTCACCTCATTTTCCCTTTCTATTTATAGTAAGTTTGGTGAAATATCCCAAATTTAGTATAAAAACATGGGTTTGAACCCCTACCCCATTTTTCTATGTTTCAATTATATAAAATTCTCTAATCACAAAACAATACTTCACCAACTACACTTCCATATATGAAAGGGTGTGCCTCAAAGAAGATGATATATTATTAGAGGTATGTTGCTTTAACTTCAATCTCAAGATAGATAATTAACACTTAGAAATAAAGTATCTTTTTCTTTCACACTCCAATATCTATAAAAATGATTATTATTGGATGATTTGTATTTTCAATAAGCTCCCTACATTGCAAGTACCCTATTATTCCTCTCTTTAAAGGGGATATACATGCTAATTTATGGGAGGACACCATTAATGCTTGCCAAAAAATTCTTCATGGCAAGTGAATTGTTTTAAATTAGATGGGAGAATCTTAGTGCTCAAAGCTATGATATAATACATTTCAATCTTTATGATGTATCATTTATTGATCCTCTTAAAGATCTCACAAGAATTAGATAAAATAATAGAGAAATTATGATTGGGTGGTTCCAATGAAACTAAGTGTATTCCTCTTTTAAATGGGACACTATATGTCTTCCCAAAGGTTTTGGTGGATCATGAGTTAATGTATTATCAAAATGGAATCATACTTTCTAAACCAAGTTGATCTAGAACATGTATGTCAAGCTTGATGTGTATTGTAGATAAACACTGAAATATTGGGAAAGGAGATCCTTAATGTTAAGGGGGTATTTTCTCTATTTTTTTCTTCCCCTAAGGGAATTTAATTAGGAAAGATATCACAAGGTGTAAAGATTGGCTTTCAACCTCAATGGTGAGTCAATTAGACCTAATTTCAATCCTTAGGACAATAGAATAGACTTGAAACCAAATGGAATGATTTGAAATGTTCAAACTAAATGAACAATAAGACCTAATACCTATAATGAAAATTCTTGAAAATACAAAAATCAAAATCATAGTTTGTAGGTAGGTTTGAGAAGGGTTAGGACACATGGACCTATCACCAAAAGTTTTTTTGAGGCCTGTTGAAGAATTTTTTTCCCAAGGGTGAATGGGTCCTCATTAGGGCTATTGAAAACATATTTTACAATCCTCTGGTGCTATATTTTAGTTGAACTCTTCTATGTAGGTCCTACTGTCAAAAATTTGGAAATAAATTTTGCAACCTAGTTTTTGTGGGTTGACAACAATGATGGCAACTTATGCAACAATACAAAATTTCTCTTCAATATCTTCAATCCTTCTTCAACCTATAATCTACACATACATAAAGAGATTTTTTTTTTGGAATGGGGGTTTTCCTTATTCAAACCCCAAGTTTGGTAATTAAACCTTGATAGAAAGATAGCGACAATGGAGAAGAAAATTATGAATGAACAATGTTTGCTAAAATTAACCAAACCTTCAATGGATTCCCTTAGAGGATTGAAGACAAAAAAATCTCTCCAAGGAACTTGATATTTCTTTGCTTGATGGATTTGGACACTTGAAAATGCTTGGATGCTTTAGGATCAACAATGCATATTATCCTTCACAAGATGACATGAACACACATAATCTTGAACATGATGTTAGGATCTTGATGGCTGCAATAGATGACTGATAAATCTACTCTTGAATACTCTTGACAATAATATTTACTGATATGAAGTCTTGATTGTGTGTCTTATAATGTTTCTTAGATTTGAATCTATAAAAGGACTATGTATTTATAGGTTTTTATCTAATTTCTCAAAAAATAGATTAAAAAAGTCGACACTTGCAAGATGATTTTGAATCATTAAAATCTGCCAAAAACATATTTAAAAATGAGTCTTAGGACTTAAAGGGAACTCATTCACCCTTGGGTGGATGGGTCTTGGCCTATAAGTCTAGGAAACACATATTCCAAGGTGATTAAAATATTTACAATAATTATATGTTGGTTTCCCTTTTAGAAAACATGAATAATAAGGATTTGGAATGCATAATTTAGCAAATTAGAAGCTTAATTAAGTCCAATAAATTAAGGAACCCAAATATAGTGTGAAATTGTAAAGGTATACAGTTTCCTACACTAGATTTATCCTCCACTTGAGTGAGAGTATGAACTTACACTCAGACTCACACTAAAGTAGACAAATATGCATCAAGAGGGGTCCAAGTGTACCAATTTTAGAAAGATAGGATGGAAAAGATCAAGGAGGATAATCAAGCCCTAAGGATTGAAGATCCCATGGAAAACCGACATAAGGAAAAAGGGACACACAATATGTGTAAGATATGTGCAAAGATACAAGATACACAAGCATACAATGTCAAATCCAATGCAAAAAGAAAAAGGAAAAAGGATGGACTAGCAAGCTACGTTATGCCATGTTGATAAAATATGATCACAAGGGCTAGTGCAATCCAGTATACACTAGGTGAGCCCTAAAGAAAAAATGAGAAACACACACTAGGTCTACAAGGTATGTGCCCATAAAAAAGGGGTGGAAAATGGGAAAGATGCACTGAGTCTACAGGTGTGTTCCCATATGTCAACCATACTAAAACTTATGCTCCTTGATAAATTTTATAAGGTGCCAAAAAATGGTTAATGTGCTATGCCAATGCTATACTAAGTCCAACCTTTGTGAACAAAAGTGAAGCCAAAAGATGTCAAAATTTCAATGCCAAAATAAGATAATGCAAATGTATGCCCCAACTTTAAAGGAATTGCTTAACACCATGCTGTGAGCAACTACTTTAAAGTATAAAATGATAAATGTCAATTAATAAAAGGGCCATGAGAGCCTATTTGGAAATCTCAATGCCAATGATATGTTTCTAAATAAACATACATTATGAAAAATGAGGTTTCCCCCACATGTTATCCAAAAAGATAAATCATAAGGGATCCATGGATTTGAGGTCAGTGCTTGTCTTTTCTATAGTGATATAATATAGCTTGAAATTGTCATCATTCCCCAAATACTTCATGGAACAACAAACACAAAGGAGGAATGACACATAAAGAGAAAAAACAAAGAAAAACTTTTGGGTTAACATGGAAGAGACTTGGATATCTCGACACCTTACATCTTCCCCAAAAGGAAAACATAAGATGAAAGAAAAGATAATGATCACATCAAATAGAAGAATGGAAAAAAAAATAAAATACTATCATGATAGATTTGCTTCCTTTGTATCCTTGCACCAACAGAGTAACAAGGGTCATCCAAAGAAAGCTCACAAACATAAAGACACACCAAGCAAAATGATATGGGGGATCACATTAAATACATGCAATAAAAAATAATATAGAAAGAAAAAGAAAGATAGTATGTCACATGCGAGCCAACCTATAGAAGTTCATCTGCATCCCAATCTTGTTCATCATATACGAAAGGTAGATAACTAGCCAAAGGGGCAATGACAAGTCCCATAATAGAACGATCTCCAAGTCCAACATTATCCAAGTTAATTAAAACATTAGGCCTAATGATAATGCCCATTGTATGTGTTTGTTGTGGTGTAGAACTTTCATGTTGTGGAAAAGGTGGAGAATCATCATACTTTGTTTGAGTTGATTTGTTCTTTTCTTATAATGATGAGTAAACATCTATGCCTACACTAACATTTTTATTTCTTCTTGCATGGTTTTCAAGTTGTGATGGTGTAGGAGTGGGTTTTCCAACCATCAATCTCTTTTCTTCCCTTAGGGGAGGAATACAAGGGACCTCGACGGGTTGTGAAACCACTTTATCTTTAGGCTTATAAACTTGTTTGATTTTAGGAGGCACAAACGAAATTGTATGGTTCTCTTGGTCTCTTGTAGGATATAGGTGGTTTAATAGCATCATACTTTGTTTCTTTATTAGGGAGAGCTTTTGGTTCAAGCATAGGTTTGTCCACAAAATTTGGAGTCAGAGGAACGACTATGGACCTTTCATATTTAGGTGGGATATTGGTAAGGGATAAATCTGCTATACACTTTTCTTTGAACTTTTGATAGGATTTGAAAATTAAATATCCATGAGGTTTTATAGGTTCTATAGGTTCAGGACAAAAGAAATCCAATTAAAATTTCTCTTGGGAAGACAAAGGATTAAATCCATTATGATGTACTGTAAAAAATTGGTTATCAGATGGAAATTTCAAGTACTTGTGGATGACAGATGAGATGACATTCATGAAGCATAGCCATGGGTAGCCTAACTTCACACAAAAAATGATCTGACATTGGGATGATAGAGAATGATACATCTAATTGCTTCAGTCCAACTTTTAATGGAAGAGTGATTGAAGCTATCATAGGGCAATCAAAACCATCATGTGTTTTGATCCATTCTTTCGGTTTTTCATAAGATCTTGGTAAAGTTCATGCACAAATATTAATTCCTCAGTGATCACACTCTCTACACACATAAAATCAATTAATATCCTATTTGTAGGATTGCCATTGATTCTTCTAGCTATGTAAAGAGGACCATCAAGTGCATGTTTAATTATATCACTATTTGAGAAAGCAATATCAAGAGACAAGTTGGTTTTTCCTTTAAGAGGGTGAATGTCAATGAATCCCATCGTAACATCAGAGATATGTTCCAAATTGGGTTGACTAGTGTCAACACTATGAGTGAAAGTGTTGGAAAAGCGAAGGTCCACAACATATGTACTAGCATGGGATGCCATGAGTCTCGAACTATATCTCAGTAAAGCATTTACAATAGGACACTAGGTTGTGATATGCATAAGTTTCATCAAACAAAAAGTGTACCCAAAATAGACAAAAGGCACTAAATAAAGATAGTAAACATCCAAAAATAGGAATCACAATACAAGTATTGAAGAAGATATTGCAATTTTTAGATCTGAAATATAATAATTCATTGATTTTAAAAGAAAAAACCTAAAAATGATTACTTTTGAATACCAATTTTGATTTTAAACAATGTACTATCTTTCACCAATTGAACTAAATGTAAAAAAAATATATATATACTATTTTTGAAGCTGAAATAGAGATTTACCAGTATAAGAGAATGAAGCAGACAGAGACAAAGTAGTGTGCAAAATTTTGGAAAATCACCTATACTAGGATAGGTTCACCCTAGGCTAAATGAGTCTCAAGAAAGGGTTTAAAAAATTTAATCTAAGTGTTTAACTTGATATTTAAGCTCATTGTTCCTAATTGCAAATAGATTCTTTAGTGATAATTTTTCCATAAATATGATGAAATGAACATACAATTTAAAAGACAATGTATGAACAAAATGATAAAAAAATTTAATGTAATTTTGATTGAAATGTTGATCTAAATTACTTAAACACACTTTAATGAAATATATTAGGTAGAATGTTACAGTGAAAAATCCATCTCAATGCAACAAAAAAGATCACCACAACATCACCAACACCTTTGTAGTCTTACTGGAGAATTATAGACACCTTTTTCTCACTCCATCTCGTAATCTAACACACTCACACTCACACTACACTACACAAATTCATTCCTTACAACTCTAAAATTCACATCATTCACATTATAATCATCTATTTTAACTTCCCTCAACAACTCGACACTTATTTATACCATCTTCAACCTTGAAAATGTACTCCAAGGTCAAAAATACACCTCAACCATGCAAATCCAAATTAGGTCAACACCAAAAAATTCTTGCGGTGGAAAGGAATGAAGGAAAACCATAGAACACCTTAGCTAGAACCTAAGTCTAATCATACATGCTTTGACATGATTCCACAAACATCAAAGAAACTATGCAAGTAGTGTAAACACCCAAGGTTAGTCAAACAATATTAACACTTAAGTACATGCATCCTAAAATCCAAAATATGGCTCATGGGTCCACCACATAACACTTGAACATAATCTAGAATATTCCATAAACACCCTAAAATTTGACAAATTCCTTCACAAAAACTTTCACTTGAAGAATGTACACACAATACACTCAAACAACTCTGCCATACACTACAACTCAAGAAACTGACTTCTGAAGCACCAAACCTTAAAAAAATTCAACTAAAGAAAGACACAAACGTTATAAGCACACTTCCAAGCTTGCATGACCTGAAACCATTCTCTGCAGAAATTTAGAGCAAAAACATTTCTCCCAAACACCTCTGCAATACACAATTCACATGTTGGTAAACAAAACTTCCTCTGCACAATGATCTAGCACACCAAATTTTGAATGTAACACCTTTGAAAACCACTGATCAACATATCTGAACTACACAAGAAAATACTCAATACATTAGAAATGTGGAGTCAAACTAGAACACTATTGTGCAACAAAAAATGCCACTTCAATACACTCTTTCCTCTTTTTATTCAATTTTTCTCAAAATAACTTGGAAACTAATCACCACAGTTACATCCTCAACATCTTCATCACTTATTCATCACCACCAAGACAAATACATCATACAAACTCAACCATACATCCATAGACAAAAGCTTGTCAAAGCAACACTAGAGGTTAACACTAGTGGCTTACTGATGACAACATAATACAACTAATCAAAGCATCATCAAAGGAAACACCAACTCAACAACAACTACACATCCTTGCAACACACTCCTTCTCATATAGTTGAAACCAATGACAACACCAAAGGTTATTGACATCAATGACAACACCAACTACACATACTTGCAACAATCTCCCCCTTTTTTATTTATGGAAAAAAATGACGTGAAATACAATAAAAAAAAGATCACAACAACTCTAATCATCAGTGCTCTTACTCTATACCATATTTTCTTATTTTCTCCCCCTTACACAACTAACTCGTTACTTTATCTCTCTTTGATAACTAAATTTTTTCTCTTTCATATTGTTCTCTCCCCCTTTGTAACTTGTATTTTTTACATGACTCTCTCCTCCTTTGAAATAAATGGAAAAGGGAAAAATATTTGAATCACTCATTCTCCCCCTTTGACAATAATCATATTGTTCACCACTACTCTACAACTTGCTTTCCTTTACTACTTTGCATACACCCCCTTAGGAGCACACACCAAACTGGATCAATCAACAACCACCACACAATGCCAACACTCACTCAACTAATAATTCCACTACCTACTCCCCTTGAGAGGTAGCCACCAACATCAGTTGAGACCAAAGAATGAATCTTGATATCCACTGGAATGATGCATCTTCTTATACATCTAGTTCAAATGAGGGACAATAACTCCCAGCTTATCCCATAGATACTTAAAAGTATCCTTTGGAAGATCCTTAGTAAATATATCAACAAATCGATCCTTTGTAGGCACATATTGATGAAGGGTGCTCCCCTTACAATCTAAAATTCATAAAAACAAAAGACAATGGGAAAAAAATGTAAGAAGGAAAGCAAATATTTTCTTTTATCACTGAAATGAAAATGAAATTACAATATTATATTTTCCATCACATGGGCTTTATGATTACATAAATATGCAAATCTACAAATCAGACCCACCATTTGCGCTTCTCTCCCCCTCCTGTACCCCCCTTTCACATCCTTTATTTGGAAGTTGTATTTATTTTTCTGCCAGTTTCTAGGCCCATCCGGAGCCTCTAAGTGTGTATGTACCAATTGGAAACCTTTCCTTTCACAAATGAACCATGAATTCATCTCCTACCTGGAACTCCTTATATTTTTTATCTACCTTAGCCTTATACTGAGAGTTCATCTTATTGATATATTTCTTCACCTCTTCATGCAAATTCTCTAGGTGCTCAACAAAATCTTCAAGCTCAACACTACTCTTCTCCCCCTTATCCATCTTTCTTAGTTCAACAATAGTTCTTGGAATACTCCCATACACAATTTGGAATGGTGATTTACCAGTGCTCCTGTTCACATAATTTTTATAAGAAAATTCCACCTATGGTAAAATAAAATGTTCTCCATAATAACCAAAAAATTTGGTATCTCTATCTGAAACTATACTCTTTGTAGACCATGCAGTCTCACCACCTCTCTGAAAAACAACTCTGTAATATGAATATCATTGGTCTTATGACATGGAATAAAATGTGCAATCTTGGAAAATCTATCCACAACCACAAATATGGAATCATGACCTCTTTGTTACCTTGGCAAGCCAAGAACAAAATCCATGCTAATACCCTCCCATGGCCTCTCAGGTATAGGTAATGGATGATAAAATCCAATATTTTGACTTGTTCCTTTCGCCATTTGACATACTTTGTAACTTTGTAAACACTTCTTTACATCCTATTGTAACTGTGACTAGTAATAATTCTCACTAACAAGAGCAATGGTCTTATCTCGATCAAAATTCCCAGCCAATCCTCCACTATGCTTCTCCTTGATTAGATTCTCTCTCATAGAACTCCTTGGAATGCACAATTGGCTTCCTCTAAACAACATCCCATCTTGGATTAATAAAACGAACCATCTTGTCCTATCCAATGTAATAGGTTCCAAAAAACCTTCCAAGCTTCTGCAAAGTTTGGATCTTCAAGATACAAACTCTTGAGTTCATTGAACCCAAAAAACTCTATATTCATCTCTATCAGAATTTTTTTCCTTCTAATGAAGGAATTTTCACTCTATTTGACCTTCCACTCTTGTGCTTTGAAACAAAAGTATAACTCTAGAAAAACTCAACCTATTTTGAGTGCCTTTGATTTAACTTTCCTTGACTATTGAGATATTGCAAAGCCTGGTGATCAGTATATAAAACAAATCATTTTTCCAACAAATAGTGTTTCCATTTCTTCAAAGCCTAAACTATAGCATAAAACTATTGATAATAGACAAAATATTTCTTCTTAGAATCATTAAACTTCTCACTAAAATAGGCAATAGGCTTACCTTATTGACTCAAAATAGCTCCTATGGCAATGCCACTAGCATCACAATCTACTTGAAAGACCTTATTAAAATCTAGAAGTGCCAAAATAGGTTTCTCTGTACTTTTCTTCTTCAACATATCAAAAAATTTGGTTGCTCCTATAGTCCACTTAAACTCTTTTCTATCCCCTCTCATTGCTTCAGTTAGGGGTGCATAAATACTATTGAAATTCTTAATAATTTTTTTGTAAAAACTTGCTAGACCATGAAATGATCTTACCCCTGTAACACTCCTCAGGGTAGGCCATTCAATGATAGATCTCACCTTCTCTAGATCCATTTTAAGACCATCTGCTGAGACAACAAATCCTAGATACACCAACTCTCTCTTCACAAAACTACATTTCTTCAAATTAATCAACAACTTCTCCTCCCTTAGCTTCTCAAAAACCTTTTTGATATGCATCAAATGCTCCTCTAATTTCTTGCTAAAAATTAAAATGTCATCCAAATAAACAATACCAAATTTACCCAAAAACTCTTTTAGTACCTCATTCATGAATTGGATGAAGGTGCTCAGTGCATTGGTTAGCTGAAAGGGCATGACTAACCACTTATACAAGCCCTCTTTGGTCTTGAATATTGTCTTCCATTCATATCCTTCTCTAATTTGAATCTGGTGATAACCACTCTTCAGATCTATCTTTGTGAAGTACTCAGCTCCACCCAAACAATCCATGATGTCATCCATTCTTGGCAAGGGATATCTATAATTGATGGTGATCTTATTGATGGCTCTTGAATTTGTACACATCAACCATTCCCCATCCTTATTTGGTGCTAGTACTACAAGTACTGCACATGCACTCAAACTCTCTTTGATCAATCCCTTCTGCAACCTCTTGCACTTATCTGTTCAACTCTTCACTCTTTGTTGGAGTCATATGATGAGCTGCCTTATTCAGAAAATTGGCTCCAAGAATCAAGTCCATCTGATGACTAATATTTCTTATTGGAGGAAAAACTTTAGGTACATTATTAGAAATAATAGCCTGGAACTCATTCAAAAAATTTGAAACCTCTATAGGTACCTCATTAGTATCTTATTTATCAACTCTAGGGATCAATACAAAAGACACACTCTCATGCCTCATACCTTCTAGGAAATTTCTCCCATCAACCAAACAAATTCTTGCATTACTGCATACTTTTTCCTTTGCCTCTTTCAAGGGATTCAACTTATGATGAACTCATCCTTTGTCAAAGAATAGGTGTTGGAATGTACATCATGTACTGATCGCCAATCAGACTATTATGGTCTGCCTAGAAACATATGACAAACATCCATAGGCATAATATCACACAATACCTCATCATGGTAATTTCCAATCTTGAAATTTACTACACATTATTCATTTTCCAAAGCTTTATGGTCCTTCTGCAACCAAGCAATCCAATATGGATTTGGATGCCTTCTTCTCTCCAACTGCAACTTACTTACCATCTCTTCTGAAACAAGGTTATTGGTACTACCTCCATCAATAATAAAATTGCAAAATTTACCTTCACACTTACATCTAATGTGAAACAAGTTCTTCCTTTGAGTTGGCTCTTTCTCCTCATTCAACGAATCTCTTCTAGTAACAAGAACCTCTCCTCTTTTTACATCCTTAGAATATGAAGACTCAACATCTTCTTCTACATGTGCAACTTGTGCATTACCCTTAGGTCTTCTATTTTTCCTTCCTTGATGTTGAGGACACTCATATGCCCTATGCTCTTCTTCTCCACACTAGAAATAGGTTCCACAAAAGCCTCCTCTCCCTGGTCCTTGTCTAGATCTTCCTCTTCCTCTATGGTCTCCATTATTCTAATCATGAGGATGATAGGTGTTATCTCCTTTCTGGTTCTGGCTACTACCAGATCCTTCACCCTTCTTTTGATATTTATTTTGACCTCCATATTATCGTCCACTAGTCCTTCCACCACGACCTCCATCTCTTTGCTTACTTTCAAACCTTATATTAAACTTCTCTTCTACCTTCAAATAAAAATAATATACATCTTCAATGGTAGACATTCTTACCAGACTCAACTCTCCTTGAATGCTCAACTTCAACCCATTTATGTAAGAAACAACTTTCTCCTCATTGGCCTCAGAATGACTTGTTCTGATCAGGACTCGGTAGAATTATTCTATATACTCCTTAACAGATTTTCCCACTTGTTTAAACCCTTGCATCTTCTTCAAAAAGTCCAATTCATAGTCCCTGGGAATGAACTATCTTTTCAATTTTTCCACCATTCGATCCCATCTTGTTATTTTCTCTTTTTCTCTTCTATTTCTTTCCAACTGGACTTCTTTCCACCATATGCTAGCATGGCCTTTCAATTTGGCCTTTGTATATTTGACCCTATCTGGGTCTTCTATTTCCTCATACTCAAAATAATCTTCCATATCATTGACCCAATCGATCAACTCCTCTAGATTTAGGTTTCCAAAAAAATTAGAAACTTCTATCTTCGGCCTCTTTCCAATCTTAGAAATGGCCCTAATTAGTTTGAATTCTCTAGGATCCATTACATCCTGTGCTTCCTCTTCGAATGAATCCTCATTTGTAGCCTCATCCTCACTTTCATCTCTTCTTTTGACATCAACTCCCTTATGTAGCTCCTCTTGCAATGTTGCTACCCCAATATTTCTTCCACCATGGTTTCTTTGTGGAGGCATCTTTTTGTACAGACCCACAACCACAAGTCTTGGTGAAAACTACCTCACGTTTGGCGATCTATTTACACACTCAAGAAAATACACTCTAATACCACTTGATGAAGGGTACTCCCCTTACAATCTAAAACTCACAAAAACAACATACAATGACAAAAACAAAATGCAAGAAGGAAAGCAAATATTTTCTTTTATCACTGAAATTAAAATGAAATTACAATATTATATTTGCCACCACATGGGCTTTTTGATTAAATAAATATGCAAATCTCCAAATTGGGGTCACCATCTACATTGCTCTCCCCCTCTTGTACCCCGCTTTCACATCCTTTATTTGGAATGTGTAACCGCCCTAGAATCCTCTAGAAAGTGTAACTTCCTCAAGAATATATT
This sequence comes from Sequoiadendron giganteum, assembly GCA_007115665.2. NCBI lineage: Eukaryota > Viridiplantae > Streptophyta > Pinopsida > Cupressales > Cupressaceae > Sequoiadendron > Sequoiadendron giganteum. The sequence goes on along the minus strand of CM021106.1, from coordinate 364,073,647 downwards.
TTGAAATTTTATTAATTTTTTTAGTACAACTTCATGGGGTCATAAATTTTGATCCAACCGCCAGATTTTTTGTTATAATACCTTTTTAGAAATCTCTCGAGAAATATTCTGCCCAAAAGTGGGGCCTAAAGGCTTACCACTTTCATTTTTTGCCAGTTTTTAGGCCCATCCGTAGTGTCTAAGTGCCTCAAAATTGATTCTAAAGATTTTTACTAGGATTTTTGAAAATTGAAATTTTAATCTCTCAAATGACAAATGGTATTGAAGTGATTTCTTCGCCATTGGCTTCAATTTACCATTCTAGAGGTTTGTGTAAGATTTTGTGTCCAACCATGCATAAATTCAAACTTACTAAAATAGTAACCCTACCAAATTTAGCCCTTATTGAAAAGAAACAACAATTTTTTTGGGTGATGCAAGATTGCTCTTACACCCGGGTGATCCCACAATAGTCGTTTACAATTTTTGGCCAAACTGGACACTGAAATTGTTATTTTAAACTAAATCTTCACATTCGAGCACCTATAGCAGCTAAACCATGAGGAATTTGAAGATGATGCAAACTAAATTCTCGTCACATTTTGTGTATAGATTCTAAAAATATTTTTTTCAAAATTTTTGGAATAAGATTGCACTTCTTTCTCCATCTCCTATGAAAATTGGTTTTTTTAAGAAAACAACATTTTAAAAAAGTGACTCACACCGTATAACACATAAATTTTTTCATGAAGGATAAAATTATAATTCTTTCGAATTTAGATTTGTAACTTCGATATCTAGTGCTTCTACTTGGTTAGATAAATTTTTATTGAATATTTTTTCTTTAATCAAGTTTCAAAGTCAAACCAATTACAATTCAGACATAGTGCGACCGTATAACACATAAATTTTTTTGTATATATCGAAATTTAATTTTTTTTTGTTGGATCAAGGACTTCAATATTTTTTGCACTCATATTTTTCAATTTTATTTTTTGAAACTCTGTTATTTTTCCACGTGTAGAACACAGAGCTTGATTTTTGGTGAAAAACCTATGTTTAATAAAACTAAAAACAAATACATAATAAAACCAAAAAATATTAAAATTATAGTTGTTGGATAGCTCGTTCCAAGGACTACCTAATTCTAGTTGGGTTTGTGAAGTATGCTCCATTTTCATCCTCAACCCGAACTTCAAAGCGTAAAAATCTGGACTTTCAAAGTGCTTGTGGGGGAGAATGAGGGAAAAGGGGGATTCAAATGAACCCATAGGGGTTCACTCAAACCCCTAGGGGTTCGCTCAAACCCAGGTTCGAGTGAACCCCCTTTCCTTTTGCATTTTGTTTGTTTTTTTTGGGTGGCCCCAATATTTAATGGGTTCGCTTGAACCTACAAGTTCGTTTGAACCCCTAAAACTAATTTTTTTTTGCATGGGGTCATTTTTCTTGTTTTCCTTCCTCCATCAAATTGTAAACCACTATTGTGGCTTCACCCACCCTAGATGCTCCTACATCACATATTCAAGCTTCATGTCATCCTCTACAACCTTCTCTCTCAAAAATTGATACCTGATTGAGATATTCTTTGTCCTTGAATGCATTACCAAATTCTTTGAAATATTGATAGCACTTATATTATCATAGAAGATAGAAATTGGTTCATCATATACCACTCTAATATCCTTTAAATTTTCCTCATCCATAATACTTGTGTGCAACAAGATGCTACTACAATGTACTATATCTCTAAAGTAGATAAAAACATTGAATCTTGTTTCTTGCTTAGCCATGACACCAATCTGCATCCAAGAAAGAATGCACCACCACTTGTAATTTTCTTTTCATCTAGACAACCAACCCAATCAGCATATGTGTATGCACCCAAATTAAAGTTAGTATTCTTTGGATACCACAAGTCATGATCTAGAGTGCCCTTCAAGTATTTGAATATCCTCTTTATTGCTGCAACATGTGACTCTTTAGGATATTCTTAAAATCTATCCATAAGACAGTCTGCATGCACGATATACAATATAATAGCAGTTAGATGTAGTAGTCCTCCAATCATTAATCTATACTTTCTCTTATCAGCCTTAAGAGATTCATCATTGTTGCTCAACTTGCAACTAGTAACCATAGGGGTACATACTGGTTTAGAATCTTTCATTCCAAACTTCTTCAACATATCCTTAACATACTTTGATTGTGAATAAAAATATCTTTATCTATCTGATTTATTTTTATCCCAAGGAGGAAATTCATCTCCACAAACATAGACATTTCAAACTCTTTCTACATCTCTTCTACAAATTTCTTATAGATAACTTCATTTCCTCCAAAAATTATGTCATCAATATATACAACCACAATCAAGATTTGATCCTTTTCAAATTTGAAGTAAATATTTCTATTTGCAGTACCTTTATTGAATCCTTGTTGTAACAAGTACTTGTCTAACCTTGCATACCAAGATCTAGGAGCTTGCTTCAATCCATATAATGCATTCTTCAATCTATAGACCATATCCAATTTATTTGATATTTGAAATCCTTCTGGTTGTTCTATTATACCTCTTCTTCTAATTCACCATTCAAGAAAGAAGACTTCACATCCATTTGATAAACTTTAAACTCCTTATGTGTTGCAAAATCCAAAAAAATATTGATATCTTCCATTCTTATCACCATAGCAAATATTTCCTCAAATTCTATTTCTTCTACTTGTGAGTAGCCTTTACACACAAGTCTTGCCTTGTTTCTTATCACTTCACTCTCATTTAGTTTATTTCTGAATACCCACTTAGTTCCAATCACATTCTTATTTTCTGGTCTTGGGACAAGTTCCCATGTCTAATTCTTCTCAATCTACATTTGTTCTTCTTCCATAGCCTTGATCCAATACTCATCCTTGCATGCTTCAATCATTGTTTTTGGTTCAACTTTAGAAAGTAAAAACAAATTTACATGTTCTTCAATAGCCTTCCTTCTTTTCAATACACCCTTTCTCTTATCACCAATGATCTGTTCATCAGAATGATTCTTTTGCACGTACATAGGAGTTTTAGGAACCTTTTCCAAAGTTTCTTCCTCTTCAAACTACACTTCTTTTTCTTTAGATTTTTCTTCTTCTCTGCAAGAAGATTCATTTGATTCATATTCATCTATTACCACTGAATTATTTTGTAGATCTTCATCAACCTTAACACTTTTACTCTCAACAATATTTCTTAGCCTCTTTTTTTAGTACCAGTAAGCTTTGCTTCTAGTAGAATATCCAAGGAAGATACCTTCATTAGCTCTTGCATCAAAATTTCTCAAGTTTTCTTCATCTCTTCTAATATAGCATTTCCTTCCAAACATGTTGAAATAATTGATAGTAGGCATCCTTCCATACCAAAGCTCATAGGGATTCTATATGTTTTTTACTCTTTTTTGCACCCGGTTAGTTATGTACAAAGTAGTATGAATTGCTTCTATCGAGTAGACTTTTGGTATATTTTCTTCTTTCATCTTTATCCTTTCAACTTCTTGAATGGTCCTATTCTTTCTTTCAACCACTCCATTCTGTTGAGGAGTCACAGGGGAAGATAAATTCCTCTTTATTCAATGATTCTCACAAAATATATTGAACTCATTGGAGGTGAACTATCCACCTCTTTCATACCTCAAACATTTTTTTTTCATATCCATTTCATTCTCAACCATAACTTCGAATGCTTTAAACTTAGCTAGAGCTTCTGATTTTTCTTTGATAAAAGTAACCCATGTCATTCTAGAATAATCATCAATCAATAGCATGAAGTACATGCCACCTTGAAGAATTAATAATTTGGTAAGACCATAAATATATGTATGCACCAATTCCAACATTCTAATAGAAGATTATTCTTTGACTTTGAAACTTCTTGTTTCTTTCTTCCCAACATGATATTACTTATACACAACATTGATAGGATTTTTAATATTTGGAAAATCTCTCACAATTTGAACTAAACTTTTTCTCACTAGGCTACTAAAATTAATGTGACACATTTTTCTATGTCATAGCCAACTCTCATTGATATGAGTCATGAAACAATAAACATCAACACCCTTGAGCTGATAGACATTTCCATCTATCCTTCCAACAACAACCACAATTCTGGAGCCTTTTCTAATCTCACAACCATCATCTTGAAACATAATATTGTGTTCCTTGCTGCATATTTGTCCAACACTCAAGAGGCTATGTCTTGAACCCTTAACATAATGAGAATGATTAGTGTTATTCTTGCCATCAAAACTAATTGAACCTTTTCTACATCTCTAAGCAGATGTATCATCACCAAACCTAACAAGTCCATATTTTTCAAGTTTAAAAAACTTACTCTTGTCACTAGTCATATGATTAGAGCATCCACTATCAATAATCCAATATTTTTCTCCTATCTAGCATGAAAAGTAGATACCAAAGTTCCTTCAATATTAGCACTTGCTTTCAGAGCATTTTACTTTACTCATCTCTCAGAGTTAGAAAAAATAGTTTCATCTTTAAAGCCATGAACAATAATTCACCATCCTCATCATCCCCATAATCAAATTCATCATTAGATATACTTGCATCTTCTCTAACATAATAACTTTTCTCAATCATTTTACCTTTGTTCTCCATATATTTTTCATTCAAAGCTCTATTTGGACATCTTAAAGCATAATGAACTATCTTTCCACAATTGAAACATTTAAAAGGAAACTTACCTCTATAATTACTAATACCATTTTTCATTCTCCTTACAAAGTTTTCTTCCACATCATCAAGATCCTCTTGATCTAATTCCAAAGTCTTCTATGATCTAATTCTTCTTCTTTCATTTCTCCACCAAGGCCTCTGATGCCATTGAATTCATCCACCTTTTGTAAGTATATTGTGATGTTTTCATCTTCATACATTTGCAAGGTCTCAAACATGATCTTCAAATTTTGCATCATAGCTTGTTTAACCTTATCATCTCCTTCATAAATGATTTCTAACTTTACCCAAATTTCTCTAGCAATTTTTAGATTCATAATGTTCGCCAATTGAGAATTAACAAGACCACTTAAGAGAGTGTACCTTTCTTTACCATTCTTTTCATAGGCCTTGATCTCATCATCAATCTTTGGACCATATTCAGGTATAGTATATCTAGTCTCAACAGTCTTTTAGATTTCAAATCCAAGAGAAACCAAAAAACCTTCCATCCTTGTCTTTCAGAATGCATAAATTTGATCCATCAAATAAAGGAACATCTTTCTTGTGTGCCATCCCAGATCTACGTCAAGTGGTTAGTATTTCTTCTAAGGAACCTTGATTTGATACCAATTGTTGAATGCAAAAGACAACTAAGCAGGGGGGGGGATGAATTAGTTATACCTTAAAACTTTAAAACCCTCACAAACATTCAAATCCACATCAATTAAATTAACCATTAATCTATTAGAACAATTTAACATGAAAGTTGATAATATAAATAGAACCAAAACAACACCATACACAAAGAAACACCAGATTTACATGGAAAAGCTAAGAAGGGAAGAACGACGGTGAGGATTAGCTCACAATATAAAGTAATATCAACACTGGCTACAATAGGGCTCATTGCCTAGAAGAAAGAAAGGCTCATTGCTAGAATATAAAAGAAGATAGACACTAATAAAATTTGGAAAATAAATGACTATGTGACTAAACATTTTAGTCACGACAACTAAAAATGACTAAATTATACTAATTTTTTGCAACACAACTATAATTGACTAATTTGATCATCATGTAAAATATAACTAAATAATTAGTAACACAAATAAAATTACTAGTATTGAAAATATAGAATTACTAGTATATAGACAAAAACACACCACTTGTATGCAAATTATTGCATAAAGGATAACCTAGTTAAATCAAGCCTAAAATTAAGGGGAAATTGTAAGGTTTAAAATTTTCCCCATTATAATAACCAAAATAATTTTTTATCATGAAAATATCAAATACAAATATGATCATAAAGGTTGTGATAATATTAGATGTCAAACATGTGGGGTTTGTCGATTCCACTAGCTTTATGATATTAAAAAATGCATACATTTTCAATATCTATTTTAATCAACAATGTAAATGTACTGGTAAGACTCATGATAAAAATATTTAAAATTTGAAGATTTATATATCGTTTATAACATATAAAATAGAATTCATATTTTGGAGGTTTGTAGAGTGTTTACAACATTATAAAATATACTTTAAATATAGTTATTGATTAACCTTTCATAAGTACCTATAAGTGTTGTTTTATTCACTTCTTCAATGATTTGTTGCACTAATAATAAAATGTAGGCTCGATCCATTCTCGTTGCACTTCAGAAAGCTTGTGAGTTGGGTTGGAAGAAGATTATTTGTAAAATGAATTCTCTAATCGTTTTTTCTCTTTTGAACAAAGAGAGGTTGCATAAGCCTTTTTGGTGGTTGACATCTCTTGCTAAGTAGATTCTATTGAAATGCCCAAGACAACTGAGAGGGGGGGTGAATCAATTGTGTCAATTCACTTTACTTATAACCTTAATCAATTCCACCTTTAATTCAATCTGTTATTAAGTGTAAAAGTGAAATGCAAATAACAAAAAGAAAACACCAGAGACACCGGATTTACGTGGAAAACCCAATGAAGGAAAAAGCACGGTGATGATTAGCTCACAATATAGTATTAATGCAATACCAAATACAAAGGCTCACTGTCCATATACAAAGGCTCACTACAAAAAAAGGAATCACTATCCAGAAGGAGGCTCACTACAAAAAAAGGAATAACTATCCAGAAGGAGGCTCACTACCTACAAAAAAAAAAAGATAAATGAAGATCCACCACAAAGGTTCCACACATTCGCAACTTGATCAAAAAATTGTAGACACCATCAACTCACTGCTTTCATTAATCTAACACATTAAATCAATGTTGCCTCAATTCACTCTTTCAATCTTTGATTTTCACACCTTTTTCCACACTTCACTTGCTTTCCCAATTCATGGATGGATGGGTATTGAATTCGCAACAACTTGATTTTATTTTATACCATCTTCAACCCTAGAAACATTCTCCAAGGTTGGCTTATACCATTTTCAATTTACAAATTTAAATTAGGTCGGCTACTCAACATTCCCATGGTGGATAAGAATGAGAGAGGACCAATTACATATTTAATTTAGGACACAAAAAACATCTTGGATCGATCACATGCTTCCTTAATTCGATGCAAAATCTTCATGTAATGTGTAGACACTAGGTCGGCCAAACCTAATGAAAACACCAATGATATTTGAAGTACACACATATCTAGCAAGATGATCACACGTGGATCACTCAACATGCTTCACCAGACATTTTACCATCTTTGAGAATACCTTAGGTACATCCACAACAACTACAACAAATTTCATTCACAAAAAACTCTTCAATGGTCCAACTGGACCAACCAACAACACACAGGAGCTCTAGAGAAAGTCTTTCAGAGTGCCAAATTACAAGAACGTTTTTCAAAACATAGAAACCATCAAGAAGAATCATTTCCTAGATTTGCAATATCTTAAACCCAAAACCACAAGATTGCAGAGCCAAAACAGTTCCCCAATCCACAAACAAATAGTTCTGCCAAACCAATTCACATACCGGTGAACACATCTTTCACTCTCCATCGAACCAGAAGCTAAAAATTGAGATATATTATCCATTGAAGCTTATGAATATAACTAGAAATATGCACAAGCATAGGATCAACATAGAATAAATGCAGAGAACAATACCAAAGCACACTCAAAACACACACTTCAACACTATCATCATTATTTCTCAAATTTTCTCAAAAGCACTTAGCAAAAACACAACTACAACTTTATAAATATAGCTCCATGTAATCTAAGCACTTCTACAGTATCTCAACTATACAAGTACCATCTTCAATCAACATAAACTATGTTGACATCAATGACAACATTAATGAAACCACCACCAAACACATCCATACCTGCAACAGATTCTTTATCTCACCTCAAATTTTGATTCCATTTTCTTTGTTCATGTTCATAGAGAATAGAATGTTGATGCAAATTTATTAGCTAAATGGGCCTTTGATGTTTATTGCGATTATAATGTCATTGATAAACCTTGGCAACTTCTTTAGCTCATTCATAATGATTGGGCTTAACTCTCCTTGTAGTTCTTGAAGATTGTGAGTTTTGTTTGGATCACTAATTCTTTTAATTCTTGGGGATGGTGGAATAATGGAAATCCCCTTTGGATTTTTCTTCTTTTGATCTTCTTAATGACTATTGATATTTGGAAATATTTATGTTGCAATTTGTTTTAAATTCACTTATAATATTATTTTATTTTTACCTAAAAAAAGCTTATAAGTAGTCAAATCATATATTTTTTTGTATTGATTGAAAATTTGATGTCACTATTAGAAACCTAATTCCTATCCCTTTTCTTCACACCTAAAATTATCAAATTATAAAATTTTATATTGATTAAAGTTTTGATATCACAATTAAAGACCTTATTTCCATAAATTAAAAAATTTGAAGACGTTATATTGAAAACTATAACAACTTACCACTACACAACACTTACCTACACTCCAAATAATATTTTTAAACATCCTCGAATTATGTATAAAGGGTTGGATAATGATCCTTTGTTCCCGCCCTTTTCAGCAATCTTGTTTCCACATATTTTTATGCCGAAGGCATCCCCATGTTGAGCTTTCCCAACCCCTTTTTATGTCGAACACTATAGATTGACTTATAGATGATGCAAGATGAATCTGAACCATTCATCATTTTTGGCCATTTTCTCTGTAGTTTATGCACCTTTTTGTTGCTTTCCCCACTATTGTTTCTATATGCTCCTTCAAACTCTTCATTCCTGGTATTGACCTTTCACTTCTCCAAATTGGAAAGCTGCAACTTGAAAATAAGGTTTCAAAGATGGTTTTGCACTTTTATTGCAAGCTCTCCCTAATTTTTATCATCAACAACATGACACAATTTGTGTACAATTTTTAGGTAAGTCGATTGCCATGGTTTCAATGAATTTAAATTTTTGGAATCTTTACACTGTTGGATCATTTTTTTGTGTTTTGTTTCATTTTAACACCATTAGGTTGAGCTCTGTTAAATGAAGGGATTGACTATCTGGAAATTTGTCTCATGCTGGGAAAAACAACTTTCAAGTAGTTGAAACATTCCTCACCCCATGTCTAAAAAACAAACTTTAACTCGCAACCAATATTTTTGTTTAAAAGCTTGCAATTTTTTTGTTTTGAACTAAAGTATCGAGTAGTGCTAAAACCTTGATATTTTCGGATGCTTAAGTGTGCATACAAAACCTGCATAGATTGACATGTACTATCCCCTATTTTTTAGGGTTTGGTTTTATTAGGGTTTTAAATTATAGGTTTGAAATTTTACAGTTTAAAATTCTATGATTTGATTTTTTATTGGTGTGAGCTTGTACCCTTCAGAATGAGTGATGGACTTGAGTTTCCTGTAATGAACACATTTCAATTACCCATAAAGCTCATGCCTACCCTAAAATATGCTTGTCCAATCATTCAAACTTTTTTCCTCACTGCTCTGCAACACTACCTATTTTGATTATTTTACTGTTGTCCCTATCTTGCAAATGTATATCATCAAACATCAGAAAATAAACTACACTATATTCACATCATGGTTAATCAAGTAAGTATGAAAAATTCAACAGTTTAAAAGTAGTAAGAAAACAAATGGATTTGTTTCTGTGATGCTAAAGTTCTTGTTTTTTGGTCGTCGCTTCCAATATGTTGCCTATCCTAAACAACATGTTAGAGTTTCTAACTTGTTTTGTGTTGTATTTGTTTTTTATTAGCATTTGTTTATGTGTTGAAATTTAAAAAAATTGTATTTTTAATTGCGATTTATTGATGTTTTCTTCTTCTTTTGGATTGCTTTTAACAACATGTAAGGTAATCTTGAAATGAGATCTTAAATATCTGTGAATGCGAGACACATTATTTCATAATTTTAAACATAGGGTATGTTAATTAAGATCACATTCATAAAATTTGTAATATGGAAATATGGAATATAGTTAACTATTAATGAGGTAAGTTTGAAATACACTACTGATGATTTGTGAACATTGGAATAAACATGGGTAATACTCTTTAAGCTTTATAAATGTAGGCCCATTTTTAAGATTTCAAACACTTGCCATATCCTTTAAGACTTGTAAAGAAGGGCTACCTTTGTAGGATTTATATATTTAGGTTGGGCTGAAATGGACCTTAATTGTTAGATCACATCCTTACCACATGTACGCTGGAGTTTTTGGGGGATTTATGCAATGAAATAAATTTTAACTTGGGTTAGTCCTACAATCAGGACGAATTTTTGAGTCATTAGAATATATTGGGCTCCAACAACCTTTATATGCTTGGTGTTGGAGATTTTCTTTAAACTCAAGTGTCCTAATATGGTTCAATATTTGAAACCCCAGTCTCACCATCTCACAATGAAAATAAAAAAAACAAGAAATGGAATCAAACCTAAAGATATGAGTGTGATAATCTATAAGCGTAAGTGATGAAGTTGTGGTTCGTTTGGGTTTATATAGTTTTATGTATAGATACTTTAAGATGGGATTTTAGAAAATGGTTTGCAACATGAACTAGTTGACCAAAATCAATTTAATGTTTATCTTTCTTCATTACATTGTGGCTTATATAGCTTGCTGATCCTAATTTAGATTTCTCCCTTACCCATTTTCATATAGAGCTAGACCTAAATTCGAAAGATTTTATTTAGGTTTCCTCCATACATCAACACCTCAAAGAACCAAATTCAGAAGACTTCTTCCAAAAAAATTTGAGATTCTGGCTCAAAAACCACACTCACTCTTCTATCATGACAATAGATAACAAAGTTTTAGTACTATTCTATTAACTAGTAAAGGTCATTTCATCCTTTTTAAAGAGGGGGGGTTATTGTATGCAAATTTTTAAGCTTATGTTACATATAGCCAGATATATTTTACTTTGTCAATGGAAGCTATATGATGTTTGCATCTGGTACGATTCAACAAGGGTTGACATATAACAACTATTTACAAAGACAAATAAGAACTATTTGACAAAAGCATCTTATTTCTTTTTTTTATGGTGTCATTCAGTAATGCTTAGAAACTATATTGGCATTTTTATGACACTGTGAACTCTGATGAGCTAATTTTGATTCACATGTACTAGCCATTTTCTCAAAAAAAAAATTCTAGTTTAGAGTGGTTTCTTTTCTTATTAATATTTTTGGCTTTAGAGTCTATTCCCGACTCATTCTTGATTCATTGTTGGGAAGATGTCAATCTACAATGTCTATGGATTTCTTTAGCTGCAAAGCTCTTTTTCAATCATTCTTTCCTAAAATGACATAACATAATTCAAATAAAAATTTTCTATTATGAAAGGCAAGAGATTCTCCTTAAAATGGAAGATAAATTCACATGTTTGTGCAATTGGTTATTCAAATCCCAATCTTCCCTCTCTTGTGTTTGTACTCTAGACCATGTGATTGGAATGACTGGAATCAATTATAGTTATGTCATAAGGAATTTTGCACAAATAAACAATGTGCATCCTTTACTAAATTCCTCTTCTACATTAGTTATTTTAGCAACTATATCACATGAAAGTACCTTTGCAATGATGGAATGGGGTGGGGAAGAGTATCAAAAATTAATGGGAAATGCAACAATTAAATTAGACTAGCTATTTATTATTTGAAGATGTTGCAGCAGAAGAATACAACAAGATTACAAGGAGAAAGAAAACTGGTCTTGCAAATAAAAGAAACGTACCTTAGAACAAGGGTAAAAAGCACAAGCCAGGTAATTCAAAGAGATTTGGCTATGGATCATTTTTTATATACTATGCATTGAAATTAGAAGTTTCATGGATCATTTTTTTTTCTAATGACATACATAGGTTGTTCCCTAGCATGGGAGAGAAATACACAAGCTATGCAAGATCCCAAGGAGATATTATTCAAGAACTTAATTTTATAAGGAATTTGAAACCCATGATTGCAATGTTAATGTGCAATAAAATGGAATTGATTTTTCTTAAAGATAATTACTAGTATCTTTTTTCTTTTAGATTTGTAGATTTAAAAGAAATTGGGACAACCTCATCTTCCTCTCAGGTAAGCATTGATCTTCATGTATGAGTAAATTCTAGTAGGAATACATTATTGATTTTTGTCTCATTTATTACTCAACTTGGATAGTTTGCAAGAAATCTCGATGACAAAGATACTGAATGGTTCTAGGATGATGCATTAAATAGTGCTAAAAGAAATAAAAGGTAGTTGAGATTCTCTTTCTTATTTGGTTATTTAACACATGCATTAATATCAGGTTTAAATAAATGGCATTCCATGTGGATAAAATCTCTTAACTATTAGGACAGCCTTAGGAGACTAACATTTTCACCATGGTAGATGCTAGAACCTGCAACCTTGTGCTTGAATTGACAACAAAATTGACTTGCATTAAAACCAGGTTTAAGTAAATTTTATTCTATATGGATAAAATTTGTGAACAATTAGATCAGCCTTAGGAGACCAAAAATTTCACTATGAGAGATGCTGGAACCTGTAACCTAACATTTTCATGAGTAACCGCCTTTACTTGAATTAAAATTGGGTTTAAATAACTAATATTTTAGGTGGAAAAAAGTTGTGAACAATTAGGACATCCATAGGAGATAAACACTTTCACTATAGGAGATGTCAAAACCTACAACATTTTGCTTGCATCAGTGATAATCTTGAATTTCATAACACATTGTGTTAACAAGCCCTTATTGGTATAGTTATATTTGGTAGCCTAAATCAATGCTATATAACGATTTATCTAATAATTGTGATGAAGTTATGACACCTATAATTAGATGAAATCATAGTTCAATCTATGCAGAGGATGATGTACTTGATTCTTATTTCTATTATTTATACATGGTGAATACTTTGTGTGAATATACACACCTTTATAATTCATTGTTTAATTTGATTATTTTTTTTGTTTTCTTCTATATTTCTATTATTACTAATTAGTAGTAGTATTTCATGTTTGGTATCTAACATATAATCCCCACTTGAGTTGCTACAATCTTGAATTAGAGATGGCAATACTATTTCATCTCACCATCATAAGGATATGATAATTTTTAGTTTTAATCTTAATAACCAGATATGAGTTCAAGCACAAATTTTGACAAGAACAAAAATAACAAAAAATTTATAGATTTTTGAAAAAGAAAAGAATCCATTATAGTTTGAAAATTGAAAATATATTGCATGATGATTCTAGTTTATGGTTTAATTATTGATTGGGTTGTTGTCCATTTCCCACAGTAACTTAAGACTTTGATGCTTGGGAGTTGATGTTTTCATGATATTTCCTTAAACCGTAGACCTTGGACATAAATCTATTTTCATAATATTTCAAATGATATCGATATGCTATGTGGACTGTTTTTGTTAATTTGCATGTGATTAATGAATGCCACTTTAAGATGATTATGGATATGCAGTTTTCATGCATGATAATGTTGTCATGCAAATACTTTGAGACCTGCAATTTAGGAAGATCCCGCCAACTAGACGTGTGCCATATCGGTCAACAAGGTGGTCATTTATGGAGAGAAGGATCTTGGTGGCTGGAGATTTCTCGTGCATTAGATTATAACCACCTTATAGTGGTCTTAAATTTTGTTGAGCATGCACTAGCGTTACTATTCTTCCATATTCGAGTTAAGGCAATCATGCATGACAGGTTCCATGCATGCTTAGAAGGCCCTTCTCTCTTCCACACTTTCTATAATGTGGCATCCTTCACATTTTCTTGAGTTGACCGCCTTTCTAGGTGGTTGGATAAATAATGACTCTGATGTACTCACATTCTTAGGTTTTTGATAATACAACTATGTTGATTGTACTCATGTTTCTCTACTGAATAAAATGAAGTTATAAGTTCGTGGATCTAAGTCTATCTTAGTTTTAGGGAATACTTATCCAAGGGGGAACACTTGGAGAGTAGTCCATCTTGTACCTTAGTTTAGTTTAGCTGTTATTTTTTGTTCAGTAATTAGTTAAGAAATCTAGCACTGACTGTTCTTGCAGCCACTAGAATTCCATTCTATGAATGTTCCTGCAGCCAAAGCAAAATAGAGTAGTTTCTTGTTTGTTCGCTCAGATTTTCATTTTTGTCATGCATTTCAGTTTGGTCTAGTTATTGGTTAATGTTTAGCATTTATGTCATTTCCTTCCAAGCAATTTTATTTCAGTATTATGCCTTTCTTAAGTTGAATGAATGTGGCTACTTTGGATTCCTAGTGCACATATAGTGCTGACCCATTTCAAGTTTACATCCCTGGGTTGACAATTTATATGCACCTTCATGATGATTGAGATAGCTATTCAGGTCAGATATCCAATCTCTGAATCATAGTTGTAAAGGCTTAGTTGTTAAAATCATTATAGGAGGCCAACATTTTTGGCATCATTGTCGGGGATGGTGTCAAACTAGGTAGTTCTTTGGATTCATTGATATTTTTTCTTGTTGTATTATTTCTAGAGTTGTTCTTAGTATACCCCTCGTTAGAAGAGTAATGACCCCCTATTCTTTTGCCAATTTTTTGTTTGAGTTGGTTGATAGTGAGTTGATACCATATGCATTATAAAGAAGAGATTCTCATGGTATATTCCTTCCTAACAATCCTAATTTATTCTAGATAACTAAGTACCGGAACCTACCCAGAGGTGAAGAAGAAGAAGAGCCACACCTTTTTGTTGATACATTTCTAGATTTGACCAGTTTTGAAGCTTCCTCTAAAGATCAGAATTAGATTGAAAACCCCCTTGATGTGGAATTTCATCAAGTAGGCATGAGTGATGCAAATAGAAATAGACCTAACAGAGCTAACCAACCAACTTTTCCTTTTCCCATTGATCATTAGAATGAATTAGACAACCTCAAAAATATCCATGCCAGTGATTTTTTTAGTGGCTAATATTCGCCAATTGGCTAATAGTTGAAATTTGGGAATCCAAAATTGGCTAATAGTTTGAGCTATAATGTGACCTGAATCGCCACATTTTTACAATATTTTATTATAGTCTTTTTTAAATCGCCAAAGAATTTATTTTTATTAGAAAAATAACTTAAAAGTTCGCCACGATATTTGACACATGATTAGGTTAGATTCGCCTGAATTTTATAAATTATAGTAGAAATTTATATTAATTCGCTAATAGTATATCATAATTATAACTTTCTTTAGGACCATGTTTCTAATCTTTAGTTTCCACCATTTATTTATAATATAATCTAATGGCCCTTGTTGTATTTCACGAGGTAAAATATAGCCACAATTTGTAATGCTCATGAGCCCCACAATTTCAAGTCTCATGAGCATTATAGATTGTGGGTATATTTTACCTCGTAGAGTATGAGGGTCCTTAAATCAATGATCTACAAGAAATTTTGAGCCCCATGAGAATTACAGATTTTGGGTACATTTTACCTTGCAAAATACAATGAGGGTCATTATATTATATTTTAAAACAATGGTGGCAAGTAAATACTATAGTTTTACCCTTAAGCTGATCAATAATTTCCTCTCTTGGGCCCTTACGTTTCCATGAGAATTATTTTTAGATTGTATGGATTTGGCATCATAATTAATGATTTTCTTATTACTTTTCAAGATTCGCCAAAATTTTCTAAAAATTCTAGTGATGTAAAAAAATCGCCAATAAAATTATTATTTTTTGTCGAAAAAAGGGAAAGATTCGCCAATAGAAATTAATATTTTTTCCTAAAAAAATTGAAAGATTCGCCAAGATTTTACGTATTTTTTTGAGGGGGGTTTCTTAAAGTTATCGCTGATCCCTGCTTTAGTTTTTCCTAAGTTCTATGGACTTGTCACATAAGATCTTGATACATTTTTGTTTCAGTTTGATATACTTTGTATAAGTTATGACTATACCACTGATGCCCATAGGCTGAAGCTATTGCCTGCCACGTTGAAAGAAGTTGCATTAAGATGGTTCATGAGCCTAGGCAGAGATATTGTGGAGACTTGGGATGACATGAAGAGAAAATTCCGTGAGAAATAAAAAGAGTATTGCAGGAGTAGTGACATGAGAGGAGATGACATTTTTAGGATGCAACAAAAGGAAGATGAGAATCTGGAGGATTTCATTTCAAGGTTTCTATTTTTTCTGCAGAAATCTCCACACCATACACTCAATGAAGAATCACATAAGTTTCTTTTCTTTAGAGGAATTAATGACAGCTACACTGATGCCTTGGAACTGATGGGAGGAAGAGATATCACCCAAGTTCCTTGGGAAGATATCAAGAAAATATGTCAGAATTATTCTAGGGACAGCCTCAAAGAAGGGGAGAGCTTACCGATCTTCTATGGGTATGTCATCCACCAGTGGAGTTTCAAGGATGGAGATAACTCACTTACTGGCAGATTTCAAGCAAGACATCATAAATATTCTGGCTACTTAACTAGATTCACTTTAGGCCATGAAAAAACAAGAGGAGGTAGAGGAAATGTTGGCAGAATATTACCCTCATTGCAGACAAAAGAAGGAGTGCATATGCAAGATGAAAGCTAATATTGAAAGAAAACAATGGCATCCAAGTTCAAGCTAATCTAGGGTGAAGATGATCAAGTTTACTATGTTGCACAAAGGATGCCATGGGATCCAAGACAAGGTATGCCACCAAATCCACTATCTTTTGTTGGGCCATTAACAATTCTTATTCATCTAGTAATCAATGGAAACCCCCATATCCATCCAATTATGGAGGATATCCACCACAAATTTGGAGTAACCCTCCAAATTCTTGGCCCAATCACCAAAACTCTCCACCCCAGTGGAAACAACCTTAGGGAAATTGGTAGCCACCTCTAGGAAATTGGCAACAAACATCTTAATGGAGGGGAGGACAACAATAGACAAGCCATACAACAAATTATATGCAGCCACCTTCTTAGCCCCAAAAACCTATTATAATGCCTCCTCTTGGTTAGACAAGTTCAAATATACCTTAACCTACTCAACTACTAGCCCAACCCATGTCTAACCCAAGTAATAAACCACATCAATAGCCAGTATAATCTATTGATCCACACCAATTCCCTGCATATGTTATGAGTGTAAGTGACATCTATTTCCGTTCAGGAACCACTTTGCCAGCTCCTTCCACACCTATTATCACTGAGCTTCTTATGGAAGAGGAGGAGCCTCTAAATGTCCCTATTCAGCCTAAAAATCCTCAACCAGTCCCAACCAAGTAGATTGATCCTGAACCACCATTTCCCTAGAGGTTGTTGGAAACTGTGAAACAAAAAGAAGAAAAGGAGGACACAAATTTTGACATTCTAGATCAGTTGAAGCATATATATGTCCAGATACCTATATTTCAGGCCATAAAAGATGTTCCCATATATGGGAAGGTAATCAAGGAAGCATGCCTTAAGAAGCCAGACAAGAAGAATAAAGACCCTACTATAGTTCATGTGGTGGGACAGCTTGCTGACATCATGCTTGGGAAAGTGACTATCCCGAAGTACAATGACCCAAGGAGTCTTGTGGTAGGAGTTTTTATAAAAATGAAAATAAATAATACTTTGCTTGATTTGGGAGCAACAATAAATGTTATGACCAAGGACATCCTATGACAACTAAATATTGTAAGCATAAGACCTACCCCTATTGTCCTGCAACTTGTTGATTGTTCTACTGTTAATCTTGATGGTATAGTGGAATATCTAGTGGTAACTTTAGACTCTTGGGAGTACCCAATAGATTTTATGATTCTTTCTCCTAAAGCCAAACTAGGTGGGTACCCCATTATTCTTGGAAGACCATGGTCAATAACAAAAAATGCTTATATTGGATTTCAAGTAGGATACATGACCATTTTTGATGGATAGAGCACCAAAAATATTGTTCTCTACCCTCCTGCTCAACCATACCATGATAAGGATAATCTAGTATGGCCACACATAGGTGAAGAGGTTGATGAGGTTAATTATATGACACAACTTATGATGTTACGTAGAATTCCCTTCCTACAATTTTAGGATGAAAATGAAGTATTGTCTCACATCATTCAGAACCATTATGAGGTAGAGGAGGAATCATCCTCTCATGTATCTGATTCTACTGCTACAGTGAAAACACTCATGCCCGCTCTTCCTGCAACCGCTCTTCCTACAACTGCTTGTCCTGCAAACGCCTTTCCCACAACTGAATTTCCTACAACAACAGGTATGTTTTGCACCTTACTGCCCCATGAAATCAAATTACCAAGCATTAGTGAAGTAGATATGGTTGAATTAACTACACAAGTGCAAGTGTTAGAAGGGAAAATATCTAAATATTAATAGATAATTGAGTGAATAACAACAATTGTCATTGGAAAACTTGCTAAGGGCCCACCAAAATACCTTTTCATAGGACTATCATGATATGAAGGGATTGGATCCTAAAATTTACACTCATAGGATATATATAAGAGATGATTGTACACCAGTAAGGTAGCTACAAAAATGAATTAACCCTGCATTGAGAGAAATAGTAAAAGGAGAATTGCAAAAATTACTAGATGTGAGATTTATCTACCCCATTTCAGATAGCTAGTGGGTGTCCCCATTGGTGATTGTTCCCAAAAAAGGAGGGAAGTGGCGAGTTTGTATTGATTACAAGGAACTCAACTCTGCCACCAAAAAGGACCATTTTCCCTTACCATTCATAGATCAAGTTCTGGACTCACTTGTAGGAAAACAATACTTTTCTTTTCTTGATGGATTCAGTGGCTATAACCAGTTCCAAATTGCACGAAAGGACTAGAAGAAGACCACCTTTACCTGTCCATGGGGAACCTATGCTTACTTAGTACTTCCATTTGGCTTATGCAATGAACCTACAACTTTTCAAAGGGCAGTCATCAACATATTTTAAGACATCTCTCATGATTGCATGGAAATTTATATGGATGATTTCACTACTTATGGTGCTGATTTAAATGAAGCATTGGAGAATCTTAAGGGAGTCCTAAAAATATCTGAATACCCCAATCTATCTTTAAATAGTGAGAAGTGTTTCATGATGATCCAAGAAGGTGTAGTTCTTGGCCACTACATCTCTCACAAAGGAATTCAAGTCAATCCTACAAAGATTGAGGTAATTACCAATCTACCTATTCCTACAAAACAAAAAGATGTCAGGAATTTATTAGGACATGCAAGTTATTATAGGAGGTTCATTAAGGACTTCAAAAAAATGGAAACACCATTGTATAATCTCCTAACTAAAGATGTTGAATTCCAATGGAAAAAAGACTATGACAAGACATTCTTTGATTTGAAAGCAACTTTAACTCATGCTCCTATACTAAAGGGACCTAATTGGGAGATTCCTTTTCACATCCATATAGATGCATTAGACTATGCTATAGGAGCAGGTCTAGGATAGAAAGAAGAAGATATTGAAAATGCCATTTAATTTGTTGGCAAAAATCTATAAGGAGTTGAATTCAACTATATAGTGATAGAAAAAGAAATTTATTTGTGATCTATGCCTTAAAAAAATTTAGACATTAAATATTAGGCTACCAAATCTTTGTGCATACTGATCATCCATCCATTAGATACCTTATGAACAAACCTCTGATTTTAGGAAGGCTAGCAAGATGGTTATTGCTGATGCAGGAGTTTGAAATAACCATTGTGGATAAACCAGGGAAAGCCAATGTTGTTGTGGATTTTCTTTCAAGGCTAACCACATTAGAAGATAATCAAGTCATAAATGATTCTTTCCCTAATGAATACTTATTTTCCATTAGTGTGTAGACACCTTGGTATGCTGACATAGCTAATTTTCTAGTCACAGGGAGAGTCCCTCCTCACTTCTCTCCAAAAGAGAGGAGAGTACTCATTGATAAATCTTTCCCCTTCTCATGGATTGCTGGATGTTTGTTCTATACTCGACCTGACCAGGTCATGAGGAGATGTGTGAGGGAAGATGAGACATTTCATATTTTCATGCATGCCACAATGAATCCTATGGAGGAAATTTTGCAGCCAAGAGGACAAAAATGAAGATTTTGAACACAAGATATTACTAGCCAACACTTCACAAGGATGTAGGGAGATATACAAGGAAGTGTGATAGCTGCCAAAGGATGGGCCAACCAACAAAATTTAATGAGATGCCACTTTGTCCTCAGGTAGTAATCAATCCATTTGATAAGTGGGGACTGGATTTTGTAGGACCCACTGATCCTCCATCAAAAGGTAAATCCAATATTTTAGTGTGCACTGATTATGTAACTAAATGGGTAGAAGTTAAGGCCATGAAGCATGTAAGAGATACTAAAGTTGTAGAATTTCTGTATGAGGAAATTTTCACATGGTATGGCATTCCAAGAGAAATAGTGATAGATCAAGGGACTCAATTCAATTCCACCCTTGTTACAACACTGGTCAATGAGTACAACATTAGTCACAGGAAGTCTACTCCTTATCACCCCCAGGCCAATGGCCAAGTTGAGGTGACTAATAGAGAAATTGAAGCCATTCCAACCAAAATAGTGGCTATCCATAAAAAGGATTGGGAAAGCAAGCTACCCAAAGTTTTTTGGGCTTACAGAACCACTTGGAAAACAAATAAAAGATTCACTCCATTCGAGTTGTTGTATGGAAAGTTAGCCATTATGCCCATTGAATTTGAGCATAAGACCCTCAGAACTATAGTAGAATTGGGCATGGATATTTCTGAAGCACATAGAGATAGAATCATGCAGCTAATTGCTTTGGATGAGATGAGGAAGGAAGCCTTGCATCACACAGAGGTAGTGCATAATCAATGAATAAGATGACATGATAAATTCATCAAGGATAAGAATTTTCAGCTTGGAGATTGGGAACTTCTCTATGACTCAAGATATAAGGATAATGCAAGAAAATTGCAGACAAGATGGCTTGGACCTTATGAGGTGGATGAAGTATTTTCCAATGGAGTTGTTCAACTTACTACCATTGACTCTATCAAGTTTAAGCTGCTGGTGAATGCTCATTGCCTGAGATTATATCACAATCCATCTTCTATGGAAGAGTTCTTGTAGAAATTCACTCAACATGTAGCACCCAAACTTCCTACAGCTAAAGGAAGTGGACCTAGTGTCCCTTCTTCCAGCTAATTAAGGTATGTCACTTCTCATAATAAATATTTTCACTTTGTGGGGGTCCACTTCTTCACCCATCTTCTCATTCATTCCACCTTTCTCTCTCTTCCACCTCACCACCATCATTTCACTTCACTTCATATCACTCCACCTCATTCCACTCTACTTTCATTAATTGCTCAACTAATTTCTCAAAAATGTCTGGTACTTTCTCCATGATCTTTGTAGTAAATCTTCCATGAATTCAGGTACGTGTGCATTAATTGTTATATCTTAATTGTCTTCTAGTGCATTTATTTAATTGATGTAAATTAATATGGACATTCAGCATAGCATGTCATCACTTTATACCCCTATCAAATCATTCTTTCACCTCACATGTGAGGAAAACTGTGAAAATTTAGGTTGGGGGGAACGTTTTAATGCCATGCCTGCATGTTTGTCCATACCGATTCACGTCAGCAAGATTTAAGTGATTGAGCCAATTTAAATTATGAAATGATGGCTCCTGTGTGTGAAATTGAAATCCTCCACCACCATTTTCCTTAAGCATAGCCTACATTTATTATTCCTTTATTTCTTTAATTGTTCATGTCATAATCCTAAGCCAAAAGGTGAAATTCAAATGACACTAGCATTGGAATTTAGCAGAGTTGCAGGAAGAAGAAGTTTGGTTTCCAAACAAGAATTGCAGGAAGAATTTTTTTACAGAGTAACTATTTGATTTTAGATAATGGGAGGTGGGTTGATTTGAAATGAACCCACGATTCACGACATGTTACTACAGGATGCACCTTTCCTAGCCAAGTTTAGAAACTATGGATGGCTTCGACGAAGGTGTTGCATTAGAAATTTCCCAGACATTATCTGAAGGAAAAGCCACAGTAAAAGGGATGGAAGTCACGGCTACGAAGGAGAGAATTGTAGAAGTTACAGGGTTACCTACATACGATAAAAATTATCCTGCTGCTAGGGATGCTAAGTTGGCTAGGGCCAAATTCATAGAGCCTAATGACCCTCTGTTAAGTGTAGACAAACACGGAGTGAAGAGGACTTCTTTGCTTGATTTATGGAAGTAGGTTGTAGTCTATGTTGTCAAATGTATCACTTGCGAAGGTTGTCAATCAAATTTTCATTTAGTCCATTTTAAGCTTCTGAACCACATGAGGCATGAAAGGAGAATGAATGTGCCCAATGTGCTGTATCACCTTCTTTCGATCATGATAGAAAAAAATTAGAAAGGTAGGGACAATTTTGTTTCCCACCATTGCCTAATTAAATTATTAATTAAAAAATCTCTACATGATGTATCTAATATTTCTTGGGCATAATTTTTGAGAATTGATCAAATTAGGACGAGAAGGAGAAATGTTGGGACCACTATTGGTACCTCAACTTCTGACACAAGCCCTAGTGGAAACCCTCCTGCAACCACACAAGCTATTGAAATTAGTTCTTTTGGGGTAGAGAATTTTTATAAAGAGAGTCCCTCTCTTGATTTTGATGAAGATGTCCCCCTTCGCACATTAATGAAAACTAGGGCATAGAAGAAGAGGGCAAAGCTGAAGGAAGGAAAAGCTAAAAAAAAAATGGTAGAAAAATAAGTGTCAAGCTCCAAGAAATAGAAGGATGATAGTGTTCTTCCTACAGGAAAGGAAAGACAAAGAAACCCTCCCAGAAAATCAAAGTCAGTTGGGCCAACTATTGGGGTATCTCCCAAGGGAAGCCCTAAACCTAGAAAGTTGACACAGGAGGATATAGAAGCTCCAATGGAGCAGGTGAACGATAAAGAAAAGAATGTGTTCGAAGAAGCAAAAAATTTAACACTGGCTGATCTGGCGGATATTGCAGAGCAAGTTGAAAAGTAGGCGTGTGAATAAAATCAGGAACTCCTCTAGCAAGATTTCCTATAGCATGAGCAAGAATAGGAATAAGAGGCCCTGTAGATTGAAATGAGGGAAGAAGGCCTGGAGCCCCTGCAACCAGAATTGGTTGAGCAAGAAGAAGCCCTGCAGATGGTACTCTACCAAGAGCAAGCACAAGTTCCAAGTAAAATAATAGTAGTACATAGGCCCTCTGATTTTTTGCTGAGCATAGTAGTCTTGAACTTGTGGAAGGAAATACAAACAAGAGAAAAAGAATGGAAAGAAAAAAATGTAGGCTAAAGAAGGAAATTGAACATAAAGATGAGGAAATTGAAGATAAGAATGCATAAATTGTTATTTTGAGGAAGAAGTTGGATGACATGACAACTCTAGTGTCACAAATATTAGAATATAGAGCTCCTTTGAGGGGTATATGCCCTATCTTTAAAAGAGAAGCATCTTTCTTTCAAGTTTGCAAAGATTGTTTTAGGTTTGAACCCCTCAATTGAAACCCCTACTAAATTTTTTAATTCTTTTCAGATTGCTTCCCCTGAGATGAAAAATTTGTTTTGTGAATTTTATTTACATAATTTTGTTGTAATGAAAGACCATGAGTGGAATCCACTGCTATATGTTGGGGATGTCCAATTACGAGCATTCATGTTTTGGATACAAAATGAAGTAAGTTGGGGAAATCAGTACAGGACTTATAGGAAAGTTGAATCCAGTATTCCCTTGCCCGTTAGGGCTGAATCTAGACATGTAGGAGATATTTTTAATGATTGGCACAAGATTCTATACCGGCCAAGCTATAGATATAGGATCCTGCCTGAGAGAGGAAGTTTACAAAGAATATGAAGAGATGGCAAGGACCACGGGAGACTTTGTGATGGGATACCTCTCACAGAGATGGAATACCCTATCTGATGATTTGAATCAAGAAAAGCCTCATTCCATGCATAGCTATGCTGCAACACTCAAAAGAATTGATAGGTATATGTAGCTCAAAAGAACAAAAGGGAAATTGTGGCTTCCACTAATTTTTCATCCTCCTATTCTATTGTGGTTGGTGCCAAACTATAGGTTTTACATATATTAAATTGTTGATGAAAGGCAGAGATGGAGCAGGCTAGAGAGACAACAAGGATTCTATTGGGATCCTAATTCAGATACAATTTAGAAATAGATGTGGGACAACTTGCAGCTCCCAACTTCAGGGCATTGAACAAACAAAAACACAACTCTTCCCCTACTAGAGGACCAACAAGACATTAGGTTGGGGGGGAATGATGAGTCTAGTTTATGTTTTAATTATTGATGGGGTTTTTTTCCATTTCCTTCAGTAACTTAAGACTTTGATGCTTGGGAGTTGATCTTTTCATAATATTTCCTTAAACCATAGACCTTGGACATAAATCTATTTTCATAAGCTTTCAAATGATATCGATATTCTATGTGGATTGTTTGTGTTAATTTTGCATGTGATTAATGAATGCCACTTTAAGATGATTATGGATATGCAATTGGTGAGAATGCTAACATTGTCATGTAGATAATTTGAGACCTACAATTCAGGAAGATCCCGCCAGCTGGATGTGTGCCATATCGGTCAACAAGGTGGTCATTTATGGAGAGAAGGCTCTTGGTGTCTACAGATTCCTCATGCATCATATTATAACTACCTTTTAGTGGTATTAAATGATGTTGAGCATGGACTAACATTACTGCTATGCCATATTTGAGTTAAGGATATCGTAACTAATAGGTTATGTGCATGCTTAGCCGAACCTGATCTCTTCTATGCTTTCCCTAATGTGGCGTCCTCCGTGTTTGTTGGAGTTGAACCCCTTGCTAGGTGGTTGGATAAATAAGGACTCTGATGTTATTTTTGAACTCTCTAGAGTCAAATAATGTTAACTTACTAATGTACTCACATTCTTAGTTTTTCGGCAATACAACTATGTTGATTGTACTCATGTTTCTCTACTGAATAAAATGAAGTTATAAGTTCATGGATCTGAGTCTATCTTAGTTTTAGGGAATACTTATCCAAGGGGGCACACTTGGTGAGTATTCCATCTCATACCTTAGTTTAGTTTAGTTGTTATTTTTTGTTCAGCAATTAGTTAAGAAATCTAGCACTGACTGTTCCTGCAGGCACTAGAATTCCATTCTATGACTGTTCTTGTAGCCAAAGAAGAATAGAGTAGTTTCTTGTTTGTTTGCTCAAATTTTCATTTTTGTCATGCATTTCAGTTTGCTTTAGTTATTGGTTAATGTTCAAAATTTATGTCATTTCCTTCCAACCAATTTACTTTCAGTATTATGCCTTTCTTAAGTTGAATGAATGTGTTTACTTTGGATTCCTAGTGCACATATAGTGCTAACCTATTTCAAGTTTACGTCCCTAGGTTGACAATTTAAATGCACCTTCATGATGATTGAGATAGCTATTCAGGTCGAATGTCCAATCTCTGAATCACAGCTATAAAGGCTTAGTTGTTAAAATCATTATAGGAGGCCAACACTGCATGCCGATTTTTCTCTCTTCCTTTCAAATGACTAAAATTATCTTGGGTAGGTTATTTTAATTCAAAATGGAGATATGTTGTCATTCCCCTTGGTTTTGTCTCACTTAGTTTGGTGATATATTTTGGTGAGGCGATTTTGTTTGGGATCCAATTTGACCTTGACTTGCAACACATAATTTTGTAAACCAATAATAAAAAATGATTTCCTAATTTATAGTATTTTGAAGATTTGTTAATTTTGTTTTGTCTTTTGGTCATGTAATATGAGTCAACCCATATCTTTGCCTATCAATTGAATTAGTATTGTAGAAAAACATTTTTTATGATGTATTTGGCATCAAGGAGGTCTCCATAATGTTGTAGTACATGGGATGCAATCTTCCAAATCTTTGTAATGTGTGATTGCTAATAGTAGAGGATTATTTCAAAGCTCACATATCTCATCTTTCTACGAAGTTAGATTTTATGTGTTTCACTCACTTTGGATGTTCACAACATTTTGTTATGTTGGTTATCCTTATTGACATTTCAAGGTTATCTCTACCTATTTTTTGGATGTTTATCATAAATTATGTGCCTATGCTTCCATGTTCCTTTCCTTTTTCCTCCCATCTCTTAGATCACCTCTTGGAAAGAAAACATAATCATTCTCCTTAATTTTGAAAGAATATACAAGATACTTTATGTTCCCTCCATCAATCTAGATAGATACAAAAATAGAATTTTCCTCCCATGCCCATTTTACAAACCAACACAACCTATTATTTATAGATTACCATTTACAATAGGGTTCTCCTTGGCCCAGGAAGAAATTCCATCAACATAGGAAGTTGTCTTCACAAAGATGAGAGTGTGCCATAAGGAGGCACTATGTATGGATTGCGAATCTTAATATTTTCATGATTATGAATCTTACAAACAACCTTTTGTTTGGTAGCACTCCAAAGAAACTCTGGGAGTTAAAGAAGCTTAAAATCTTGGATATGAGTGGTGAAAATTTGTATTATGAGATTGAACCTAGCATAGGTCTTGGAGATATTTGAGACCTCTCTCTAGGTAATTTTATTTTATTAGGGAGATTGGTAACTAATTTGGGATTTCTTTCTTGTTTAAAGATGCTAGATTTGGGATAAAAGTTTTTTAGGGAAAACATTCTTCTAGGTCTTGTTACTATCTAAGATCCAAAATATGGAAATTCATGCCAATATTTTGTCTTCATCGATTCAATCACTGCTAAGAAACCTCAATGAAAAGTGTATACTACAATGAAAAGAGTTAGACAAATGATGCTATTCTCGATTATAAAGTACCATGTAGCCTCACATATAAGCTTTCAACGGTATGAATTCATGTTATATCTTATCTCAATCCAAGTTATTTTATTTAATAGACTTCTACTTAACATCTTCACTCCCAAAATTTGTAACAAGTACTAAATGTGACTATGGTCCACCAATTACAAAACCAAGGCCTCAAAATGTATTCTATAATTGTAATCAAAGGACCTTTTGTCTTTATTCAAGTAAAAAACCTTGAATGGAAACACCACCAAGTGGTTTTTTGACACCTACATGACTAAAAATAGCAGCAAACTATTATGGTTGAAGACGAAAATTCTTTTAGAAATAAAGATGTGAGGAAGAAGACCCCTCACTAATTTTCCCAGGAGTGTTGGGATTTTATTCTAATGATTCTATAAGTCATATTTTTGAGCATAGTTAACAATTTTTCCATTTGGGTTAGTGGTTTCAAACTACTTTGGATTGTAGTTAATTAGATTAAACAATACTTATTTTTATGCTAGGTTTTTCACCAATCCTTTTGTTTGTAGGCCTAAGTTATACAACAGATCAATCATGATGGTGAGGTCAATGGAGATTGGTATATGCCATAAAATTCTTTCATTACTGCCACCAAAATAGTTAGTGCAAAATTTTATGTGTTTGATTACAACAAACATCCATCAAAGCCACCTCAAGATGGTGGTTGTAATCTTGATATTGGATTGAGAGGTCATAATATAGATGGTGCAGAGAAGAAAGGAAAGAGGAAAAAATTCATAGTATTGAAGAAATCAATTTAAAATCCCTTGTGGATGTTCTATACCCCGTAAGTCTACAACTCTTCTATTTCACATTTATTTGTTGAATTATATTACACCAATTTATTTTGATTCAATTGTGTTACTAGTTTAATTGCCTCTTGTACAACACTGCTCAAGATGGAAGTCTAGGTGCCTTAGACATCTGTTGTATGGATCATATCATTTTCAAGTCCTTCTTGACTCTCATAGAATAGTTACTCCTTTTGGTTTTCATATAGAACAACTCACTATTAAAATCCACACTCTCCTTAGCTATCAATTTGAATTTCCTGGTCTTTGGAGTTTCCTCTACATCAAATAAAGACTTGGGTTTCTCACCTCCTGAATTAACCTCAAGGTGTGATGAAGAGGAAGAATATGGCATCTTCCCTTGAAAGTGTTGTAATGTATGAATTAAACTTTGGCCCTTAGGCCCTTAATGCTTTTGTGGCAATACCTGCTTGTAGAAAAACTTTGTTTCAATCTATGATCATTATAAACTTGTCCCAATTTGAAGTACCTATTTGATGGCCCATTTGATCAAAGGTAAATGTTTTTGTTCTATATTTGTAGTTGTTTACCATGGAGACAAAATCTTTGATTTCAAGTGTGACGTCTCATGGTGTTTTTTTTTAAAAGTAAATTTAGTGAGTTGCCTTATAGTCATGCAACTATATTATCTTCTTCTCACCTTATATTCATATGCACAGTTGGCCTAGAAGTCTTCTATTTTCAGCTCATGCTTATATATGTTTCCTAACCACTGAAACATAAAACCTTTTGGGTCATTTATTTTCTTTTCATAAAAGGTTTGGAGGTAAAATTTGAAATCACACCACCAAAATTCTTTGAATTTGCAACAACCTTACACTTATAGATGCCAAAATAGATTGGAAAACCCACTCCCAACTTATGCCTACTCTGTAACAAGAAATGGAGCTCAGAAACCTAGCCACAATACTCCATGATCAACACTCTGTCCCTAGGAAACTTCCTAAGGATATAGGGAAAGGAGAAAAAGTTGTACACACTGATACACATGAAGGTAATGAAACTGGATGGAAACCAACCTACTCTAAAACCATTGCTCTAGCATGCTCTGAAATTCTCATATGGGGCTGCTCATCATTTCTTCCCACTCGATACATCAAAAATCATGTCTCACACTCCTATAATGTTTTAGTGGCTCCTCACACTCCAATTATGGAAAGAGCCTGAAAATAAGAGAGGTGTCAAATTATACCACTATGTTCAGACTTGAAAAAAAAGATCTAGCCTTGGCCATATTATAGACTAACTAGGATGTCATAGATTATTCATAGGTTTGTTCAAAATATGTAAGCTATCTATGGATGCATTCACTTATCAGATTGGCCCAATCAAAATGAATTTTACCCTTGCATATTGCACTCATGATAAAGAACACCCATAGCTTAAATGCCCTTGAATCCTCATTCCCTATCATTTGTTTGAGTAGCATGATCATGATGGAAAGTTAATCTTTGAATGCATTCCTTTTATCATTTTTGAGATGTATTTCCTTTTCTCTTTCACCCAATGTTTGCATGTGTTTTTGGCAATCATTAATGCTCAATATATCTCTATCAATTCCCTTATGTTGTGTAATGGTTGAAATAAACAAAATTTAGGTTCACCTTTAATAACATTACTTATAACCGAATTATGTTATTTAAATCTACTTAGAAACACAAGATTTTTTCATGTTCTATAAGGCAGACGATACACTTAAGCAGATTAACCGGCTAAAACAATCTTGAATTGATGTATTGTAGAAAACCACATGACTTAGATTATCTCATTGATCTTGAAGAATAATTATTTTCATTGCACGTAAACAAGATCTTTAGATTTTGTGATACAAGGTCAATGGTTTTTTTTTAGTTAAGGTCCCTTTCTTGTTTGTGACACTTTGAATTAAAACATAAATGTTCAAGAAAATTTGAAGATGCTACAAATAATTTATATTTTGCAATTATCTGACGGACCTGCTACTAAGCTTGTTGTGAAATTATGCCTCAACTTTCTGGATCCCTTTCAGACTTGGGCATTTTCTCCATGTTTCTGGACTTTACCGCCTTACCACTGCAAGCTTTCCTTGGTGGCGCGATTGAGTAGTTTACTGCTTTACCATGGGCCACCCTACTTGGTCCAATGGTTGGGCAGTGTTACCGCCCTACCGCGTCGGTCTTCTTTGGGTCTGATGGTGGTGCGGTGAGCAGCGACAGTTGGAGCATTACGTTACTTCCTTACTGCAAGAGTCGCTCAAAGGTGGCATGGTATTTTAGTTGGTGGTGCGTCGGTGGAGGGAAGTCTTACCTCATCACAAAGGTTTCTCATTGGTGGCACAGTGGCACGGTGAGTGGCATAGTGGTGGATCATTGTGCTACCTCCTTATTGCGGGGTCTTTGTCTAGCAGTGGAGGTAACATGGTGACCAACGCGGGAGTGGCCGTTGGAAGATGAAGGGCAGTGATTATGTTTGATGGTTACCGCCTTACCATGGGTGGTGAGAATTCTCACCACAGTGGCCGTGGGGTGGCCTGGTAGCCTCTGCGATAGCGCGGTTGACCACAGTGGTGATGCCAAGCGGTTACCTCCTTACCGCGACTGGCATGTCTGAGCTCGGCGGTAGCATAGGAAAGGTCGAGAGTGGGTCAAGTGGGATCACCGCCATACCATGGTGGATGTTTGGACTCAGAGTGGTAGCGTGGAGGAAGTTAGTATGAGCTCGAAGCTCAGTCGACCGAGCTTGACTAGAAGTCAAAGCAGAAAATGAATGGTAAAGTGACACATGGCAAGATCTTTAAGATCTGATTGGCCAAAAGATTATTTTCTGATTGCAATAGGGCTACATTATTTGAATGGAGGCTGATGGACATATATTTGCAACCGATTTAATGTTGTGTGGCTCGATGTGCTTGGCTGAATAAACGGTGCACGTTATCAGAGAATGATGGAAGCTTGCAGGTAGGATAATTAATCATCTTGATTACTGTTGATTGCTTGGATGGGCATAAAAAGTAGGCACATGGTAAGAGATTATAAAGTAATCTCATGTGCAAGATCAAGGTGGATGAGCAAAGATAGAGAGGCCGAGAGTGTTCGAGCAGTTTTACATATTGCTGTAACCGTGAGCACTTAGACTCTCAGATCAACAAAGATGTGAACCTGAGATGCCTAGAGGCTGGGCTGTCCATGAGGCTAGCTGTGATAGTCAACTGAGGAGTTGAAGGGAATCTATGTAGTATGTCATTTGAAGGCATCGTAACTATGTGAAGATTATGTATTTTTTGTGTTGCCTATATTTCTCTAGATGGACAAGATATAAACTCCTAAAGAGCATAGCTTTGAGATTGTATTGTAACTATTTGCTGCTGAATAATACAATTTGAGCTGAGTGTTTTGGAGGGTGGGGTTTTTACTTGAAAAGGTTTTCCCCATGTAAATCTGTGTGTCCACATGTTTGTCTTTCATGGTTGCCTGATTCTGCATTCTGAATCTGTGCTTGTGTTGAATCTGTATTTGTTAAGCATTTAATTTTCTTAGAAAGATCAATGGGGGATCAATTGTGCCTGTTTTTGCTTTATGGCATAGTTTGTGTCTTTGGTGTGATTTGAAGAAATGAAAATTACTAAGGCATTGATGTCTTAGACGTCCGTTCTATGATGAAAGACCCTTCCTATCCCCAACAAAGCTCATATAAGCACAAAGAAGTTCCATAGTATAATTAATCACATAACAAATAGGAAATACAAAATTTTTGATTACCTTACTATTATTTTTTCACTTTATCTTGAAAGGATAAAATTCATCGTGTCTTTTAATGTGAGAATCTAAACAAAAAAAAGTTTTCATCTCCACTAAAAGCATGATGGTAAACTTAATTTCAATTATCCCTTAAATAAAGTAAAATGAATGTACTCTCATACTCCTTAAGAAGGGATTATAATAAAATAAATTATGATGGAATACATAAAAGAAGGTTGGTTTTATTATAGTTTTTCTAGAAGGGGAATTATCCCCTTATTTTCTTGCTTCTTCTTAAAGGAGATAATTATATATAGATGTAGGATATAATATAATTATTTTATATGCCATCTTTTTATTTGTATAAATTTTTTTAAATTATTTCTTAGAATAATTTATCTACAAGATTAATTAAGAAATTAATTCTATAATAGTTAATCGTTAATAGATAGTTATGTAACAATTTATAATGACAATAATAAATAAATTCAATTTTTATTTATAATGTTATCAATTTTGAGATTATTCATTAAGTTTGCATAAATACACTATACGAATATTTAATAAGTTTTCATCCTTATATTTTGCATATCAAGATTTTTTAAATTGGAATCTAAAAATATATGCTTAGAATAAAAAAAAGGGGGGGTTGGAAAGGAGGAAATTGCATACTTTTATTCCAATTTTCCATTTATAGATAGAAGATGTGTTTATTGTACTCTTTATATATATATATGTGTGTGTGTGTGTGGGTTTATTTTGTGATTGAAATATTAATTGAGTATTATATATATATATATATATACATGGTGCATTCACTACATTAATATACATATTAATTTTTAAAGGGAAACTTTGAATGAATATTTTTTTTAAGGGATAAAAGTCTTCACCTTTGGTAATAAAATTATTCTTTGTAATCTTGCTATCTGCCTTACCATACCTATACCTTTTGAAATTTATTCAGGGTACTTTACCTATATCTTTAGTATGTTGGATATGATAATTGTTCTATCTATATTTTATAGATATCAAAATTTGATATCAATAACAAGGTAATTATTGGATAATTTATAACTGCTAATTAAGAGTTCTGAATGGGCTCAAAAAAAGTATCGTCTAGAACATGATCTTAATTTGTTGACTTTTATTCACTTGTAAAGTGAAGTATTACAACTTGATTGCTCAAAAAAATCATGCACATCTATTTATTATCCAATTATTACCCTAATTACCAATCTTTTTCGTATTGATTAGTAAATATTATTAATCTATAGTTGAATTAGGACATCACTTGGTAAGTTAATTGGTTTATAATTGTTATCAATGGTTTTCTTAAGTTATTGTTGTAAAAATAATTCAATTGGAATTTATTAACAAAGTAAGGATTATTAATCAATTTTTTTATTTCAGTCATTAAAGTTATGGTACTGAATAACTGTACTGGACAATATGTATATATATAGTTCAATAATACCATTGGAGCATATTCCTATTCTTTTGCTCTCATTGGTTCTATTAAATGTAAGGGTTGAGGATCAAGTTTGGCTATACATGGGGATTGTATGTGTTATTTGGTTGTTCTACAAGGATTCTTGTGAGATCCTATCTTTGTGTCTTGACATGACCCTTAACCTGAACTATTATTACCTATGATTTTAGTGTAAAGAGGTGTTAGTGGTTTGTGATTGAAGTTGTTAAACCATCTTTGTAACCTAGAAATTATATTCTTTTTTATCCAACCATGTGGGAGATGGTTGAAGTCT
Organism: Sequoiadendron giganteum; assembly: GCA_007115665.2. Taxonomy (NCBI): domain Eukaryota; kingdom Viridiplantae; phylum Streptophyta; class Pinopsida; order Cupressales; family Cupressaceae; genus Sequoiadendron; species Sequoiadendron giganteum. The sequence goes on along the minus strand of CM021106.1, from coordinate 364,040,343 downwards.
AGTTGTCAAACTACAGTGCCTTTGTGAAATATATACGTAGGCAAGGCTGTCTAAGATGAGCCCCCGAGGACTAGGTTTGGACCCTAGGATTTTTTGTCTTATTATTCTTGAGTCTGCTATTGATATATATGTTATTGTTGGTATGTGACTTATATAATGTTTCAGATTAATTTTGGGTTAGTTGAACTATTTAAGTGTACCCTAGCGATGTGGATGCCATGTCTATTTTTGAATTGACCATGATGGAATAATAAATTTAGTTATCTAATTAAAATAATTATAGTTTATGAGTGGTCAAAAGTTGTTTTCCTTCTTATGGTGCCTTGGTTGGTAGAAAACTTTGAGAGTTTTGCAAGCATAAGTGAACGAAATTTGAAATTTGTCTTTTGTTCTTAACTATATTTTCATGTAAAGTTTTGGGAATTACACTTTCCATGTATCATATTGGAGTTTAAAAATGTGCTTTTCATTTTTTGTCCAATTAATATGCTTAGTTATTTTTTCCAGATAGCTATGGGTTCTATTGGGGCTCACTTACTTTTAGTAAAAATTCCATTACAAGTTGGTTTATTTGTTCTTGCTATACATATATAACAGTATAAGCTATTACATATAATATCATACAAAAAGATCCAAACTAGACATCTAGCAAAGAAATATAAACAAAACAAGAATAATAGGCAAGCATAACAACAGGCTCAACAAAATATTTTTGATCTCCTTGAACTAATCCCTCTGTAAAAGTGAAACTACTGAATATTTCTAGATTTCTATTTCTCACATCACTCTTTAAGTTTTTCAACACCATTGCTACATCACTACAAAATGCTTTCACACTGGAAAATGATTCTCTATTTTTGCTCTTCCCCTTGAAATTATTCCACCTTTAGCTGCAAGACTCCCACTTTTTTTTCAGCTCTTTATTCTCCTCCTGTGTCCAAATTGATGAACAACTGCTTATTATCCTTGAATAGTGCATGGAAAATTCATCCTCAACTGCTACATCTCTCACCAAGCCTTCACATTTCCTCAAACTTCAATACCATTGTTGCATGTGAAGTCTCATAGCTTCTTCTCCTAGGATTTTCTTGATGAAGAAAAAATACTACATTTAAAATATTGAATAACTTGCCAAAAAAAGCATCACTAACTTCATGTGTCTATGCTACTTTGTCATTTCTTGACTGTTTTGCAGTACTCTCCTCACAAATTTTATCAACATGATGAAATTCCAAATTCCATACCTTTGAACCTATTTTAAAGATAAATGGTAAGCTATAAAAATTTATCCTATTGGCACACGATCTCATTTGTGTTGTGTAAAGATCTTTTCATGCTGAATATTTTGTTACATTACCTGAAGTACTTCATCATCTCATAATATAATAAGCTTACCTTTATACCTTGAATTAATATCATTAAGTCAATGAACAAATTGATGGTTTCAGGGGTGGTAAAGGTTGGTAAAAACTATGTAGAAGAAAATCTTCTATCTACCATTCTAATAAAATTGAACTAACTATGGCTATGAAAGAGATTTATTCCATCACTTCATTTACCAAATCTATCTACAAGTTTATGCTTTCATTAAAGAAAATCGAAACTAAGTCTTTTAAAATTTGCACTTCTTCTAGAATGTAACTTAACATCCAATATAACTTGTCATTTAATCTAGCCATGCATAACCACTTGTGAGTCAGTTTCTTCTAAGCACTTGCAACCCAACCCTTTGGCCATTTGCATACCCTGAATAAAGTTAATTTTTTATTTTATTACTTGTCTTGTTTCCTAGGTATAAGAAACAACCCTTGATGTAGCTATCCCTTTGATACAACCATTTATAACAACCTGCGAGTCACCTTCTACTTCTAAGCACTTACAACCCATCCCTTTTGTTGTCTACATGTTTTATAATAAAGCTAAAACTTCCAATTCATTATTCGTCTTGTTTCCTGAGAAGAATGAACTTTCCTTGAAAAAATTCCCATTCTAATCCCTCAAAACCACAGCTACACCTTCCAACCCTAGATTTCCCTTAGTCGCTCCATGAAAATTTAGTTTCAAGTTGCCCTCCTTACATGGTCTCCATTTTCCCTCTTTCAATTTTATTTTTCTCTATTAACACTTTAATGGGGAATATGTTGTCATTTTATGATACAATTTTTTTTTTAATGTAATGTGGAATACAAATTGGGTTGAGAATTTTTTTGCATATTTCGATTCCATGGTAGGTCCATTTCTTGTACATTTAGTTAGAAGAATCGGTTGTGTTCTCGATAGTATTTACTTTTAATTTTTATATTAATTTTTTTAGTTTCATTCCCTATGTGTTATTGTGTTCTTTACTTATTAAACTATACTTGTATTGAGAGTGGTTTAGAAAGAAGAAAGAAAAGGATTTGAGAACAAGAGAGTTAGGAAAGATAGGTTGCACAAGAAAATAAAAATAGAGGGAGGTATTAGGAAGAAAAGAAGACAAATAAGCATATATATATATAGTAGTAATTAGGGCATTCATTGGTGTCCCAAACGTGCAGGGGCTATCAGTCATATGGATTTGATAGTAAAATTTCCAATATTAAGCTTCTAGAAAAAAGTGTATTTATGTGATTTTTCATGTACATTTTGGAGCGGTCCATGATTCATCATCAAGATGAAGAGATAAAATGATAAAAAAATTAAGTTAAGAATTTTTATGCAGGAATCTGCTTGGCTTTGTTTGTGAAAAAAAAATTCATTTTTTTCATAAAGAAGTTGAATCCTTACCTATTGAGGCACAAACTCATATGTTGGTGCAACTAACATTTTTAGGAATAAAATTTCCTTTCAATCCTATTGTTAGATTGATATAATTGACCAAGCATGATGTTTTCTGTAACACCCCTGAGAGGCTCTCCTTTTGCAAAGCAACATCCAAAAGGATATCCATAGTCTCCTCAAATGAACATCTCATCATTGGCCATGTATCATTACGATTGATACCATGTTGAGTAATAACCATAAAATGACCTTGATATGTCATTGTGTCATATAGAATAGCTAAATTACTATAGTTCATATATGAACCATCAAGAGATATCACAACTCAAAGCTCATCTAGAAGAAATTTTCTAAGAGCCTCTATTCCAAGAACTTCAATAACCTCAATCAAGTGATTAATTATTGTCCTTGTAGCATCCACATCTTCATGGCACATGACTACTAACATATTGACACCTTTTGTATCTAACATCTATTTTGTATCAAATAGCGGGAAGTTAATTTTTGTTTAATATGTTAGGTGCATGGTTTGAGGTTTCCTATTGTTATTTTCTAGTTTTTTATAAATTTTTATTGAATTTTTATCTGTGTTATATCAAATGTTTTATATCTCAATATAATGTGTATTTTTGTTGTTTTTGTAGAAATGTATTGATAAACTCCAAGAAGGGGATAAATTTGGGGTGTTGGATCTATTTAATGGTGTTGTTGTGGGCATTGGAAAGATTCAATCACTATCTATTGTACATGGAGTCAAATTGAAAGGAACATGAGATGCAAATGTAAATATTTTAAAGGTCACAAGTAACATACCCCTTTCTTATGAAGACAAAATAGATGGAGTTGTCCGTCTAAAAGAGAAATAAGGAACCTTCACATAGTGGCCACTGAGTTCATCAAAATTGCATTATATTTTTTTTATTGCAGATTAACTTTTTTTATCATGATGTTGAATCAATCTTTTAACTTCTAGCATGTTGTAGCTTGTTCGTATATATAATATTTTTATTTTATTTTATATTTTAATTCAAGTTTAATAATTTATTTATTTTTGCATTATATAATTTATGGTTGTAGTGCCTCTCATGTTTTGATACTCTGATACTCCTTTGGTGTGTGTGTGTGTGCTTCAGTGTGATTTCTAGTTATGTTTTGATGCATATTTGATACTTTGTTAGACATCTTTTCTGCCATGTGTTGGGCATGGTAGACAATAATGCTTATTTGCTTATGATAGTTGGACTTATGTGTGGGATACTCATGTTATGATGAGGTTACTTTGTGAGTTATTTTGACGATGTCAGGTGTAATTTAATTATGGAAGATGCTTCTTCTGAAAATGAAAAATGGAAAGAATGCTGTGTTAAGTGGAAAATTGCATGGGAAAGCGATCAGGAAATTTATGGAAAATTCTGACTTGGCATTTTTTTTGAAAAGGGAATATTTTGAAATATTGCTTTTTCAAAAAAACAAGGGAGAGGAAAAAGAAAAATGAAAAAAAATGTCTGCAACTCAAAAAAAATGTTGAAAATTTTCTAAGGATTAAATCCTCTGTGTGGTTTTTTGTTGAATTGATCGGAGAGGATTAGATTTTGGTTTTATTGGGATTTGTTTTCGAATCTAAGTTGTTGGGGTTTCAAATTTCTAAATTTTAGAAGGTGTAGCTAGCTAGAACCACACAATGAGGCATTTCCTCCTTGAATCGAGCTTTGTGTAGGACTCTGGGTAATCTCAATTTCATAATTTGATCTCTATAAATTTTAGTTTTAAAAATGAGAAAATATGTTTTCTGTGTATGTATGGGAAATCTTATTCTCTGTAACTAGATTTACCTACCTGTAGATTCCTCCTTCCTCTATGTATTTTATTCTTGATTCTTGTTGTAAATAATTGAAATTCTGTTCTCTCTGTCTATTGTATTTTCTCAGTTATAAACCTCTGTAATTTCCTTTCCATCAAAGAATCCTCTTTTCATTCCTCATATTTACCCAATTTGTTCATTCTGGAAATTTTTGCACCTTCTTTGTTGTTGCTTTAATTATTTTCATGGGAAATTGGATGGATAATATATATATATATATATATTTATTACTGTTTAAAATTTATTTTTAACGCCAGTCATTATTGCGGGTGTCGTACAACGAATTGGGGAAATTTTTGATTTCACAGTTTGTATTGTTTTTTTTTTTGGTGTTTATATATATTTATGGTGGGGGAAGGCTAAGGGAGGTGTTGCCTCCCACCACCGCCCCCATATGGGGATGATGATGTGGAGGCAGTGCCTCCACCGCCTCCCCACTCCTTAGTTTGGCCATGGGAAAGGCGGGGGAGGGGGGTACAACTGTGCTTATAGCCACCCCTCCCCCAATAAGCACATGCCTTGTTCATTTTAAAGCTTACGTATTTGTCATTTTCACCACCTGTTAATTCAATGAGTTTCGATTTTATTTTATAAGGTTCATATATATATATTAATAAGTGTTTTTAAAGTTGGGCAATTTCTTTTTAAAATTATATTGGTTGGGAATTTAAATATATATGCATATATATGTATATATGTATGTGTATATATTTTGTCCATATATTATGTTTATTGTTGTGTTTTACTTGCAATAGTATATAGTAGAATTAATAATTATTTATTTTGGCATATACACATATATGTATATGTATGTATATATATATATGCATATAGTGTATATACAGGAAATGTGAACAAATAATGGAAAAGTAGAAATGATTTTTTATTCTAAACAATTTTTTAACTATGATGAGAAAATGTTGATGTTTTAAATTTTGAATGAAAATGTCTTTTTAACTAATCTGCATTAAGAAATAGAAAAATAATTGTATTTTAAATAATACTGTAGATTTTGATTTCATTATTATTCTAGTCAAACTATACTTTAAAATATTAGAATAGTTGTTTAAAATAAATAAATATTGTAATCAATTTCTGAACTTAATAAATTAATGTATTAAATCTACTTTTTACTTTAAACTGAATTTTAAAAGATTAGTTTTCCACTATCTTAGAAAAATCAGAATGCAAATCATATTTTTAGAATAATCTATGTGGAAAATATTTTTAAATCAAAAAGTTAAAATATAGTTAAAGAATTGAAATTAGTGAGTGATTTATAATTGGTTTTTAATAAATTAAGTTAATGTCTTTCACTTTTAAAAAGTTTATTTTGTTGTGTTTAAATAATCATGGAATTGTCATTGCTGTTCTTTAATTAGCTTTTTAGTAAGTTTATAAACTTAGATATTTAATAAATTGGTTATTTAAAAGTAGGAATATATTTATTAAATTGATTATTGTATTTGGGTTAAATGGAAGTATTAGTGAATTCTTTATTTTGATTTTATTAGATGAAAATGGTGTTTTGATTGAGACTTGGATGATTTATAATTTAAATGCCTTATAGTTAATGATGTGGTGTTTATTCGTTGAATGTGATATTTTAGTTTGTTCTTGTGTGGAATTTAGCGTTATCTCTAGAGGTTAGGGAAGTGTGAATGAATTTCTATGGTTGCATCTTTTGGGATATGTTGATACCATGTGGGAAATTGTGGGTGGTACCTTGTTCTGAGTTAAGGTTCTTTTTGGTTGTGCATTGTGGTACTCATTTCTTGGTTTTGGTTTTAGGGAAACCATAGGGGAGAGTGGCTCTTCTTGGGGCAAGTGTACAAGTGGTCACCCCTGAAAGAGTTTCCCTAATTAAGTGAAAACCTAATTAATTTACCTAGTGGGTTGGGTTAGTTATCACATAACAAGATAAAAATATACACCTCACCCATGTTGTTAGTGCTCCCAAAGGCTAAGGACAGGTGGGAAGACCTGGTCAGTAAGGTCACTACCTTGTCTCCATGAAAGGTAGTTGGCTCTGAATGAGTCACCCTATGGGGCGACACCTTGAAATAGGATGTCTGGTTAACCATATATGGAGTGGCTCTTAGATTATAGGTAGTTTTGTGAATCCATGTAAGGCCATGCGGTGACACTCTCCCATTGCGCCCCTTTTTTTCTTGTTCTTGTGCCTCTGGAGTTGTTTTAGTTGTTCATTTACTATTGATATTTATGTTGTTTCATGGGCTTGTGTCTTGTGATGTGAGACCTCTATGTTTGAGTTTGTGGCCGAGGGTTCTTTCTTATTGACTCCTTACATGGGGGGTGGTCCTTTGGGTTCACATGGTTGGGTGGAAAGGTGCAATGCACCCATTGGATCCCCATTTGTGATCATGGTGTGGATGCAGTTGCAGTGATCTCGGAGCTCACATAGAGAAGATTATACCTTTTAAGAGTTCTTTTTCATTATTGTACTTTTGAATTATGATTGTACCCTTCCCAATGTTATAAGGGAAGTGACCTTGTAATGTAACTTTGATTTTATATTGTGTTGTATCTATGGAAATATATTCCACATTTGTAATTTTGAACTCTGAAGATGAATATAATAATATTTGATTTATGTTTATGATTTTATATCTTATTCTTGTTGTATAAATTTCATACTTATATCATGTTTTATCATCGTTTCTTTCTTCTGCTTAGTTAGTATCTTTTATCATTTTTATTTGTTGGGTTTGCCTAAGTAATACACCATGTACCCCATAGGATTAGGTTAATGCTTTATGTTATATCTATGTTGTATAAATGTTAAATATTGCTTATTGTTGTTTTCAAAAAAAAATATTATGTTATTGTTGTAGTTTTCCTATGGGGTTTGCGTGACAGAGCATTACAACCTGGTATCAGAGCTAGGGTTAACAACACTGGGTATTGTAGGTTAAGTAAGCCCTTACGTTAATCTTGCTATGTAACATTGAACTTATGTAATCCCTTTCTTGTTGCACAAAATCATACCTAGGGGCCAGGGATGTGGACATGGTCACGGAGCTGGCCATCATAATTCTCCACCTTAGAACTCCCATGAATTGAATTAGGAGGAAAATCAGGGGTCCCAAAACAACCCTCCGGGTGGTGACCCTAATCCAGAGTAGAAAATTCAAGGTGATGAGCAGTTGCATCAGTTGTTGGAAGATTCTCTTGGTCATCTAGGTTCTAGGTAGGATGAGCAGCGGGTGATTAGAGAGAGAGAGCGGTCACTGAGGAGGAATGAGGTATCGATAGATCAAGATACAGTGGCCATTGGACATACGAGAGATCTCATTAAGGCACATCATCCTATTTATGATGGCTCTAGTGGAGGTTTGGAAGCTGAAACTTGGCTCATTGATCTAGATCAATACTTTTCTATGCATCCCTATGACAGTAATACTAGGGCAAGGTATGTCATCATGCACCTTAGAGGATTTGCATCCGCATGGTGGCAACTGGAAGAACAAAAATTACACCTTGACATTGGTTCAATGACATGAAAATTGTTCTTAGAATGGTTTAGGGCCTATTTCTTATCTAATCACTAGAGGCAGCACTAGACAGATGAATTCCATGACTTGAGAAAAATGGCAATGTCCGTAGAGCAGTATGAGCACCGCTTCTTTGAGCTTAAGCACTATGTCAAAATTTATAATGATGAGGCTATGCTAGTACAATATTTTGTGAGAGGTTTGAATGCCAGGATTAGTGGAGGTGTCTGAGTCTTCGACCCGAATATGATGGAGGTTTCTATTGAGAAAGCTCACCTTGTGGAGGATAATTTGACCTTGGCTTTAGGAGGTCACGTTGGAGTTCAGATCAGTAGTTCTCCTACTGTAGGTGGTGGTTCCCATGGTGGGTAGTCTCATTCTGCAAGTCCTCCTAGGGCTCATTCTACACTCACTAAGGGTGGACAACAACAATTTCAATCGAATAATAAGCCCTCTCAGTCTCATTAGAGCAATAGATTTCAGTCTAGGAGAAACCATCATTGGAAGAGATCGCATCATAACTAGGTTGACTAGCTAGCACATTCCTCACAACTTGTACCTAGCCGTGGTAGCTATCAGAAATCTAATGTTCCAACTGATGTCAAAGGTTTTGGCCATGGTACTGGGTGTTTCAATTGTGGGCAGCAAGGAAATATTTCCAGACAGTTTCCATAGAGGATCACTATAGGGTTTAGTCAGAGGTCGGCAACCTCTAAGCTGACAGTTGGAGATGCTAGAAGGTCTCATTGGGTTTTTGTCATGGTGGATAATCGTCAGGATGACCACCAGGGTACTATGGTGGAGGTATCAGGTTTGTTGCATGGCACTCCTATTTCTATACTTTTTGATTGTGGTGCATTGGATTCCTTTATTTCCCCTTCAGTTGTTAAGTGTTCTAATCTGGTTGTGGAAAAGTAAGGTGTTAAGTGGCGTGTTGAATTAGCTTATGGGGAAAAAGTGTCAGTGGAGTCTCTCGTTCCAGGATGTAAGTTGGAGTTTGGTTTAGTTG